>ML663009.1:4193708-4456932 GCA_007570785.1 Antilocapra americana | reverse complement strand
TTCACTTGTTTTCAAGTTCTATAACCAGACATTTGTACACTTTCCCACTTATAAGTTCTAAGATTTCAACTCTTAGGAATTTCCACCTGTTTCACAGTGTTATAAGGTTCTGGAAAGATCTTTCCAACCCAGGAATTGGACCTGGATCTCCTGCATTGCAGACAGATTCTTTACCAGATGAGCTACCAGGGAAGCTCTTCTTATGAGGCAAGTAATCCCATTATGAGAGCCCCACCTTCATTGCCTGCTCCAATTCCAATTACCTTCCAAAAACCCCATCTGAGAATACTCACTTTGGGGGTTAGTATTTCAACACATGAAGTGTCTATAAACTTTCAGTCCATAAGAGTGTCCTGAACTTGCAGTGTACTATGTATAATCCTCAGTCTTAACCACTGCTGGTTGCAGAATTTGAGAAGCCCAGTGCAAAGTGAAGGGGTTGTTAGGAAGTTAGAATAGGAAAAAGGAGTCCAAAATGGAGGTGGCTAAAAGACAAAGAAGGGAAAAGCCCATGAAAGGAAGAAAGGAAGGTCTGAGGACCTGATCGAAGACCTCAGGTAAAACAAACAGCCCTCCTGGCTAGCCCAGTTTACATAGGGCAGGCCCGAGCGGGGAGAAGATATATAAGAGGAACCAAAATTGAGGGGGAGGGGTTTCTCTTCTTTTCAAGTCTTTTGGGTCAACCTGCTCTCATGCCTCGAGGATGTATTTTCCTTTGCTTTCTAAATAAAACTGAGTTGTAACACTGGTCCATTCATCACTTCAAATTTTTGCTGCCATGAGACAGAATCAAGGAAATTACACACTCCACCAACAGGGTCCTTGTTGAAAATGCAGGGAAATAAAGAGCTTTGTTTTTCTTTGATGGTGTCAATTAAAATAAATAAATAAATACATGCGACGTAAAAGTAGAGAGTTCTTTTATTTGGTGGGAATGTTAAGGACTCTGAGCCTGGGAGACAGGATCCTAGTAACTCAGAAAACTGCTCCAAGGAGGCAGGAAGGGAGGTCAGGCTCTATGCTAGTTTGCAACAGAGAGGGCAGGCAGTCTGAACATCAAAGATCAGGATTTAGCAAAGATCAGGATACAAGCCTCTGGGCTCACTGAACTCATTCCTTTCATATGCACCTCATCTCTCTGGAGCCAATCCTGTTTGTCTGTTCATCTTTTGGAGTGGCAGATGACTTTATCTTGCAATCCCCCAGCTCCTCAGCAGTCATCTTGGGTTGCTGGCAGAATCTGCTGGATCAGTTTGGGAGTTCTCATTCACATTTGGAGGCCAAAAATTGCTGATGGTGGTGACATTTTGTGTTTATTGGTAATGGCAGGAGATATTTTCATTTCACAATGATCTCTCTTTTTTGAGCATTTATGGTGTTCCTTCTTATCTTTTGTTCTTTCTTTGGGGTGTAAGGATAATTGTCGGGTAAGAGAAAACTTGCACAGGAACACAGGGCCCCTGTCTTATGAAGTGGAGTACTGGTTTTCTGTGTGGATAGCTTCAGAATTCAGAGCAGGCCAAAGGCAAGAGAGAGCAGCATCAGTCTCTGGGCCAGATCAGGGTAAGAAGTGGCAAAATATCATTCTTGGAAGATAGGAGGAGTACAGCAGGTATGAATGTATATGAATCTGATGCAATGAGTATAGCAGGTATGAAGGTATGTGTCTGATTTCAAACCCTATCATCTGCCTCATTTTCACATCAGATTTCAATTACAGAATATAAATTCAAAGATTGCTATTGTTCAGTCACTCAGTGTCCAACATTTTGCGTCCATGGTCTGCAGCATTCCAGGCCTCCCTGTCCTTCACTATGTCCTGGGAAGTTTGCTCAAACTCATGTCCACTGAGTCAGTGGTACCATCCAACCATCTTATCCTCTGTTGCCCCCTTTACCTCCTGCCCTCAGTCTTTCCCAGCGTCAGGGTCTTTTCCAGGGAGTCGACTCTTCACATCCACTGGCCAAAGTATTGGAGCTTTAGCTTCAGCATCAGTCCTTCCAATGAATATTCAGGGTTGACTTCCTTTGGGATTGACTGGTTTGAACTCTACTGTCCAAGGGACTCTCAAGAGTGTTCTCCAGCACCAGAGTTTGAAAGCATCAATTTTTCACTCTCAGTCTTCTTTATGGTCCAATTCTCAAATCCGTACATCACTACTGGAAAAACCACAGCTTTGACTAGATGGACCTTTGTTGGCAAAGTGATGTCTCTGCTTTTTAATATGCTGTCTAGGTTGGTCATAGCTTTTCTTCCAAGGAGTTAGCTTCTTTTAATTTCATGGTGGCAGTCACTGTCTATAGTTATTTTGGAGCTCTATAAAATGTAGTCTGTCAGTATTTCCAAATTCAAAGATAAAAGTGTTTAAAAAACTCAAGCACAGCAGATTATTAACCCCCATCCATTGGATCTTCTTTTAAAAACAAGATATTGAGTACTGTATTGGTCAAATACCCACAAAAGTCTATTGGCATTACATAGCCTCTGCAGTTCCAATTATTGTGATTCATTGGTTAGTTGCTATTTCTGGGAAACAAGGCAAAAGGACTGTGTAAGTCAATAAATGCACTAATAAAGTTTTTATTTTTATATAATAATTAGACTTAGTTGAAACATCTAAAACACATTATGAACATCTGCTTAAAATTATTGATACATTTGAAAAATTCATTAAAATTTTATTAATTCTACCTAGTGAATATAACTCAAAATTTGCTGTGTTAAAGTCAATAAGACCAAGAGTCTCAGGTGGTGCTAGTTGTAAAGAACCTGCCTGCCAAGGCAAGAGATGAAAGAGATCCAGGTTCAATCCCTGGGTCAGGAAGATCCCCTTCAGAAGGAAATGGCAACCCACTCCAGTATTCTTGCCTGGAAAATTCTATGGACAGAGGAGCCTGGCGGGATTCAGTCCACAGAGTCGCAAAGAGTTGGACACGACTAATATGACTTAGCAAGCAAGCAAGCAAAGTCAGTAAAAAGAACTGGAGTAAATTATTAGGTTTGAGATTAACTATGAGTGAGAAGTGAGTTGCTGTAGTAAAACATAAAGAACAACTTAAAAAGAAGTAAAACAAAATGAAGAGGTTAAATAATAGATCCAATATCACTTTTGATTGGTAAACATGTAAATAGATAAATAGTAGACTTGAGAGTCCTTGTCTTTGAATACAAAATTGTAGTGTCTCCTTAAATGAAGATCCGAGATGGTTAAAGAATGAGCTCTATTTATTATTGTATGATGTAAGATGGAGCAGGTTAATGAAAGGTTAATGGAGATTTACAGGGTAATCAAGAAACCTCACTTTTTTCTGTCTTGTTTTTTTTAGTAATCATGGCTTTCTAATCATGACTCAGGGCCAGATTAGAAACTAGAATCCTCAGAGACCTAAGTCCTTTACAAAACTGGCTCTGAGAGATTTTCTCATGAAAATCTCCTCATAAAGACTGAGCAGACTGAGACAAAACAGACAGGATTTGATCCTGGTGTTCAGTGAGTTTGTTTAACTTTTTGTTTTATATTGAAGTATAGCTGATTAACAAGGTTGTGATAGTTTTTGTTAGTGAGTCTTTTCTGTCCCCCAACTCAGACTGCATCTGTAGGACGCAGTGATGGGTGAAATGAAAGAATGGAAGAGAAAGAAAAGAGATACGGGATAAGTTTTGAGGAAAGGAGACAAATGATGAAGTTTAGGGAAAGAATATTACCACATTTAGGAAGGACCATATAATCCTAGGCATTTATTTGGATTTCAGCCTAACTCTATTCAACATACATTTCAGAAAAAAAAAATATCTGCCTGATATCTAAAGAAAGGTGGATAGCTAGTATCTTTGGAATACAGTTCAAAGTATTTTGAAAGAATTATATGTTCGAAGTAGAGATTAATTTTAAGGATTTATTTACACTTCTTATTTCTATTTTCTGCATGAAGAAACTAAGGTACAGAGATGTCAAAGTTCTTGTGCAGACCCACACAACTAATAAGTAATAATTTTTACTTTCCCTCAACTCTAGAATGAATACATCATGAAGCTGGCTTTTAACACAATTAATCTGAATGTAGAGCTCACTGGAACATATTGTGGTATAAAAAATATCAATGGTTTAAACCATCACAGTTAGGATGGAGACAAGGGTATTATATTTAATGACATTTTTAAACTAATTCATAGTTGATGTTGCTGTTTTTTCACTATTATCCCTATCTTATTTTATAATATTCATGACTAAATACTAATGGATGAATCTATTTTAATTTTTAAAGTAATTTTTAATATTTTGTTATAAATTTTGATGAGTCCACATGCTTTTTGAAATGTTATTATCCATCCTGAGTATTAAGCCTTTGTTGCCATTCAGTCAAGTGGAATTCATGTCTATAACTGTATTTAGAGATTGCAGAATTTTTAAATGGTCAAAATGAGGGTTGTCTCTTGGTGATGACTGTGATAATGAGAGAAGGTAGCTAATGAAGTATTCTTATATTATCTTTAGGTCTTAAAGGCTCAGAAAACTATCTGGTGGCCTATAGATTGTGTGAGTCTACAGTTCTGAAGATATATGTATTACCCAGCAGGATGTCCCTTCGTAATGATACTCAGTTTCACCCTTCCTTCTTCTTGTTGCTGGGGATCCCAGGCCTGGAAACACTCCACATCTGGATTGGCTTCCCCTTTTGTGCTGTGTACCTGACTGCACTCATAGGAAACTTCACTATCCTATTTGTGATCCAGGCTGAAAGCAGTCTCCACCAGCCTATGTTCTACTTCCTGGCCATGTTGGCTACCATTGACTTGGGTCTCTCCACAGCTACCATCCCTAAGATGCTTGGGATCTTCTGGTTTGATCTCAAGGAGATCCTCTTTGAAGCATGCCTCTCCCAGATGTTTTTCATTCACAGCTTCACACTTATGGAGTCAGCAGTCCTCTTGGCAATGGCTTATGACTGCTATGTGGCCATCTGCAACCCCCTCCAATATAGCACCATCTTCACCAACAGGGTTGTTTCTGAGATTGGCCTTGCTGTGTTAGGGAGGGCACTTATTTTTGTGATTCCATTTGTATTTCTCATTTTACGATTGCCATTCTGTGGGAGTTATGTCATCCCTCATACCTACTGTGAACACATGGGTCTTGCTCGCCTATCTTGTGCCAGCATTAAGATCAATATTATTTATGGCTTATGTGCAATTTCTAATCTAGTGCTTGACATCATAGCTGTTGCCCTTTCTTATGTTCAGATACTCCGTGCTGTTTTTCGTCTTCCTTCTCATGAAGCCAGACTCAAGTCCCTTAGCACCTGTGGTTCTCACATTTTTGTGATTCTTGCTTTCTATACACCAGCCCTCTTTTCATTTATGACACATCGCTTTGGACAAAATGTTCCCCGCTATATCCATATACTCCTGGCCAATCTGTATGTTATAGTACCGCCAGTGCTCAACCCTGTCATATATGGAGTCAGAACTAAGCAGATCTATGACCATGTAAAGAGAATATTAAAACTGAAACAAACAAAGAAAAAAGAATGACATTTAACTCATATGAGGCTAAGTATGCAATTTCATAAAATGTAGAAATACTTTTTTCATAAAAATTATGGTAAATATGCATATATATTGGGTCTCTTTTGTAAATATTTAACTGCCATGAAATTAAAAGACGCATGCTCCTTGGAAGAAAAGCTATGACCAACCTAGACAGCATATTAAAAAGCAGACACGTTACTTTGTCGATAAAGGTCCATATAGTCAAAGCTATGGTTTTTCCAGTAGTCATGTATGGATGTGAGATTTGAACCATAAAAAAAGCTGAGTGCAGAAGAGTTGATGCTTTTGAACTTTGGTGTTGGAGAAGACTTTTGAGAGTACCTTGGATTTCAAGGAGATCAAACCAGTCAGTCCTAAAGGAAATCAGTACTGCATATTTGTTGGAAGGACTGATGTTGAAACTGAAACTCCAATACTTTGGCCACCTGATGTGAAGAATTGACTCATTAGAAAAGACCCTAATGCTGGAAAGAATGAAGGTGGGAGGAGAAGGGGATGACAGAGGATGAGATGGTTGGATGGCATCACTGACTCAATGGACATGAGTTTGAATAAGCTCCAGGAGTTGTTGGTGATGGACAGGCAAGCCTGGTGTGCTGCAGTCCATAGGGTCACAAAGAGTCAGACAGGACTTAGTGACTTAACTGAACTGACTGACAGAAATTTGGAGGATAGAGGAAATAATAAAGATGATCATCAAAAGAAGGAAGAGGAGAAGGAAAAGAAGAAAGAGAATAAAGAGAGAGCTAGACTAGAAGCAAAATCTTTTTTTCAAATTCTGACATTGAGGACAATGAAATTGTTTATAGCTTCCACAGTTAATTCAAAACACCTCTTAAAATTTCATCCTTGTATCTAGAAAGATTTTTTCTTTTCCAATCAGGAATTTTAGTTTCAGAAAAAGAACCAGGGATTGAAAATGGTATATAAAGGTTTCTTTCAAACTTTTGTCAACCCAGAGTTTTTGTCCCACTCATCATGATGCTGATAAACATTCAGAAATATAAGTGACTATGTGTTTAAACTAAGTACCTGACTTCAGAAAGATGAGAGATCAAACCTACTTACCATAGGATTATTAGGGCCACTAGTTTAAAAATAAGTTACAAGCTCAGTTGACCCAAGGATGAGCAGTATTGTTGCCCAGCTGCTTCAGTCGTGTCCAACTCTTTGTGACCTATGGACTGTAGCCCACTAGGGTCCTCTGTCAATGGGGTTCTCCAGGCAAGAATACTGGAGTGGGTTGCTATGCCCTCCTTCAGGGGATCTTTCCAACCGAGGAATTGAACCTATATCTCTGGTGTCTCCTGCATTGTAGGCAATTTCTTTATGCATTTAGCCACCTGGGAATCCCATTAGCACACTAAGACCCCCTAAACCTTGTTCTCGTTAGCTGATGGTATCAGAATATGGAGAAGCAAGCCTACAGATCTGTCTCCTGACTACCTTCATAAGGGATGTAAACTGGTCTTTTATCAACTGCACATGCCTCCTGAATGCATGGTTTCTCCAGCTCTGCTGAGCCCCTTAAACTGCTGCTGTAAGGCGGCATATGCAGTAAGCAAGGGCACCAGTATAAAGATAAACACTAATTGAACAGTGTCAGAGCAGCATGTCACATACTCCCATTAAGTACAGAATATGAAGTGAAGAACAGAACCAGGAGAAATCATGTCCTAAAGCAGGGCTGGTAGGCACTGCGAGTGGGTTGTGCAGTGGTGTCCTGTGCACTAGCAGGAAGCCAAGAGATACCATGTTTCTACCCAGAAATGGGAAGAACGGGGTCTGACAGGAAAATATTCTATCCCTAAATAAAAGTAGAGGATGGTTCATGGGCTCTGAGTGCATATTTATGGCATAAAAGACTTTCAGTTCTCTGTTTTCGTAAAGCAAAAATCTCAAGTCTTCATGACGGAGTTTCACATTAACTGGCAGTATTATTATTGAGCTTCAAATCCAAGCTACTAAGCATAACCTTGTAAAGAGAAGTTAGTGTTTGGGAAATGGCATGCTCTTGCAGAAAGTCAAAGCTTTTGGGATATAAATAGTTGTGAGTGTATTAGCTTTCATCTTTGATTCCTTAACCCATTGTTCTTAGAGTCTTTGTATTCAGGGCTGGGTTAAGAATTTTAGAAGACCCACATACAGAGGTGATTGTAATGACAATCCCATACATAATTTAAAAGAATATTTTTTCAAGAGGTCATAAAACTCACTTGAATACTGAAATTAAAATGGCTTTTTCTAGGGGAAAAAAAGAGGTAGAGAGAGAAAAAAAGCAAGAGGAGAGGAAGAGGAATACCTGGTATCCATAGTGAAAATAGAAAAATATCTTATGCTACTTGACCTAGTCACAGAAGACATGATGTATATCTTGAAACTCATGAACATATCTCTTGTCCACCTTCTAAATAATCATATAGAATGTTCACTCACTCACACTATTTAGAATTCAAAGGTTCTTCTCTCACTCCCTAAATAAGTGAGATCCACATTTAAAAGGCATCCTTTCCAATAAGTAATCATGGCTGTACCTTATTTGCCATTTTCAAGGCCTCTCTTCATTTCTCAGATGTATACCTGTTAACATTTAATATTTTGGGCCCAAACTGGAGGTATTCATTTGCTATTTATTTCAGCATGTATATTCTGAGCATTCTTTCATGAATCTGCTTGGTCCTAACTCCATAGATGACAGGGTTAAGCATTGGTGGAATAACCACATAGAGATTGGCTAGAAGAATATGGATATAGCAGGCAACATTTCAGCTAAATCAATGTGTCATAAAAGAGAAGAGGGCTGGGGTATAAAAGGTTAGAATTACACAAATGTGGGAACCACAGGTGCTGAGAGACTTGATCCTGGCCTCACAGGATGGGAGCTGGAAAACAGCATGAAGAATTTGAACATAGGAGAGAGCAATGTCCATTATGTTAAATCCTAGGAGAGCAGTGGTCCCCAGACCATATATATTGATCCTGCTACTTGCACAGGCTGGACGAGCAAGACCCATGTGCTTACAGTACATGTGGGGGATGACTCGGTGTCCACAAAAGGGCAATTGCAAGATGAGGAATACAAAAGGAAACACACAGAGGAATGATCTCCCTATCACCCCCAAACTAATAAGAGATACTATTTTGTTGGTAAGCATTGTGCTATATTGAAGAAGGTTACAAATAGCTACCTAACGGTCAAAAGTCATGGCAAGAGGGACTACTGACTCCATGCCAGTAAAGATGTGGATGAAAAACATTTGAGTGAAGCAGACATCAAAAATTATCTCCCTGCAGCTGAACCAGAATACTCCCAGCATCTTAGGGATGGTGGCTGTGGATAGCCCCAAGTCAGTGGTAGGCAGGCAGCAATACCAGGAAGCAGAACATAGGCTGGTGAAGGTTGTGCTCAGTCTGGATGAAAACAAGATGGTGAAGTTGCCTATGAGTGCGATCATATACACAGCACAAAAAGGAAAGCGAATCCAGATGTGAATGGTTTTCAGTCCTGGGATTCTCAGCAACAGGAAGGAGGAGGGGTGAAACTGTGTGTCATTGGAAAGAGGCATCTTGCTTGTGATTTCATATAATGTGTTAATTGCAGATGTGTGCTGACTCATGTTGGGAGGTTCCAGTCTGTTACCATGATGTTTACCAGTACTGGAAAGAAGCAATTATCTATTTATCCCAGTATCAAAAAACCTCATCAGTAACTTTTTTTAACCAGGTTGATTGAAATCCTCTACCTTAATAAAACTTATAATTGAAATTTCAAGAAAACTGAATTAATTTTATTATTCTAAATCTTTGTTTCATAGAAACAAAGAGAGGGAAGAAAGGAAGATGAGACTGAAAAGTAGGATATTGAGTAATCTTGAGAATAATTTTACTAGAATTTCTTCTTTGTAACACATCATTGATTATAGCCCATAGGTTTAAAATGTGTGCTTTCTGCCAAGAGCATGGAAAGCTAAGAAAGGAGGCTGGAAGACTAAAAATGCAATCATTGTTGGGCAGAAGAAGTTACAGGAGTGGCAACCAAACATTGTTTATTATCAAGTAACTCCTTGTTGAATCTCAAATATCTTCTTTATAACTGAAGAGATGTTTATGCAGAAGTTATATGATGTTGTAAACAGTGAGATCGTCCAATTCTCTCTCTTTTTTTTTTTCAAGTTTTATTTTTTTTATTTTTTTTAATTAGTTTTGCCATACAATGACATGATATCACCATAGGTTTACATATGCTCCCCCTCCAGAACCCCCCTCCCTCCTCCCTCTCCCCGGGAAATCTCGTTGCACCAGCCCCGAGCATCAATCCTGGGCTGGCGATTGATTAGACATATGATAATTAACGTGTTTCAATGCCATTCTCCCATATTATCCCACCCTTTCCCTCATCCACAGAGTCCAGGAGTCTGTTCTATACACCTGCGTTCCTTTTGCTGTCTCGCATGCTGGGTTCTCGTTACCGACTTTCTAAATTCCATATATATGTGTTAATATACTGTATTGTTGCTTTTGCTTCTGGCTTACTTCACTCTGGATAATGGGCTCCAGTTTCGTCCATCTGAGTAGAACTGATTCAAATGAATTTTTTTTTAATGCTGAGTAATATTCTTTTGTGTATATGTACCACAGCTTTCTTATCCATTCATCAGTTGATGGGCATCTAAGTTGCTTCCATGTCCTGGCTATTGCAAACAAAGCAGCGATGAACATTGGGGTACACATAGCTCTTTCAATTCTGGTTTCCTCGGTGTACATGCCCAGCAGTGGGATTGCTGGGTTATATGGCAGGTCTATAAACACCCTGGAGGGAACCAACAGTAGAATAACAGAGGTAGAAGACAGGATAAGTGAGATAGAAGACAGAATGGTAGAAATAAATGAAACAGAAAGGAATAATGAAGAAAGAATTAAAAGAAATGAGGACAATCTTAGAGACCTCTGGGACAATATTAAACGCACCAATATTCGAATCATAGGAATCTCAGAAGAAGAAGACAAAAAGAAAGACCATCAAAAAATTCTTGAAGAGATAATTGTTGAAAATTTCCCTAAATTGGGAAAGCAAATAACTTCCTAGGTCCAAGAATCACAGAGGGTCCCAAATAGAATGAACCCCAAGCGGAACACCCCAAGACACATATTAATCAAATTAACCAATATCAAATACAAAGACCAAATATTAAAAGCAACGAGGGAGAAGCAAAAAATCCCAATTCTCTCTCTTAATATGCTTGTGTGTGTGTGTGTATATATATATCTTTATTTATTTATTTATATACATTTATATATATATATATATAAGTAGAAACAAATTATGTGTTTAAAACTATCCTGTACCTGCAACCATTCTGTTTTTCACTTTCAGTATAGTATTCAATAAATTACATAAGATATTCAGCATGTTGTTACAAAAAACACTTTGTCTGAGATGATTTTGTCCAACTGTAGGCTAATGTAATTATGTACTGAGTAGGTTTAAGGTAAGCTAAGGCCAACTATGATGTTTGGTAGGTTAGATGTATTAAATGGATTTTTGACTTATGATGGGTTCAGCGAGAGGTATGGCTAGCTGAAGATTTGTATGTGTGTGTGTGTGTATACATATATATATATATGTATACACACACACACACATATATATACACACATGTATGATTATATAACTCTCTTTCTCTCTCTATGTAAATAGATATGTATGTATACACAGCTACCTATATTTGACCCTTGAACGATGCATACGTTAGGGGCACTGACTCCTGTGCAGTCGAAATTCCACATATAACTTTGTAATCAACCATATATATCTTTGGTTCTGCATTTTTGAATTCAGTTAACCATAGATGGTGTAGTACTATGACACATATGTATTGCAAACTATCCAGAAATAAGTGACAGTGTTGAAACCCATGTTGTTCAAGGGTCAGCTGTATGCACTCACAGACAGACAAAGACATATATGCTGTGGCAAAAGTTTACTTACTTCTGCAAATGGTAAAATAAATACAAGTAGTTTTTACACAAATTATTGTTAAAGGGTATTTTTCCTGGTGTTTAAGGCGAATCTGTATTTGTCTAAATTCTGGGGAATAATAAATGATAGAAAAAAATGAATCTCCCATCTCTCACAGATATGTTCTAGAGTGGTTTAAAATAATTTTTTTAAAGGTAAGAGAAAGTAATTCAGAAAGATTCAGAAGTAGATTTAGATAAATGGAAAAAAAAAGAGTAAATGTCTTATAAATTTGGAGAGACAGGAAGAGATATAGTACTGAGCCTGGCATATCGGTTAAATGAATTTAAATACATATTTTAAGGAATTTTTTTGAATGGTGAGCTTAAAGTAAAATTCAGAAATTATTTTATTTTTGATTTTTGTATTCTGTTGTTTAAATAAGTAATAAACAAAATATAAGTACTCTGTAAGATTTATTTGTTAAAAAGAAAGATATACCTTAAATATTTAGTTTCCTGAAAGAATCTTAAGTCTTGAGTGATGGAGATAATTATGAAGTAGACCCAAGGTTTAAACTTCCTGTCTTGGGAATTTTAACTCATGTGGGGAATTCTTTATGATCACAGAAAATCATTAGTTTTCTGATACATAATACATGCCCCTCCAAGGAACTAGAAATCTGGACTCTAGTAGTGTCAAAAGCTAAGAGTGTACAAGGAAATAATTAGCAAAACCTTATGACTTTTGAAGACATAATTTTTGTTTGTTTTTCCACGCTACTATCCATATATGCTGGGAACTGTTTATACAGCACAATAATCTTTGAATATGGGATTGATCCTTCATTTGCCTGGCTCATAGCAGCGATCAGAAAGAAATGCACCAGACTATTTCTCTATTTCTACTGTTTCTTTATATATATATATTTAACATATAAATATATATGTGTATATATATTTATATATAAGTGAGTGAGTGAGTGAGTGAAAGTCACTCAGTTGTGTCTGACTCTTTGCGACCCCATGGACTATACAGCCCATGGAATTCTCCAGGCCAGAACTGGAGTGGGTAGCCTTTTCCTTCTTCAGGGGATCTTCCCAACCCAGGGATCGAACCTAGGTCTCCTGCACTGAAGGTGGATTCAGATTCTTTATCAGCTGAGCCGCGAGGGAAGCCCATATATATATCTTTTGGTTATAACCACCTTAGCTTTGGGATATGAGAAGACACATCTAGGATTTCTTTCTCTTTTTGTACTTCATTCTGATATCAATCAATGAAAAATCTACCTTAGCTTGAGACACCTGACCTTATAATGATTGAAAAGATGAAAATGCAAACGGGTTAGTTATAAAGTGATATTTTTTCTATTATATGTAAATATTGAACATCATCTCATGAACTCAATCTCAGCCCCAATGCTCTCCCTCTTTGTGGCACTTCTGTCTTTTCTCCTTTCTTCCCCTGTGTCTGTCATTCTGTCTGTGGGTTGGCGAAAGCTGTGGTAGACTGACCAAACTATGCACATTAAGTGCTTCTGAGTCTGTCTTCGTCTCTACATTTCCAAGTATATTAAAATGGAGAATGAAATTTTTATCCTTTATATTATGCTCTCCAAAGGAAATCCTCTAAATGAAACTCCCTAGAGCCACATTCATTAAAGACTGAAGGGCCCAGAAGTCCCTGTTTTGAGCCAGTCCTACGCTAAGTAGAAAAATCCACTAGAGATTTCTGCCCTTTTCTGGGGATAAGGATATCAGCTATTCAAAATCAGTGATATGCTCCTGAGCCTAAGTGAACCAACTATACTTCTTTCCTGTAAGATAAGTCATTGCAAATCATGAGAACTCTTAACCTCCTCAAAGACAGCATAATAATGTGATTGAACCCAAGCACCATGGATTCTACCCAAGATCAGTCTGTCTTTCATATAGTTGAGAGACAAGTTCAATAGAGATGTTGCAGAAGTAAACATTTTAATTTCTTAATGGTAGAAGTAATTTCTGCAATTTATCTTTGAATGTAGAGACTTCTCTTGTGGCTCAAGACAGTAAAGAAGCCACCTGCAATGCAAGAGACCTGGTTTGATCCCTAGGTTGAGAAGATCCCTTGGAGAAGGAAATGGCAACCAACTCCAGTATTCTTGCTTGGGCAATCCCATAGACAGAGGAGCCTGGTGGGCTGCAGTTCATGGGGTTGCAAAGAGTCAGATACTACTACTAAGTGACTAACACACAGCATCTGTGAATGTGCTGTTGTTTTCTATGATAGGTTCCAAGACCTGGTGGCTCACTATGAGATGGCCATCAGTCAAAACTCCATTGATTCCCCGACCTTCATGTGCCCCTGTTCTGAATAGTGAACGACAGTGGCATTTTGCTTCTCCAGATATTAATATCAGTTCAGGACCAGTGTCCAGTCCACTCTTCCCATGGCCTCACCAAGACTCTAGCTGATCCCCTTTCCAATCCACAGTCTTGATGATAAATGATCCCATGTCCCTTTCAAGAAGACCAGTATGTATTTAGCAATTTAACAGAATTTTTCCTCAAAGAAATACAGCTTCCAATTCAATGGGCTTTATGTTTTATAATTGTCTCAAGATTGAATTCAGAAAGTAGTTTGGCAGCAAAAATTTATGATATCTTTCCTGGTTTACAGAAAATAGTCAAAATGGATATTTTCCTGGTTTCCTGGGTTCTCCTCATGAATATTATTTATCATAGCCATAGTGAAAAGAAGGTTTCCTAGGCCTTTGAGAACAGAGACGGAGACTGTTTGAGCAGAAATTACATGATAAATCCACTCGAAACTTCCATGCTCCCTGAAGTCTTTGGAAACTCTTTTTGCAGTTTTTCCAAGAAAACACTGGCATTTCAGTTACATTTGCTGCAGACCATCACTGAGTCCAGGTTTTAACCAACCAAATAAAGTCTTAGAGCCACTCCTGGAAACATGGAATCTGGAATTTCATTTTAACATCCTCATTTTAAATTCAGTCTCTTGAAATGTCATTTTCCTTGTACTCAGATCCAATAATCTTAGAATTCATTCTAAATTCTAAAGGCATATGTTCCCAGGTTTTCTATCTGTGCAAAGTGACAAAATCTTGCAATACTTTTGGTTAGTATATTTTATTCCCTCAGGTCAGCTGCTGTTTGAGTCCAGTTATAAGTCTAGAATTATATGTTAGAAACCAGCCATACATGACTATTGAACACCTGAAATCTGGCAAGTGCAACAGAAGAACTTATTTTTAGTATTTATTCATTTTAATTTAAAGTGTGAAGCAGTATAAAAAATTTTCAGTTCCACTTGATACTTTGGTTTGTTTTTCTAAGGCTGCATTTTATTTTAGTCATTGAAAATTTAGTGAATGAAATAATCTGTGTTTTAAGTGTAAAGTACTGAATTAAGAAGATTTGCTTGGAATATTTAAAGGTTGTAAAGTATTATATTGATATTTTATGCTGAGTTTATATTTAAATAATGTTTCCATACTATATTTTATTAAATAATTTAAATAATATTTTCATATATATTTTATTAGTCTACCAAATTTATTTCATTTTGCTTCAGCTTTTGTAAAGTGATGACTAGAAAATGTCAAGTACCTAGGTGACCCCCAGTTTATTTGTATTAGAGAATATCATTCTAGAAACAATAAGGAATGATGGGAATAGCTTATGGAATAGATAAGCAATATACTTTAATTCAGCTATGTCAGGGGAGAGTATTGCATTTTCTTTGGACAAGGGGAGACAGTAAACCTCAAACAAGAGAAGAAGAGCTGCTTCAAATAGTAAGAGAGGTTTGGCAGAACTCAAAATTTGCTTCACTGGGGTATACTCATATAATGTCATTTCAGTTCTTAGAACTCTACTTCTTCCCAATAAATGGACTATTGAGAGATGTATATTTCTTTAGGATAGTCAAAAATAATTTCCATTTTCTTACCTGGACCTTGGTATGAATATTTAAAACCCTGAACTCATTATTTCCTTTATTCAGGTTCCCAGCTTATTTTTCACAAAAAGCCAAATCCATATTCTCTTTATTCTTATCAAAATCTTCTTTGGCAGAAATACTTGGACATTGAGAGCCTTGCCTTTTTTAAGCACTTAGTTAAGGAAGTCTAGAGGGATAATATACACAACAATTTTGTCACTGCATCCCCTACACCACTAGTGTCCTCATTACCAACAGGGATTTAATGACTTTAAAATTAATTGAATAAGGAACTAATCCTAAATTTGCATTCTTAACTTTTTACCCAGGAACTACTCTTGATACACACACACACACACACACACACACACACACACACACACACACTTATGTCAGTTAGGATTCAGAACTACTATAAGAAGTAAAGAATTTATCACAGTAATTGATACAACCGTGTAGAAGGAGCTAGAAAAGTTTTGAAAACAAATTTGCTAAACACATTAGGTATACATGAATGAGTTGCTTTCTGCAGAAAGCTAGGTACATTCAGCTTCTGGGATGAAATCATAAAGGAAGAAGAGAGAGAAATTTATGGAAGATGGTTTATAACCTGTGGCTACTACACCTGTGTACTTGCAGTAAAGTGTCTAGTGGTGAACTTGAAATAACTTTGTCAGCAGGGTTGGTAGAATGGAGAGCTGGACGTGGAGCTGCGGGAAGTGAGGAGAAATTAGAACCCTCTAGTATCATCATTTACCTGTCATTGCCCATAAAGTGTTGAAATACAGAACAAAAGATGACAACCATTTCACATTTGTGCCCACAGCTTCTGCATTTATCTAACCAACTCTAAACTGAAAAGTAGTAGGGGAGAGATTTCTGGGAAATAGAGTGTTAGCTTAGCTAAGTAGCCACAGTACAAAATTACCATGGAATATCTTATCATCTGTGCTTATCTAAGTGTGGAGAATATTTAATTATCAGTTGATATTTTAAGAAATGAATATATTGTGTAAGTGAACCAAAGAATCAGTTCAGTTCAGTCGCTCAGTCATGTCTGACTCTTGGCAGCTCCATGGATTGCAGCACGCCAGGCTTCCCTGTCCATCACCAACTCCCGGAGTCCACCCAAACCCATGGCCATCGAGTCGGTGATGCCATACAGCCATCTCATCCTCTGTCATCCCCTTCTCCTACCCCCAGTCCTTCCAAGCATTAGGGTCTTTTCCAATGAGTCAACTCTTTGCATGAGGTGGCCAAAGTATTGGAGTTTCAGCTTCAACATCAGTCCTTCCAATGAACACCCAGGACTGCTCTCCCTTAGGATGGACTGGTTTGATCTCTTGCAGTCCAAGGGACTCTCAAGAGTCTTCTCCAACACCACAGTTGAAAAGCATCAATTCTTTGGCGCTCAGCTTTCTTCACCATCCAACTCTCACATCCATACATGACTACTGGAAAAACCATAGCCTTGACTAGACGGACCTTTGTTGACAAAGTAATGTCTCTGCTTTTAAATATGCTATCTAGGTTGGTCATAACTTTCCTTCTAAGGAGTAAGCATCTTTTAATTTCATGGCTGCAATCACCAAGAATAAGTTAATTCAGAATTCCATGAGGATATTTTTAACTATGGCAAAGTGACAACACTTTTTTTAAAAAATTATAATAGGAAACCAGAATTGAAAGAGACACGTGTACCCCAATGTTCATTGCCACATTGTTTACAATAGCCAGGACATGGAAGCAACCTAGATGCCAATCAACTGATGAATGGATAAGAAAGCTGTGGTACATATACACAATGGAATATTACTCAGCATTAAAAAAAATTCATTTGAATCAGTTCTACTCAGGTGGATGGAACTGGAGCCTATTATCCAGAGTGAAGTAAGCCAGAAGGAAAAACAAAAATACAGCATACTAATGCATATATATGGAATTTAGAAAGATGGTAATGAGAACCCTGCATGTGAGACAGCAAAAGAAACACAGATGTATAGAACAGTCTCGTGGACTCTGTGGAAGAGAGCAAGGGTGGGATGATATGGGAGAATGGCATTTAAACACATTAATTATCATATGTGAAATCAATCGCCAGCCCAGGTTTGATGCTCGGGGCTGGGGCACCGGGATGACCCAGGGGGAGGGAATCGGGAGGGAGGAGGGAGGGGGGTTCTGGAGGGGGAGCATATGTATACCCATGGCGGATTCATGTCAATGTATGGCAAAACCAACACAATAAAGTAAAGAAAATTTTATAAAAATTATAATAGGGAACAAAAGGATGGCAAGATAATTATAAAAGGATAATCAGCTCTGAAAGTTATTAAAATATATTACAAGTCTGTAGTGATTAAAACATTGTGATGCTGGCTAAAGAACAGGCAGACAAGCCAACTCTATTAATGAAAAGCATATTCTATAAAATGAAATTCAATATGAAGAAAGATTCAGTACAATTCAATTGTGAAATTTTAGCTGAATTCTACCAAAAATTTAGAGAAGAGCTAATACCTATTCTACTCAAACTCTTCCAGAAAATTGCAGAGGAAGGTAAACTTCCAAATTCATTCTATGAGGCCACCATTACCCTAATACCAAAACCCGACAAAGATGCCACAAAAAAAGAAAACTACAGGCCAATATCACTGATGAACATAGATGCAAAAATCCTTAACAAAATTCTAGCAAATAGAATCCAGCAGCACATTAAAAAAAAATCATACATCATGATCAAGTAGGCTTTATCCCAGGGATGCAAGGATTCTCCAATATCCACAAATCAATCAATGTAATACACATTAACAAATTGAAAAATAAAAGCCATATGAGTATCTCAATAGAGGCAGAGAAAGCCTTTGACAAAATTCAACATCCATTTATGGTTAAAAACTCTCCAAAAAGCAGGAATAGAAGGAACATACCTCAACATAATAAAAGCTATATATGACAAGCCCACAGCAAACATTATCCTCAATGGTGAAAAACTGAAAGCATTTCCCCTAAAGTCAGGAACAAGACAAGGGTGCCCACTCTCACCACTACTATTCAAAATAGTTTTGGAAGTCTTGGCCACAGCAATCAGAGCAGATAAAGAAATAAAAGGAATCTAGATTGGAAAATAAGTAAAACTCTCACTGCAGATGACATGATCCTCTACATAGAAAACCCTAAAGACTCTACCAGAAAATTACTAGAGCTAATCAGTGAATATAGTAAAGTTGCAGGATATAAAATCAACACACAGAAATCCCTTGCATTCCTATACACTAACAATGAGAAAACAGAAAGGGAAATTAAGGAAACAATTCCATTCACCATCGAAACTAAAAGAATAACTCAATTGTGTTTTAAAACAAGTTAGGAATAGAAAAAGAGAGTGTTTAATTTTCTTGCCTACCTTTTACACCAAAACAAATTGCAGTTATACTAGAAGAAAATGTAAAAATTAATACACATGGACAAATCAAAATAATAAAATAGATGTTGGGATGATGGTATATAGTAAGGCTACACAGAGCCATAAATTTGACAGTGATTGAAGTTTGTGCCATAGGTAATATAATCAGTAATGACTACATTTAATGTGAAAATAAAGTAGTAAATGCAAAGGGTTTCTAGGAAAGTGTTAATATCAATTTCATTCAACACATGCAATGAGACTTTTAAGAAGCTAGGCAGAAAAATTGATGAGGTGATAATAAATAAGAAATACAATCTAAGAAAGCAATACTTTTTAGTCTGTAGCCTACTCTCTAACAATTCCAAATATAGAAACTCAAGAAAATTTTCAAATATGCACAAAAACAACTCATAAAAATGTCACATTGATTCTAAAATAAAAATAGCTAAAGTAGTATGCATGTCATCAAAAGATGAGGAAAAAAAATAAAATGCAAATGAAAGATTCTAGTAAGTTCTAAAGAAAATAACTATGTCCTATTTGTATTAGCATAGATATATCTTTAATATTAAGTGATAAAATGTCTATGAGGTCATACACAGTGCATTACCATTTACATGAATTAAAAATCAAAATTCCATTCTCCAGAAGTTATTGAATTTAAAGTGAAAAATTTGGACTCTAAGAAATACAAAAAAGCCTCTGGTAGTCACGTTGTCTCTGAGTAGATTATTTCAACTTAAATACCTCATATATTTGATTAAAATTAACATTTAAGATAAATAATACCAATAATATATTTAAAACCGTGTTATGGGAACAGAATTTCTTGTTATATGTTTCCTTAACTTTCTTTTGTTGAGCTGAGAGAGAAATTGGTGAGGGGAAACAGTATTAAGAAACATTACGCTAGGAGAGGCCATTGCTGTTACTATCCACTTTCAGAGTGAAGTCATGCAAACATTTCTTACTTCCTCAGTGGGAATCAGTACTTGAACTTGAAATATTTTAAAGATTATTCAAAGTATAGAATCGTTAATGAGCCAAAATCATATCCCCAGCATGGAATTTGGTAGCACTAAATTTAGACACACCATCTTTCTGGAAAGGTCACACACAGGTTTTCTTTCTGGATCAAAATGCTTAATGAACATAGTAGTAATCCTTATATTTTAATAAAGGAGTGGAGCACTTGTTCTCAAACCATAAATATTGGGGTCGAGTGAGGGTGGGATAACCAAACAGAGGTCAGCAGCAAGAATGTGAATATAGCCGGGTATGTTTTGCTCAAATTGGTGGGTGAGGAAGGAGAAGACTGAGGGAATATGGAAAACACAGAGGACAGCAACATGGGAGCCACATGAGCTAAGGGCTTTTAGCCATGCGTGTTGGTAAGGCAGACGGAAAACAGCCCAGAGAATGTAAATACAGGAGATGCCAAAAAGGGTTAGGTGCAGGAAAGAGAGGAAGAACAAAGAGCCCGTGATTACCACTGACATAAATGTTTCCATAGAACAGTTTTGCAATTCCCATGTGCTCACTGTAGGAATGAGGAATTATATGAGCCTGGCAAAAGGGTAGGCGGTAGATGAGATAGATCATGGGAAGTGTAAGCAGAACTGGACGAACTAAAGTGTACAAACTCATGCCCAGCAACACGCAGGACGTCAAGATGGTCATGGAGTGGAGCAGAGCACAGATTGCCACATACAGTCAGAGGCCATGGCCACCAGGACCGCAGCCTTCAAGCCAGTGAAGCATGGATCAAACATCTGGGCCACACAAGCTCCAAAGTTAATCTCATGAAGAAGAAAATCTCAGAAGATACCCAGCATACAGGGTACTGAGGTTTGTCGCAAGGGACAAATCAGTTGTTGAAAGGATGGCCAGAAACTAGAACATGGGATCCCGGAGAGTCTGGTCCATATTGATGACCAGCCGAATTGTGACATTGCCCAGTAAAGCCACAAGGTAAACAGACCAGAAAGGCAGGAAGATCCAGCCATGGACCTCTTCCAGACCTGGGACTCTAATGAGGAAAATGTGATTGGGTGAAAAATGCTCCTATTGTGATAAACCATCCTTCTAAATCACAGAGTAGGAAAAGTTGTCACTCCTAGAAGGAGGAAGAAAAAAAAGAAATTTCAGTAAGAATTGGTTATAAAAAATGATTAACTTAGCACTTCAATATAATATGAAATGAAAAATTTTGCTTTGGAAGGATTTATTATTGTTTTTTTCAAGTTATAAATCAAGCCATAGTATTTTAAATGGCCCAATGTAAAGAATGTAATACTTATACAGATTTAATCCTATTTTTTTTAACATGTTAGGTTTATCATCCCTGGAGAATGAAATAGCAGCCTACTCCACTATACTTCCCAGGAAATTTTACATAGACAGAGGAGCCTGGCAGACTATAGTCAAAAAGAATCAGCATGGCATTGTATGGCAAAAACAATAAAAGGGGAAAAAAAAAGAATCAGATATGACTGAGCACCCATGAAGATTTATTATCAAGCTAATGACAAACCTATAAAACATAGAACATAGCATGAAGTGTGGAATAATTTAGCATTCCCCATACCTTTTATGAAGTCACTATCTGAAGAGGGACATGTGAAAAATCAAGGATACACACATGAGAATGCAGATATAACCCAAAATGAAATAGGCAAGTGAGAAAGTAAAATCACAGGCATGAATGCACACAACACTTCCATAATTAGAAAATGCAGAAATCCTCTAATGATTCATTCATCATTTATTTACATATAGAAAAATTCCAAAGTCAAACCTAGTATCCTCAAAAAGACAGAAACAAAATATCAGAGATACATATTATCACAAGAAAAAAGCACAAACATTCAGAGATGCCTACCCAAGAGCAGACACTGGTGAACACATACCTCTGTACTTGAAAGAGCCCAGAACCCAGAAAGAAAGATAATAATAAAAGGATAGTACAATTCTGTAGGTTTCCATTGATGTCTCTATCTTCCCAAAGTCATTGCATTTCATAGTGGCTCACTTTAGATTGTTATGTTTGAGGTTGTTTCTAGTGGTATGTGACAACTTCTTTATTCACTCTTCATTCTACATTGCTTCCTTTGAGAAAACCTGATAATTTGATCACTGTTTCAGAGCTAGCATGACTGAGTTCACTCCTTCTGCCTGATTAAGACAACAGAAATGTAGGTAGAAGACAAATTGGAAGGCTTCAGGTCATTATGGATCTGGGGAAGGCATATTTGAGCACTACAAAACTGTCTGGAATAGCAAGGTATTGCAGGAAAGATAATTGTTTTCTGTAATTATCTAATGGAAGTAGAGAAGAGTACTGTTGCAGTGCCTTAAAAATGATGGAGAAGCTATCAAGAGAAACCCCATAAATGTAAATAACAAAACAAAAGGACTTTCTCTGGGACCTCAACTTGAGGCAGAGTGGTTCAAGATCAGGATAAAGTAGCGCAGACTTCTGTTTTCTCCCATAATCATGTTGAGAAAATAAAATAAGTGTTGTAAACATTATGAATTTAGAGAGGGAGAAGGTGTATTGTGACAGAGAGAGAGAGACAGAGACAGAGAAAGAAAGAAAAGCTGCATTTTGCAATTCTCCTGTATGGGTGTTTATTGAACAATGAAATTCCCAGGTAATTGCCATTGACCATTGTAAGGGTGCTGGTCAAGAACAAGCCCTCTGATTGTGATGCCTACTTTGGGTTCATCTCTGGAAATAAACTCTCAATAATGAGTTACCTCAGACTTTCCTTAGGCTTCATATGTCCATTTCATTCAATCCCTATAACCTCTTGTAGAAGCAGAAATTCTACTCTATCAACCAGGTATATTACTGTTCTTGTAAGCAGATTTTAAAAGTCTTGGATCTTCTAATATTATTAAAGATACCCAATCTCCATTTAGAAGCTACAAGATCCTCATCCCTACCCCCTCCCCATCAAGCATATCATATTAAGATTGTAGTTCTCAGCCACTTTGGATCATACTTCCTTCATTTGACTTCAGTACACATCCAAATCAAGAGAAAATTCATCTGTGATACTTCATTCTTCCACAGAAATAGAGACACACAATAGATATCAAGGAATAAAACTCTTATGTCCATTTTTTATATAGTACAAAAAGAGAAATTTTATGTTAAGGTTATAGTTTCTTATACCCTTGGGAAAGATGAAATAATTCAGTTTACTGTTATAATCATGTCCTTGGATTAAATTCTCTAATATTATGGACAAAACCATCAGACTATGATTTAGAAAATGAGAAGTCTGAGAGAATGTAAAATGGATAAGAATTTATATCAAGAAAATTATAAATATGGGGCAAAAACACCATATTGTTTGTATGTGGCATAGAGATCAATGTTCATGTCCCTCATTTTGCAGTCAAATTCTATGGATTTCTGTTTTCTAGATAAAATGATACTTTATCTATATTCTAAATTCAAGCATAATAACCTAGCATAGAAGACTCCATTTTCAGCCTTAGCTCTCCCTGTCCTCCTTCACTGACCAGGTGTTTTAGGTTCATTGAATGCTTAGGGAGTCCAATCTGTGGGTTGTTGGTCCCACTATCTTCTGTCCATGATTGCTTCCTTTTCACAATGATCCATATGTATATTACAGAGGCCATAGAGAAGTGGTAAAAATAGTCAACCCTGGAACTGACCTGACCCCGTTCAAATACTGGACTCCCCATGGACCAGCTATATCACCATGAGTGATTTACTAGTTATATCTCAGTTTTCTCAACTGTATAATTACGGATGATAATAATACTGATTGCCTAGAGGTATTTTGAAGAGTAAATTAAGTAGTAGATATCTGATATCAGACATTTAGTATAATACCTGGCTTGTTTTTTTACTATCTTTGGCTGCACTGGATCTTCCTTGCTGCTCTGGCTTTCTCTAGTTGCAGCAAGCAGAGGCTGCTTTCTAGTTGAAGCACATGAGCTCAGTACTTGTGGGGTCCAGGCTTTGTTGCCCCGCAGCATGTGGAATCCTCCTGCACCAACTATTGAATCCAAATCCCCTGCCTTGGCAGGCAGATTTCCAACCAATGAACCACCTAGGAAGTCTGATACTAGGCATATTTGAAGTGATTAATTAAAATAGGAGCTAGCTCAAAACACCACCTTCATAAACTTGGACCTATATAAACTATACTGAAAAAGCACTCATGCCACAGAGTCTATAACATTTGCTCTGACAGTTTGCATTTATTTTATTTTTGTATTTTTATTTTTTTTATTTTCTTTACATTATCATGTTGGTTTTGCCATACATTGACATGCATCTGCCATGGGTATACTTGTGTTCCCCTTCCAGAACCCCCCTCCCACCTCCCTCCCGATTCCCTCTCTCTGGGTCATCCCGGTGCACCAGCCCTGAGCATCAAACCTGGGCTGGCGATTGATTTCACATATGATAATTAACATGTTTCAATGCCGTTCTCCCATATCATCCCACCCTTGCCCTCTCCCATAGAGTCCAAAAGACTGTTCTATACATCTGCATTTCTTTTGCTGTCTCGCATACAGGGTTCTCATTACCATCTTTCTAAATTCCATATATATGCGTTAGTATACTGTATTTTTGTTTTTCCTTCTGGTTTACTTCACTCTGTTTAATAGGCACCAGTTTCATCTACCTGAGTAGAACTGACAGTTCGCATTTATTTTAAACATATTTTTACTAGTTTTGAATTGAATATACGCATAGTTATTATTCTCACTAGAATAAATTTATTTTGCGTGCAAAAATTATATCTCTTTACATTTAAGCAGACATTTTTTATAATATTTAAGAAAAAACATCATCAGGTGTAAGATATAAAACAGATGATATAAAGGCTCTAGATATGAAGCATGGAATTAAATATTTCTTTTGATTCTTGTCTTTCCAGTTATATCATGCAAACCTTAAAGTTGACTGTTACGAAATTTAAAATTTCACACATAATATGAAGTGTAAATATATTCACTCAGTTGTGTCCAACTCTTTGCAACCCCATAAACTGTAGTCCATCAAGCTCCTCTCTCCAAGGAATTCTCCAGGCAAGAATACTGGAGTGGGTTGTCATTTCCTTCTCCAGGGCATCTTCTCGACCCAGGGATCAAAACCAGATTTTCTTCATTGCAGGCTGATTCTTTACCATCTGAGCCACCAGGGAATACTATGTATATATCTCTATAAATATATGTTCTAAATGGGCATGTAACTGATAAGTCCAGTCAGAATTACTTTTTGAACATAAGTTGAGAAATATTAGGGAAGTTCATACCCCTTTTTCTGCTAGTTGGGAATGAAGAAGCATCTATTTTGAGGAGTTCCTGGTTAGATGTTTTAGAATCATGACAAGAGCAACCTTAGACACAAGTGAGTCCAGAATGTTAGCTCTGATATACTTTTAAAAAAGTATTGCCCGGTTATCAAAAAATATCTGAACAACTTCTTGGTGACAAGGAGCTCAGACCAATATTTTTATTGCATTTAGTTTTAAAGTGAGAGAAAATCTCCCTTGATGTTTAAGTAAGTTAAGTAAGATTAGTGGGGGGGGGTTGTTTGTTTGATTTTTTTACTTATAATTAAAAATGAATTAAAGATACATACTTAAGTATTTTTTCCCCATGAGACCTTCCTATTCGAAGCCTTTATCACACTGTTATACTTCAGTTCAGTTCAGTTCAGTAGCTCAGTCGTGTACAACTCTTTGCGACCCCAAGAACCGTAGCATGCCAGGCCTCCCTGTCCATCACCAACTCCCGGAGTCTACCCAAACTCATGTTCATCGAGTCGATGATGCCATCCAGCCATCTCATCCTCTGTCTTCCCGTTCTCTTCCTGCCCCCAATCCTTCCTAGCATCAGGGTCTTTTCCAATGAGTCAACTCTTCGCACAAGGTGGGCAAAGTATTGGAGTTTCAGCTTCAACATCAGACCTTCCAATGAATACCCAGGACTGATCTCATTTAGGATAGACTGGTTGGATCTCCTTGCAGTCCAAAGGACTCTCAAGAGTCTTCTCCAACACCACAGTTCAAAAACATCAATTCTTCGGCACTCAGCCTTTTTCACTGTCCAGCTCTCACAACCATACATGACTACTAGAAAAACCATAGCCTTGACTAGATGAACCTTTGTTGGCAAAGCAATGTCTCTGCTTTTCAATATGCTATCCAGGTTGGCCATAACCTTCCTTCCAAGGAGTAGGCGTCTTTTGATTTCATGGCTTCAATCACCATCTGCAGTGATCCTAGAGCCAAAAAAAAAAATAAAGTCTGACACTGTTTCCACTGTTTCCCCATCTGTTTCCCATGAAGTGATGGGACAAGATGTCATGATCTTAGTTTTCTTAATGTTTAGCCTTAAGCCAACTTTTTCACTCTCCTCTTTCACTTTCATTAAGAGGCTCTTTAGTTCCTCTTCACTTTCTGCCATAAGGGTGGTGTAGTCTACATATCTGAGGTTATTGATATTTATCCTGGCATCTTGATTCCAGCTTGTGCTTCATCCAGCCGAGTGTTTCTCATAATGTACTCTGCATATAAGTTAAATAAGCAGAGTGACAATATACAGCCTTGACATACTCTTTTTCCTATTTGGAACCCGTCTGTTGTTCCATGTCCAGTTCTAACTGTTGCTTCTTGACCTGCATACAGGTTTCTCAAGAGACAGGTCAGATGGTCTGGTATTCCCATCTCTTTCAGAATTTTCCACAGTTTATTGTGATCCACACAGTCAAAGGCTTTGGCATAGTCAGTAAAGCAGAAATAGATGTTTTTCTGGAACTCGCTTGCTTTTTTGATGATCCAGCGGGAGTTGGCAATTTGATCTCTGGTTCTTCTGCCTTTTCTAAAACCAGCTTGAACATCTAGAAGTTCACAGTTTACGTGTTGCTGCAGCCTCACTTGGAGAATTTTGAGCATTACTTTACTAGCGTGTGAAATGAGTGCAATTGTGTGGTAGTTTGAGCGTACTTTGGCATTGCCTTTCTTTGGGATAGGAATGTAAACTGACCTTTTCCAATCCTGTGGACATTACTGAGTTTTCCAAATTTGCTTGCATATATTAGGTAAGAGGTATTTTCAAAGTGTATTTTACTTTCTTAATGTCTTTAGTCTTTGAAACAGCCTTTCAACATAGATACTATGTTTATTTCCATTATACATGTGGAAAACTTGAGCTATAGAAAATTTTAGCAACAACAAAGAATTTGAACCCAAATGTCTGATTCCAAAATCTATACTATTATTCAATATATTATACTGCCTTCTTTCTCTGTCTTTAGATCTTGAGCCTATTTCATCTTTCAACAAGAATGTTAAAGTTTACTGAAGTATATTATAAGGTATTCACTTATACCTTTGGATGTAACTACACACACGCCTGAAAATACATGTATGAGGTGTAAGAAGTGCTTCTTCGGAATGCATACGTCTCGGAATGAGAGCATACCTCATACCTACCTTTCATTTCAGTGTATAGGTCTCTCTAACCATAAGAATAGTCTTGGTTTCTAATTTTCGGAAATAGCTGCCAGGCTGAGGAGTTGATATTCACAAAATCAATTTGTTTGCATGGTTCTTCTTTAAGCTGCAGTCTGACTCATGATGTGTGGTAGTGTCTCTTTTTCATGTTCTCACTTATTGAGTGCAGAAGACAATTCCAGGCTCACTCTGATACCATGTGAAGTCAAGCCACCTTGTTCTGTGTGGCCACCACTTCTTATTTAGAATAGGAACTCTAAAACTTGTGGCAAAGTATTATGGAAAAATGAATGAGAATTACTTATATAGCAATAACTAAAATTTCCCACTTGAAGAAGTTGATTGAATGTCCATGTTAAGTGAAGTATTATTTTTTCAACCAGACAAGCCTTCTGATTCTCACTCTGGCTTTACTACTGAGATCAAATGCTAGACTGAAGATAGTGCTGCTTTAAGGTCAGGAACAGAGGTCCAGGAAAGGAGTTCCATGAACTATGCTAACCTGCTGGAATGACAATTCTTAAAGTCACACCATGGGAAAAATCAAAGAAGCCTAAAATGCTTGTTTTGTTTAGAGTACTCACTGAAATGGCACTGATGGTATTAGTGAGAAGGAGTGTTGAAATTTTATGTTTGTTTTGGCTACCAATCCTCTGAATCGTATATATTCGGCAGACCTTTCCACCTCAGCTACAAATTTAGCAATGATATTATTTTCAACTGGACAGAGCATAGGTGATTGGCAGTCCTGGCCACGTGCAGTGTGAATCAGTCATCCCCCGGTAATCACCTCCCTCCTTCCTTAGTTCATAGATTGCCAAAGCCCATGAACTTGGCTTTTTTAGCTCCATAAGAACAGACATTTATTTTACTTTGGTTCATTTATCATCCTTGATGATAAGAATCATGGATTCAGTGGACATGAACTTGGGCAAATTCTGGGAGACGGTGAGGGACAAGGAGGCCTGGCATACTGCAGTCTATAGGTTTGCAAAGAGTCGGACACAACTTGGCGACTGAACAGCAACAATGATAAGAATGATTCAATACATACAATAAACACAAAATGAATGTAAATTAGGAGAATAAAAAAAAATGAATGCATGAATGAATGAGTGAGTGAATGGACACAGGCTACAGGGTCAAAGTTCCAGTACCACATTTCTCTAATTAAAGAACTAAAAACACACCATCTAATACACTCTTTGCCTAGAAGAGAAGCAGTTTCATGCTATTAAGAACAGAGTATGATGGCATACAAATAGAGACCACAACAGCTTCCTTTCAAGACAGCCTATTAACTGTTGAACTGGAGCTCCAATAAAGTTTCCACAAGTCCTAGAACTCATTAGTCAGCAGTTAGGAATAAATCAACTTGTGTTGCAATCTGGCAGCAATAGGTCAGGACCCGGAGATATTTGTTAAAGCAAGAATGTACATATTTTCCTTGAGAGAGCAAAATCCTTAGTAAAACAATGTGATAAGTGTCTTATTTTTTAATAAAGGCACAGAGCACAGGTTCCCATATCTGTTTGGTCTTTACACCATAAATGATGGGGTTGAGTGAGGGTGGGATAACCAAATAGAGGTTGGCAACAAGAATATGAATATAGCGAGGTATTTTGTGTCCAATTCGGTGGGTAAGGAAAGAGAAGACTGACGGGATATAGAAAACACAGATGACCCCAATATGGGACCCACATGTGCTTAGGGCTTTTAGTCGTGCATCTTGGGATGGGAGACAAAAGACAGCCCAGAGAATATAAACATAGGAGATGCCAATAAGGACTAGGTTTAGGACAAAGAAGGAAACAACAAAAAGTCCATAGATACCATTAATTTGGATGTTTCCACAGGACAGTTTTGCAATTCCCATGTGTTCACAGTAGGAATGAGGTATTATATAAGCCTGGCAAAAGGGTAGGCGATAGATGAGATAGATCATGGGAAGTGTAAGCATAACTGGACGAATTACAATGCACATGCTGATGCCCATGAGCACCCGTGATGTCAAAATGGTCGTGTAGTGGAGTGGAGCACAGATTGCCACATAACGGTCAAAGGCCATGGCCAGTAAGACTTCAGCTTCCATGCCAGTAAAAGTATGGGTCAGGAACATCTGGGCCACACAAGCTCCAAAGTTAATCTCATGAGCATCAAACCAGAAGATACCCAGCATACGGGGTACTGAGGTTGTTGAAAGTGCCAAATCAATTGTTGAAAGTATGGCCAGGAAGTAGAACATGGGCTCCCGGAGGGTCTTCTCTGTCTTGATGACCAGCAGAATTGTGACATTGCCCAGTAAAGCCACAATGTAAACAGAGCAGAAAGGCAGGGAGATCCAGCCATGGACCTCTTCCAGACCTGGGATTCCAGTGAGGAAAAATGTGCTTGGGTGAAAAATGCTTCTATTGTGACAAAACATCCTTTCAAGTCACAGAGTAGAAGTTGTCACTCCTAGTAAGGAGGAAGAAAAAAAGAAATTTCAGTAATAACTGATTATGAAAATGATTAGCTTAGTGTTTCAATACAATGTGAAATGAAAATTTTTGCTTTGGAAGATCTATTAATTCTTTTTTATATTCTAAATCAAGCCATACTCATTTGAATGCTCCGGTCTCAAAATATGTAATCCTTATAAACATTTAATCCTATTTATTTTATCATCTAAGGTTTATCATCAAGCCCTGGGCAGAATAGAAAACATAAACCATAGCATGATGTATGAAATAATTTAATATTCTCTATATCTTTTTTGAAATCCCATTCTGAAGAGGGACACATGAAAAACCAAGGATACACATATGAGAATGCAGACGTAACCCAAAAAGAGATAGGCAGATGAGAAAGTAGTCATAGGCATGAATAGACACAACACTTCCATAATTAGAAAAGGCAGAATTTCTCTAAAGATTTATTTATCATTTTGACATACAGAAAATTCCAAGATCAAACATAGTTTTCTGTAAAATGACAGAAGCAAAATATCAGAGATGGATATTATCATAAGAAAAAAAAATACAGACATTCTGAGATAACTGCCCAAGAGCAGATTCAAGTGGACACATACTTCTGTACTTGAAAGATCCCTGAAAGAAAGATAATAATAAACTTCTGTAGATTTTCATTGATGTCTCTATTTTCTCAGTCATTTCATTTAATACTGGTTAGTTTTCAGTTGTTATGAATATATTGGTTTCTGGTGGTATGTGGCAAATTCTGCATGCACTGTTCACTTTACATCAGCTCCTCTGAGAAAACCTGATAATTTTATATCCCTGCCTCAGAACTGGCATGTACTAGATTCACTCCTTCTGCCTGGCTAAGACATTGGAAGTGTGGGTAGAGTACAGCCTAAAAGGCTTCAGGTTATTATGGATCTGAAGAAGGTATTTTGGAGCATCACAAAAAGTCTGGAACAACAAAATCTAATAGGGGAGAGAATTGCTTTTCATTATTGTCTAAAGGAAATAGGAGCACTTTTGCAATGGCTTCAAAGTGATGAAGAAGCAATCAGGAGAAATCCCATAAACTCAAATAATGAAGCTAAGAAACTTTTTCTGGGTTCCCAACTTGAGGCAGAGTGCTTCAAGTTCAAGATAAAGTAGCATAGACTCCTGTTTTTAACCTTAGTATAACTCCATATTTCCATGGGAAATATATCAGGTTGAATGAAGAAAATAAATATTGTATACATTCTGAAGTTGGTATGTGTGTTTGTGAGAAAGAAAAGAAAAAGAGAGAAATGGAGAGATAGAGAACAGCTATATTTTGCAATGCTCCTTTATGTGTGTTTTTTTGAAAACTGAAGCTTCCAGGTATTTGCCAGTGGCCCCTGTCAGGGGGTGCATGTGAAGAGCAAGCAAGCCTTCTAGACATTGTGATACCTACTTTGGGTTCATCTGTAGAAATAAGTGCTCAATAACATGCTACTGTTCACCTCAGACTTTCATCCTGCTTCATAAATGCAGCTCATTCAATCCCTATAACCTATTCCAGAAGCAGAAATTTTACCTTATCAACCAACTAAATAACCATTCTTGTAAATATTTAAATGCCTTTGATCTTTTAAATATTTTTAAAGATACCCAATCTCTATTTAAAAGTTGCAAGATTTCCCACCTGAAATAGATTACTGCATCAAGCACGTCATATCAAAGTAGTTCTCAGCCACCTTGGATGGATTGTGCCTCTTTCATTTGAGTTCAGTACACACCTAAATAAAAAGGAAATTCATGAGTGATTCTTCATTTTTCCATAGAAAGAGAGACACATGATAAATATCAAACAATAAAACTCTATGTCTGTTTTTTCATACAGTCCAGAGAGAGAAATTTTATATTAAGATTGTAGCTGCTTATAGGTTTGGAAAAAATGAGTTAACTCAGCTTCTTCTTATAAATCGCGCTCTGAGATTAACTCCTCTGAGATTACTGACAAAAACCTCAGACTATGATTTAGAAAAAGAGAAACCCAAGAGAAAGTAACATGGTTAGGGATTTATAGAAAGTTATGAATATGGGGCAAAAACACAGATATTATCATTTGTATATGCCATAGAGGAGACTTCCCTGGTGGCTCAGACAGTAAAGCATCTGTCCTACAATGCGGCAGACCTGGGTTCGATCCCTGGATTAAGAAGATTCCATGGAGAAGGAAATGGCAACCCACTCCAAGACTCTTGCCTAGAAAATCCCATGGACGGAGGACCCTGGTGTCCATGGGGTTGCAAAGAGTCGGACACAACTGAGCGGCTTCACTTTATCACATAGAAGGAAGTATTCGTGTTCCTCTAGGGAAGATTCTGTAATCAAATTCTATGGGTTACTCTTTTCTAGACAAAATGGCATTTAACTTATTCATATTATAAGTTCAAACATAATAACCTAGCCCTGGAAACTCCATTTTACCAAATGTTTTAGGTTCTTTGAAAGCTTAGCTTTAGAGGTCTTTGGACCCACTATCCTCTGTCCATGATTGTTCCCCTTTTACAATTGTTCATATATATGTCACAGAGGCCATAGAGATGAGTGGTCAAAACAGCCAACCCTGGGATTGATCTGACTCAGTTCAAATAGTGGACTCCCCATGTATGGCTATATTACCATGAGTGATTTATTAATTTTCTCTATGTCTCAGTTTCCTCAACTGGAAAATTAGAGATGATAATTGGACCAAGAGCATAAGGCATTTTGAAGATAAATTAAGTAGTATATATCAGGCACTCAGTATAATTCCTGGCATATTTTAAGTGGTTAATTATAATCTAGCTCACAACACCAGCTTTGTAAACACTGGACCTATGTAAACTATACTGAGAAATCCCTTGTGCCACCGGTCTGTAACACTTGGTGAAAGTCCTCATTTATTGTAACAATTTTTCATTAGTGCTGAGTCAAATGTACACATAGTTCTTATTCTGACTGGAATGTATTTGATTGTAAAAATTACATCTCTTTAGATTTAAACAGATATCTTAGATAATACTTAAGAAAGAACATGATCAGGTAAAGCATAGACCACAAAGAAAGAAGTTAAATGTTTATATTGACTCTTGTCTTTCTAGTTATATCACACAAGTCTTAAAATTTAGTCTCTGGAAATATAACACTTCATACATCATACGAAGTGCAAACATCTATGTGTATATGCATGTGCATACTTAAGTGTATGTGTGTATATATATATATATATATATATATGTCTACTTATATATATATATGTTCTAAAACACTTTCATATACATATACTCAAATATGTCAGTTTCTTGGAAATCATGGGCCTGTAACCAATAAGCTTAGTAAGAATTAATTTCAGAACAAAAGCCAAGAAACATTAGGTAAGGTCATACACCTTTTCTCTTTATCCGATTGTTCCAGTTAGGGCCACTTGTACTTAATGTGTTACTGAGAGATAGTAAGTAAAGATTTACTGAGCATGGCCCTGCCTATGAGAACAAGTCCCAGTTTCCCCTACAGTCAGTCTCTCCCATCAGGAAGCTTCCATAAGCCTCTTATCCTTCAGAGGGCAGATAGAATGAAAACCACAATCACAGAAAATGAATCAAACTGATCACATGGACCACAGCCTTGTCTAACTGAATGAAACTATGATCCAAGCCTCATAGGGCCACCCAAGATGGATGAGCCAGAGTGGAGAGTTCTGACAAAATGTGATCCACTGGAGAAGGGAATGGCAAACCACTTCAGTATTCTTGCCTTCAGAATTCCAATGAAGACTATGAAAAGGCAAAAAGAAAGACACTGAAAGATGAACTCCCCAGGTTGGTGGTGCCCAATATACTACTGGATAAGGGTGGAGAAATAACTCCAGAAAGAATGAAGAGATGGAGCCAAAGTGAAAACAACACCCAGGTGTAAATGTGACTGGTGGTGGGAGTAAAGTCCAATGCTATAAATAACAATATTGCATTATAGGAACCTTGAATGTTAGGTCCATGAATCAAGGTAAATTGGAAGTGGTCAAGCCGGAGATGGCAAGAGTGAATGAACATCAACATTTTAGGAATCAGTGAACTAAAATGGATTGGAATAGGCAAATTTAACTCAGATGACCATTATATCTACTACTGTGGGCAAGAATCCCTTAGAAGAAATAGAGTAGCTGTCATAATCAACAAAAGAGTCCAAAATGCAGTACTTGGGTGCAATCTCAAAAAGGACAGAATGATCTCTATTCATTTCCAAGGCAAATCATTAAATATCACAGTAATCTTAGTCTGTGTCCCAACCACTAATGTTGAAGAAACTGAAGTTGAAGGATTCTATGAAGACCTACAAGACCTTCTTGAACTAAGACCAAAAAAAGATGTCCTTTTCATCATAAGTGACTACCATGCAAAAGTAGGAAGTCAAGAGATACCTGAATTAACAGGCAAGTTTTGCCTTTAGTACAAAATGAAGCAGGTCAAAGGCTAACAGAGTTTTGCCAAGAGAACACACTGGTCATAGCAAACAACCTCTTCCAACAACAAAAGATAAAACTCTACATATAGACGTTACCATATGGTCAATACCAAAATCAGATTGATTATATTCTTCACAGCTGAAGATGGAGAAGCTCTATACAGTCAGCAAAAACAAGACTGGGAGCTGACTGTGGTTCAGATCATGGATGCCTTATTGCCAAATTCAGACTTAAAGAAAATGTGGAAAACCACTAGACAATTCAGTTATGACCTAAATAAAATCCTGTATGATCATAGATTGGAAGTGACAAATAGATTCAAAGGATTAGATCTGATAGGCAGAGTGCCTGAAGAACTATGGGCAGAGGTTCGTGACATTGTACAGTAGGCAGTAATCAAGACATCTACAAGAAAAAGAAATGCAAAAAAGCAAAATGGTGGCCTGAGGAGGCCTTACAAATAAAAATAATGCAGAGATCCAAAGAATATGAAGGAGAAATAAGAAAGCCTTCTTCAGTAATTAGTGCAAAGAAATATAGGAGAACAATAGAATGCAAAAGACTAGAGATCTCTTCAAGTAAATTAGAGATACCAAGGGAACATTTCATGCCAAGATGGGCTCAATAAAGGACAGAAATAGTATGGACCTATCAGAAGCAGATGTTAAGAAGAAACGGCAAGAATACCAAGAAGAACTATACACTAAAGATCTTCATGACCCAGATAACGATGATGGTGTGATCACTCACCTAGAGCCAGACATCCTGGAAGGCAAAGTCAAGAAGGCCTTAGGAAGCATCTGTACAAACAAAGCTAGTGGAGGTGATGGAATTCCAGCTGAGCTATTACAAATCGTAAAAGAGGATGCTATTAAAGTAGTTTACTCAATATGCCAGCAAATGTGGAAAACTCAGCAATGGGCACAGGACTAGAAAAGGTCAGTTTTCATTCCAATCCCAAAGAAAGACAATGCCACAGAATGTTCAAACTACCGCACAATTGCACTCATCTCACACGCTAGTAAAGTAGTGCTCAAAATTCTCCAAGCCAGGCTTCAACAGAATGTGAACCAAGAACTTACAGGTGTTCAAGATGGATTGAGAAAAGACAGAGAAACCAGAGATCAAATTGCAAATATCCATTAGAACATTGAAGAAGCAAGAGCATTCCAGAAAAACATCTACTTCTGCTTTATTGACTACACCAAAGCCTCTGACTGTGTGGATCACAAAAAACTGTGGAAAATTCAAGAGATGGGAATACCAGATGGAAATACCTACCTCATGAGAAATCTGTATGCAGGTCAGGAAACAACAGTTAGAACTGGACATGGAACAACAGACTGGTTCCAGATCGGGAAAGGAGTATATCAAGGCAATATTTTGTCACCCTGCTTATTTAACTTATTTGCAGAGTACATCATGTGAAATGCCAGGCTGGATGAAGCACAAGCTGGAATCAAGATTGCCGGGAGAAATATCAATAACCTCAGATATGCAAATGACACTACCCTTATGGCTAGAAAGGAAAGAAGAACCTAAGACAGTCTTGATGAAAGTGAAAGAGGAAAGTGAAAAAGTTGGCTTAAAATTCAGCATTCAGAAAACTAAGATCATGGCATCCAGTTAAATCACTTCATGGGAAATAGATGGGGAAACAGTGGAAACAGTGTCAGACTTTATTTTTGGGGTCTCCAAAATCACTGCAGATGGTGATTACAGCCATAAAATTAAAAGACACTCCTTGAAAGGAAATCTATGACCAACCTAGACAGCATATTAAAAAGCAAAGACATTACTTTGCCAACAAAGGTCTGCCTAGTCAAAGCTATGGTTTTTCCAGTAGTCATGTATGGATGTGAGAGTTGAACTATAAAGAAAAAGTGAAAGAGAAGTCGCTCAGTCATGTCCAACTCTTTGCAATCTGATGGACTGTAGCCTACCAGGCTCCTCAGTCCATGGACATTTCTAGGAAGAGTACTGGAGTGGGTTTCCATTTCTTTATCCAGGAGATCTTCCTGACCCAGGGATTGAACCTGGGTCTCCCGCATTGCAGGCAGACTCTTTACCATCTGAGCCACCAGGGAAGTGGGTGACTACTTCCCTGGTGCCTCTTTCTATAAAAAAAGCTGAGCACCAAAGAATTGATGCTTCTGGACTATGGTGTTGGAGAAGACTCTAAAGAGTCCCTTGGACAGCAAGGAAAGCCAACCAGTCCATTCTAAAGGAGATCAATCCTGAGTAGTCATCGGAAGGACTGATGCTGAAGCTGAAACTCCAATACTTTGGCCACCTCATGCAAAGAGCTGACTCATTTGAAAAGACCCTGATGCTGGGAAAGATTGAAGGCGGGAGGAGACAGTAATGACAGAGGATGTGGTTATTGGATGGTACTACAGACTCAATGGACATGAGTTTGTGTAGGCTCTGGGAGTTAGTGATGGACAGGGAGGCCTGGCATGCTGCAGTCCATGGGGTCACAAAGATTCGGACATGAGAGTGACTGAACTGAACTGAACTGGATATCTCCACAGGATAGTTTCGCAGTTCTCATGTGTTCACAGTAGGTTTGAGGTATTGTTATATGAAGCTGACAAAAGTGTAAGCAATAGATGACATTAGATCATGGGACTGTAAGCAGGATTTGACACATTACAATGTACAAAGTGATGCCCGCAAGCACCTGGGATGTTGCGATGGTCATGTGGTGGAGTGGAGTGCAGATTGTCACATAGCAGTCAAAGGCCATTGCCGCCAGGACTTGATCCTCTATGCCAGTGAAAGCATGGATCAAGAACATCTAGGCCACACAAGCTCCAAAATTGATCTCATGAGCATTAAACCAGAAGATACCCAGAATATGGGGTCCTGAAGTTGTCAAAAGGGCCAAATCAATTGTTGAAAGGATGGCCAGAAAGTAGAGCATGGGCTTCCAGATTGTCTGGTCCATCTTGATGACCAGCAGAATTGTGACATTGCTCAGCAAAGCCAAAAGGTATACAGAGCAGAAAGGCGGGGAGGTCCAGCCATGGACCTCTTCTAGACCTGGGATCTCAATGAGGAAAAATGTGCTTGGGTGGAAAATGCTCCTGTTGTGATAAAACATCCTTCCAAGTCACAGAGTAGGAGAAGTTGCCACTCCTAGAAGCAGGAAAAAAAAGAGAAGATTTAATAAGAACTGGTTATAAAAATGATTAGCTAAGTGCTTCAGTACACAGTGAAAATGGAAAGGTTTCCTATATGGAAGGACTTATCTGTTTGTTGTTTCTTTTTAAAATTCTAAGTCCATTCAATCTCATTTTAATGGACCAGTCTTAAAGAATGTATGTAATCTTTATACAGATCTAATCATATTTTTAACATAGAAGTTTTAGTATCAAATATGTGGCAGAACTATAGAACATAACATGAAGTATTGAATAATTTAGTATTTCCCATACCCTTTATGAAGTCCTTGTTTGAAGAGGGACACATGAATAATCAAGTATACACATGTGAAAATGTAGGCATAACCCAAAAGGAGATAGGCAGATGAGAAAGTAAAGTCAAAGGCGTGAATGGACACACCACTTCCATAATTTGAAAATGTGAAATGAAAATTCTCTAAAAATCCATTCATCCTTTACTGACACAGCGAAAATTCCAACATCATACCTACTATCCTGTCCAAGAGATAGAAACAAATTTAAGAAAAATATGTTATTACAAACAAAGACAGAGACATTCTAGACTGCCTGCCCAAGAGCAGACATAGTCTGGTCACATACCTCTGTACTCAAAGGAACCCAAAAAGAAAGATAATATTAAACCTGCATAGATTTTCATTGATATCTGTTTTCCCAAGGCCATTCCATTTCTTAGTGGCTCATTCTATATTGGTATGATTGGGGTTATTTATAGTGGTATGTGTCAATTCTTCATTAACTTCTCATTCTACATCAGTCTCACAGAAAAAACCTACTAATTTTATCACTGCTTCAGAAGTAACATGCACTAGGTTAACTCCTCCTGATTAAGACACTGAAAATGTGGGTTGAGAACAACCTAAAAGGCTTCAGGTTGTTAAGGATCTGCAGAAGGCATTTTTGAGCATCACAGTACTGTCTGGAATAGCAAAATTTAATAGGAAAAAAAGTTACTTTCTGTCATTGTCTAAAGGAAATAAAGAAGGGCACTGTTGCAATGCCTTGAAAAATGATGAAGAAGCAATCAGGAGAAGTCCCATAAAATCAAATAATAAACTGTGGGTTGCTGTTTTCTAGATAAAATCCATATTCTAAGTTTAGCAATCTAGCATTGGAGACTCCATTTTCAGCCTTAGCTCTCCCTGTCTCCCTTCACTGACCAGGTATCTCAGTTCATTGAATGCTTAGCATTAGGAATACCAATCTGTCAGTCTTTGGACCCACTATCGTCTGTCCATGATTGTTTCCCTTTTACAGTTATGTGTATGACAGAGGTCATACAGATGAGTAGTAAAAATAGCCAACCCTGGAAATTATCTGACTCAATTCAAATATTAGATTCCCTATGTATGACAATAAAACTATGAGTGATTTACTAATTATCTCTATATCTCAGTTTACTCAACTGGAAAATTAGTAATAACAGTAGTGCCAACAGCATAGGGTATTTGAAGATAAATTAAGTAGTGGATATCAGGCACTCAGTATAATACCTGGCATGTTTTAAGTGGTTAATTAAAGTAGAATTTAGCTCACAACACCACTTTTGTAAACCTTGGACCTTTATAAACTATACTGAGAAATCTCTCAAGCCATCTAGTCTGTAACATTTGGTCTGAAAGTCTTATTTATTATAACATTTTTTCACTAGTTTTTAGTCTAATATTTACATAGTTCTTATTCTCACTGAAATGAATTTATTTTGAGTGTGAAAATTATATCTCATTACATTTAAACTGACATCTTAGATAATACTTAAGCAAAAGTCTAATCAGACTTAAGATACAAAGCATAGACTACGAAGTGTGAAGTTAAATGTTTCTTTTGACTCTTGTCTTTCCAGTTGTATCATGCAAACCTTAAAATTAAATCCCTGTTAATATAAAACAATACATCATATCAAGTGGAAATATATGTGTATATATACATATAAATGCATTTGTATGTGTGTGTGTGTGTGTGTGTGTGTATACACACAAATATATTTTCTAAAATAAATTGAAGATATATACATTTGAGCATGGCATTTTCCTGGAGCTCCTGTGCATGTAACTGATAAGTTCAGTTAGAGTAAATTTTAGAACATAAACTGAGAAAGGTTAGGCAAGGTCATACCCCTTTTTCTGCTGTTTGGAAATGAAGAAGCATCTATTCCTGAGGAGCTGCTGGTTAGATGTCTTAGGACCAAGCTAAGGGCAAGCCTTAGAACCAAGATGAGTCACAGAATGTCAGCCCTGAAATATTGTAGGAAACTTATTCCCTGGTATCAAAAAATGTCAGACCGACGTCTTGGTGACAGGGTACTCAAACCAACATTTGCACTTTGTCCTAGAGTGAGACAAAATTCCTGTTAATGTTTGAGTAAGTTAAGTAAGATTAGTTTTTGTTTGTTTTATTTTGTATTTATAACCTAAAATGTCTTAAAGATACACACTTAACCACATTTTCACATTTTTTTTTCCCATGAGACTTTTTTATTAGAGGCCTTTATCCCATTGTTCCAGCTAGGTTTGCTTTTACTTAATGCATTATTAAGTAAGTGAAAGTGAAAGCTGTTCAGTCCTGCTGACTTTTTGAGACACCATGGACTTAGTCCATGGAATTCTTCAGGCCAGAATACTGGAAAGGTACCTTTCCCTTCTCCAGTGGATCTTCCTGACCCAGGAATCAAACTGGGGTCTCCTGCATCACAGGCAGATTCTTTACCAACTGAACTGTGAGGGAAAACTAAGAGGTATCTTCACAGTCTTTGAAATAGTCCTATGAAGGAAATGGCAACCCACTCCAGTATTCATGCTTGGAGAATCCCATGGACAGAGAAGCCTGGTAGGCTACAGTCCATGGGGTCGCAAAGAGTCAGACATGACTAAGCGACTTCACTTTCACTTTCACTTTCATAGATACTATGCTCGTTTGCTTATACAGATGGAAAACATGAACTATGGACTATTTCAGGAACAACAAAGGTAAAATTTGAACCCAAATGTCTGATTCCAAAATCTGTGAATATATATATATATATTCAATATATTATAGTGGTGTTGCTGTTCAGTCACTAACTCCTGTCCAATTCTTGGTGACCCCATGAACTGTAGCCCACGAGGCTCCTCTGTCCATGGGACTTCCCAGGCAAGAATACTGGAATGGGTTGTCTCCTCCAGGGGATCTTTCTGATCCAGGGATCAAATTCGCCTATCTTGCTTGACAGGTAGATTCTTTACCACTAAGCCACCAGGGAAGTCCCTTGATACATTATACTGCCTACATTTTCAGTTTTGAGATTGAGCCTATCTCATGCTTTAACAAGCCTGTTAAAGTTTCCAGAAGTATACTGTACAGTCTTCACTTACATATGAGGTTATGACTTCATACACACTTAAAAATACATGTAATGTGGTAGGCACTGATTGTTCTGAATGCCTTCCAAGGCACCTCAAACCTACCTTCCATTTCAGTGAGTGGGTTTCTCTAACCATAAAAAATGTCTTTGGTTTCTAATTTTCAGAGATAGCTGGGAGGTTGAGGAGTTGGTATCCTCAGAATCAATGAATCTTCATGGTTTTGCTTGAAGCTGCAATCTGACTCATGATGTGTGATAGTATCTCGTTTTCATGTTCTCATTTATTTGGTGCAGAAAACAATCAGAGGCTTATTGTGATACTGTGTTAATTCAAGCCACCTTGTTCTGTACTCCCACTGCTTCTTCCTATTTGGAACAGGAACAACAGAACCTCTGGCAAAGTGTTATGGAAAAATGAATGGAGATTACTTCTGTAGAGAGAATTAAAAATCTCCCATTTGAAGAAACTGATGAATATCCATATTAAGTGCAGTATTATTTTATCAACCAGCCAAGCCTTCTGATTCTCACTCTGGCTTTACTCCTGAGATTAAATGCTAAACTGGGGACAGAACTGCCAGGAGGTCAGAAAAGGAGTTCCAAGGAGTTAGATGCACTTTGCTAAGTCACTGGAATTGCAATTCCTAAAAGTTGCACAACAGAAAAAAGCAAATAAGCCTGAATTTTTTGTTTTGTTCAGAGTAGTAAAGTAGTAAAGCTAGAATTTAGTGTGATTAGAAAGCAAACACTTCAGCAGTTAATGTTAGGAAATGGAGTTAAATTAGGGAAGCATGAAAATTAGAAAAAAAGGAAATTTGAAAACGTGAAACTTTAAAAAATGATCAGAGACAAATATCAGGAAAGCAGAATTATGTTCTAATTATTAACAATCCTGCTGACCAACAATTCTATATTAAATTATAGACCCTGAATAAATGATCTAAAAATTGTTCATAGAAATAAAAGAATATGCAGCATATTTCTAGTTGAAAATTAATATGAATACCTATTAATCAATGAATAGGTAAATAAAATCAATGTTATAAAACAAAATATTTTAATCTAAATGAATTAATAACATGATCTAACTAAAATAGTGTGGTTATAGAGCTAAAAATTTATGTACTGTGATGTCAGAAAAACACATGATAAATTTTGCCTCTGGAAAAATAGCAGAGAAGCTATATTGAAACAGTGTTAAAGGTAAATTCAACTTTAATTCTGTATAAATATTTATTAAGCTTTATCTCTGAGATGAGTGCAATGTTAAAAGTCATTAATGTGTGAGTTGTAGAAACATATTTATTATATTTTTACTTTAGTTTTATCTGTTAAGAGACTGAAAAAGAAAATGATTCTTTGAAAACAGTAATGTAACAAGTTTGATGATGCAAAAGCTTATTGTTTGGCTTTGGAAAATCTTATTATTGAATCAATCAAAAGTCCTAGGTCACAAAAAAATTGACTGTTCTTAGATATGTCTGATAACTTGTACATTAAAGTTAGTGAAGGCATTAGGGATAGATCATGGGTTTAGGAAGAGAGGTCTTGGATTTGAGGATGCAATATTTCAGAGTCAAGTGTAGATTGAGAGAACAAGGCAATAAAGTGATAGGAAGAAGTCAAGTATGCATCACATAGACATCAAAGCTATACGTAATAAACCTCAAGACCACGTTTACATTATAAGCTTGAACACAAAGAGAATATCACCCTAATGGCACTGATGACATTAGAGAGAAATTGTATTTAAATTTTGTGTTCATTTTGGCTTATCATTACACCAAGAGTTACATGTTTGGCAGACCTTTCCACTTCAGGATACAGAGTTGGTAATGATTTGTATTGAAATTAAGAGCATGGCTTTTTTTAAGGGCACAGCAGGATGCAAGCTCCATAAGAACAGCTGTTCCTGTTAGTTGAATTCATTGATTTATCCTCAGTGATATGAGTCATTGAAGACATACGATAAACACAAATGAGTACAAATCAAGTAAAACATGAATGAGTGGACACAGGGTCAAAGTTCTAGCACCACGTTTCTCTTATTACAGAGCAATAAACAGAAAAACATCTATTTCTGGTTTATTGACTATGCCAAAGCCTTTGACTGTGTGGATCACAATAAACTGTGGAAAATTCTGAAAGAGATGAGAATACCAGACCATCTGACTTGTCTTTTGAGAAGACTGTATGCAGGTCAGGAAGCAATAGTTAGAACTGGACATGAAACAACAGACTGGTTCCAAATAGGAAAAGGAGTATGTCAAGGTTGTATATTGTCACCCTGCTTATTTAACTTATATGCAGAGTACTTCATGAGAAACGCTGGACTGGAAGAAGCACAAGCTGGAATCAAGATTGCCAGGAGAAATAGCAATAACCTCAGATATGCAGATGACACTACCCTTATGGCAGAAAGTGAAGAGGAACTAAAAAGCCTCTTGATGAAAGTGAAAGAGGAGAGTGAAAACTTTGGCTTAAAGCTCAACATTCAGAAAACTAAGCTCATGGCATCTGGTCCCATCACTTCATGGGAAATAGATGGGGAAACAGTGCAAATAGTGTCAGACTTTATTTTGGGGGGCTCCAAAATCACTGCAGATGGTGATTGCAGCCATGAAATCAAAAGACACTTACTCTTTGGAAGGAAATTTGTTACCAACCTAGATAGCATATTTAAAAGCAGAGACATTACTTTGCCAACAAAAGTCCATCTAGTCAAGGCTATGGTTTTTCCAGTAGTCATGTATGGATGTGAGAGTTGGATGGTGAAGAATGCTGAGTGCTGAAGAATTGATGCTTTTGAACTGTGGTGTTGGAGAAGACTCTTGAGAGTCCCTTGGACTGAAAGGATATCCAACCAGTCCATCCTAAAGGAGATCAGTCCTGGGTGTTCATTGGAAGGACTGATGTTGAAGCTGAAACTCCAATACCTTGGCCACCTCATGTGAAGAGCTGACTTATTGGAAATGACCCTGATGCTGGGAAGGATTGGGGGCAGGAGGAGAAGGGGATGACAGAGGATGAGATGGCTGGATGGCATCACCGACTCAATGAACATGAATTTGGGTAGACTCCAGGAGTTGGTGATGGACAGGGAGGCCTGGTGTGCTGCGATTCATGGGGTCGCAAAGAGTCGAACACGACTGAGTGACTGAACTGACTGACTGCCTAAAACACACAGTATAGTAAATCATCCCCAGAAAAAAAGTGATTTCATGTTATCATGTTATTGTACAGCCCATTAACCTTTGAACTAAAGTTCCAGTGATTTTCCACAAGTTCTAAAATTCATTAGTCAGCAGCTGGGAAGAAGCCAACTTGTGTTGCAATCTGGCAGCAATAGATCAGGACCAGGAGATACTTGTTAAGACAAGAACACACAAATTTTCCTAGAGAGATAAAAATCCTTAGTAAAATGATATGGTCAGTGTTTTATTTTTTAATAACACATGGAGCACTCACTCCCATATTTGTTTGGTCCTCACACCATAAATGATGGGGTTGAGCAATTGTGAGATAACCAAATAGAGGTTGGCAACAAGAATGTGAATATAGCGGGGTATGCTGTGTTCAAATTGGTGGCTGAGGAAAGAGAAGAGTGAGGGGATATAGAAAACACAGAGGACAGCAATGTGGGAGCCACATGTGCTTAGGGCTTTGAGCTGTGTGTCTTGGGATGGCAGACGGAAAACAGCCTGGAGAATGTAAACATAGGAGGTGCCAGTAGGGACTGGGTTTAGGAGAAAAACAGAGACCACAAAGAGCCCATAAATACCATTGATACGGATGTTTCAATAGGACAATTTTGCAGTTCCCATGTGCTCACAGTAGGAATGAGGTATTATTACATGAGCCTGGCAAAAGGGTAGGCAGTAGATGAGATAGATCATGGAAAGAACTGTAAAAATTACCATCTACAAAGTGATGCTCATGAGTACCTGGGATGTCAGGATGGCTATGTAGTGGAGTGGAGCACAGATCGCCACATAATGGTCAAAGGCCTTTGCCACCAGGACCCCAGCCTCTATGCCAGTGAAAGTATGGATCAGGAACAGTCTGGGCCACACAAGCTCCAAAGTTGATCTCATGAGCATTAAACCAGAAGATACCCAGTATACGAGGTCCTGAGGTTGTTGAAAGGGCCAAATCAATTGTTGAAAGGATGGCCAGGAAGTAGAACATGGGCTCTTTGAGGGTCTGGTCCATCTTGATAACCAGCAGAATTGTGACATTGTTCAGTAAAGGCACTATATAAACAAAGCAGAAGGGCAGGGAGATCCAGCCATGCACCTCTTCCAGACCTGGGATTTCACTGAGGAAAAATGTGATTGGGTAAAAAGTGCTCCCTTTGTGATATGTCATCTTGTTACTTCTCGAAGAAAGTTAATCTGGTTCTCTTGCTTCTGTCGGCAGAAAAAGTGAAAGAGAGAGGGGGAGAGAGAGAGATTAGAGGGAGAATGATGTTTCTTCTATTCCTAGCTCAGTGTGTCAGCACAGAGTTGATGTCATGTTTACTAGGTAAGTAGGCCTGTCACTGAATCACATATATGGAGTCATCCCCCTAGCATTTAATAAAACAGGTCAGAGTCATATTCAGAGTTTTTATTCTGCCTGCTGATTGAGTTCTAATTCCAAACATTAAGGCTTATAGCAAGCTCAGTGCCAAGTGCTAATAATTAGGCGTTGCATTCACTTTGAAAGTAAATTGGATGTGATTCTATTTGGAAATCCACTCTGGTGAGTGACTCTAGGAACAGCAAGACTACACAAGAGAGCAAATTAATACATTACAGAGGCATTCAAAAATGCCTTCAAGGGGTCCATAATGAAACTAAATTATAGATATAGATGTATAGGAACTTGTACAATTCAAGCCTGAATTCTTCTGATTCCCCATTATTCACATAGAGACATACATTCAAAAATTCTGATCCAAGCCTAGTAGCCTGTCACAGACACCAAATCAGATCATAAGAGACACAGCTGCGTGTTCTCAGACAAATTACTGACCCCTTGAGATGCCTAGCCAGGAGCAGAGACAGCCATTGTTCATGAGTTACTGCCTGCATAGAGTATCAGTTCGAGAAGCGGAGTATTTTCTAGTGTCATTTACACTCTTCTCTTCTCCGTCCCTGGTGGCTCAGAAGGTAAAGCATCTGCCTACAATGCAGGAGACCTGGGTCAGGAAGATCTCCTGGAGAAGGAAATGGCAACCCACTCCAGTATTCTTGCCTGGAAAATCCCATGGATGGAGAACCCTGGTAGGCTACAGTCCATGGGGTTGCATAGAATTGGCAGAGACTGAGCGACTTCACTTTCACTTTCTTCTCTGTCCATAGCTTATCAGCTACTCTCAGAGCAGCTGTTAATTTTACTTGAGTTAATTTTGCCATTGCTGTGGAGCCAACACTTGCTTAGTTATTCCTCCTACCAGTTCAATACACTGGAATTAGAAAAATCTGAAAGCCTAAGATCATCTTGGTACTAGAGGAGGTATTTTTGGTAGCTCTCTGGGATATCAGTGTCTCAATGGAGAAGAATCTACCTCTGCAGTGATCTAAAGGTGTGGAGAAAGATACTTGAGAAATGCTTTCAAAATACAACAGAATGTTGAGCATCTTTTCATGTGTTTGTTGGCCAACTGTATGTCCACCTTAGAGAAATGTCCGTTTAGGACTTCTGCCCAATTTTTGTTTGGGTTTTTGTTTTGATATCAAGCTACAAGAATTGTTTACATATTTTGGAGATTAATCCAATGTCAGTTGCTTCATTTACAAATATTTTCTCTGATTCTTCAGGCTGTCTTTTTGCCTTTTTTATGATTTCCTTTGCTGTGCAAAAGTTTTTCAGTTTAATTAGGTGCCATTTGTTTATTTTTGTTTTTATTGTCATAACTCTAGGAGATGGGTCAAAAATGACCTTGCTGTGATTTATCACAGAGTGTTCTGTTTTCCTCTAAGACTTTTCTAGTGCACAGCCTTACATTTAAGTATTGAATTCACTTTGAGTTTATTTTTGTATATGGTGTTAGGAAGTCTCTAATTTCATTCTTTTTACATGCAGCTGCCCAGTTTTCCCATCCCCACTTATTGAAGAGACTATCTTTTCTCCACTGTATATTCTTGCCTCGTTTGTCATAGATTAGGTGACCATAGTTGTGTGGGTTTATCTCTGGGCTTTCTAGCCTGTTCCATTGATTTATATTTCTGTTTTTGTGCCAGTACCATACTGTCTTGATTGAGAAATACAAATAAAAACTACAATAAGATATCACCTCACACTGGTCAGAATAGCCACCATCAAAAGATCTACAAACGATAAATGCTTAAGAGGGTGTGGAAAAAAGAGAACCTTCTTAAACTGTTAAAGTGGGAAGGAAATGCAAAAAAAGAGGGCATATATGTATACATATGGCTCATTCACTTTGTTGTACAATAGGAACTGACACAGCAGTGTGAAACAACTATACTTAAAAAATAAACTACAGAATGAATCAAACCACTCAAAATGAAGTAAAGAAAGTTGCCCTGGGGTTGTGTTATAGCAGTTGTAATTCAAAATAAGGCATAGCTGCTGCTGCTGCTGCTGCTAAGTCGTGTCAGTCGTGTCCGACTCTGTGCGACCGCATAGACAACAGCCCACCAGGCTCCTCCATCCCTGGGATTCTCCAGGCAAGAACACTAGGGTGGGTTGCCATTTCTTTCTCCATTTCATGAAAGTGAAAAGTGAAAGTGAAGTCACTCAGTCAGTCATGTCTAACTCTTAGCAACCCCATGGACTGCAGCCTACCAGGCTCCTCTGTCGAGGGGATTTTCCAGGCAAGAGTACAGGAGTGGGGCGCCAGTGTCTTCTCCAATAAGGCATAGAGATCCTTCCATTTTTGTCCTTGTCATAGTTTCTCTTTATTACATTTTTAATTCTTTCTCTTTTGATATAGAAAACATACCAAGGTGAATAAAACTAAACTTTCATTTTTTTGTGAATTCAGTCCAACAGAGAGAGAGCTAGTGCTGCCAAGTACACGGACTCTTGTTTGTGATCTATGAATACATAAGCAAACTGGGCAATTAAAATGCCACTCTCCAGTAGAAAAATGATGGCCATGGCCAAGGCCAAGGATATAGAGTCCCTGTTGCTTATTTTGTAGCAGTTCTAGGAGTCCACCCTCAACAGTGGGTCAGCACTAGCTTCAATCCTTCCTACTGCCAGAGAAATATATCTTATGTAGTGTGATTGACAAGATGATATTTCATGCCTTGGGTCTTTCTGAGCATTTTAAAGAATAAGCTTATCACCATTTAAAACCATATTATTTTTTCCTACCCAGTACAGCCTGGCAACATGATCCATTCTCAGCCTGTTCTGCCTGTGTGTCTCTCCATTTATTAGAGAGATCTATTCTCCAGAAATTCAGCAGCTGATTCACCTTTTTCACATGTGCAAGGGTCTTATGCAAAGCATCAAGAGGCACAATACTTACTCCTCATTCTGAACAGGGCATGGAGGGCACATTTATATTAGAGGTTGAGTATTCAAGAGGTATTTCTAAGAAAACACTGCAACTTTGTACAGAGCTCTGGGACTGAGCTCAGGGACTGCTCACAAACTTCAAGATTCTACTCTAGAGGCCAAAAACTCCAAAGAATATAGAAGCAATCTGAAGTGTGTGTAAATAAAATAAAAAGTAGAGATAAAACAGTTACTTCATCTATACTTGACATATGTGAAAAGATATGTATTACTGTATCTTCATGTGAATGTAAATGCATGGCCCAATTTTATATGTTGCTGACATTCTACACAGAGAATAAACTAGCTAATTTAATTTAAAATGTTTTTAAAAATATGAAAAGTTTTTTTGTTTGTTTGTTTTTGCTTTTGTTTTAGATTTTACTATTTCTCTTCACTGATAGTTTTTTTCCAACCTTATAACTGAGAGAATCAGTTCCTAGGCAGGTTGATACATCTGGGATCCCCAAAGAGGAGATAGGGGTCTGGAGTTCTCAAGAAGGAAAAAAGGATAAACTTTTTTTTTCTCTCTCTCTCTCTAGGCCCAGAGCTAATGATGATACAACAAAGCAATTCATCTTGCTCAATTATGTTTTTCCCTTAAATACTGTACTAGTGATTATATAGCAGCAATGTATCCTGCTTGAGGCCATGTTTCTCCTTCTTAAGAACCTTCTGAATAATCTTATCATCTTAAAGTGTATGTTGTGGGAATGGGTCTGGTAAGACCTTTACAATCTTGAGACATTCTTTTGATTTACTGTAATAACCAACTGAAAAAGTATCTAGCTCCCTTGCTAAGACTAGCAATGGGGGGGGCACTCTTTGTCTCCCTTTGATGTCTATGTCAGAAGCCTTCTCTGTCCTCTTTTACTTTAATAAAACTCTGCTACACAAAAGCTCTTGAGTGATCAAGCCTGGTCCCTGGTCCCAAAGTTAAATCTTCTTCAGAGATCAGGAATCATACATCATTCATCATAAGCTATAGTAACTACCTTGAGTTTGCCTGATTAGTCTTAAGGACACAGATTCATCATTAGTTTTCCACGCTGTTTTCTGTACACACTTTCCCTACCACTACCGTCACAATTTCACATGTAACAGAATTCTGAAATCCTACTAATTATAAATGCCTAAATTTCAGTCCTGGATTCAGAGTGCTATTGTCTAAGTCATGGCCCTGTCACATACGAGCCATGTCACTTTGAGTGACTTACATATTTCTATGCCTCAGTTTCCCTAATAATAAAAAGGGACTCAAAATACGGCCTTCCTTCTTGAGCAAATTTGGGAGTAAATTAAAATTTTCTTGTGCATTCAGAACAGTATCCTGTACATTGTAAGTGATCAATTATAGTTCATCTTATTATTATTATTATCATTATTATTATTTCATTTTTAGCAACAAATTTGTTTAATTAAAATATAACTTATTTATAATATTAGTTTCTGGTATACAACATAATGATTCCATATTGCAAAATTGTCACCATGATAAGTCTAATTATCATTTTTCTCTACAAAGTTATTAAAATAATATTGACTATATTACCTTTCCAAGTGGTGTAATGGTAAAGAATCTTCCTGCCAATGCAGGAGACACAAAAGACACAAGTTTGATCTCTGGATTAGGAAGATCCCCTAAGAAGGAAATGGCAACCCACTCCATTATCCTTGCCTAGAGAATTCCATGGCTAGAGGAGCTTGGTGGGCTTTGGTCCATGGGGTCACAAAGAGTTGGACAAAACTGAGTGACTAACACTTTTACCAATGTTGTAAATTATATTTCTGTGACTTATTTATTTTATAACTGGAAGTTTCTGCCTCACCATCTCCCTCATCTATTTTACTAATCCCTTTAAGCCAATTCCCTGTGGCAACAACTTATTTTTTCATTGTATCTATGAATCTGTTTCTGTTTTGTTATGCTTGTTCAATTATTTCATTTTTAAAAAACTTCTATACATAACTGAAATCATATGTTACTTGTCTTTCTGTGCTGACTTGTTCAACTTAGCATGGTACCCTCTAGGTCCATCTCTGTTGTCAAAATGGCAAGGGTCCAGTCTTTTTAATGACTGAGTAATTTTCCATTATATACCACATTCTCTTTATCCATCTATTGATGAGCGCTTAGATTGCTTCCATATCTTGGCTATTATAAATAATGCTGCAGTGGATATTAGGGTACACATATGTTTTTGCATTCGTGTTTTTGCTTTCTTCAGGTAAATACCCAGAAGTGAAATTGCTGGATCATATGACAGTTATAGTTTTAAGTTTTTGAGGATCTTCCATGTTGTTTTGAATAGTGGCTGCACCAATTTACAGTTCTACCTGTGAGGGTTTCTTCTCCACATCCTTGTCAATATTTGTTGTTTATAATCTTTTTGATGAGAATATTTCTAACATGTGTGAATAATATTTCACTATGGTTTTGATTTGCATGTTCTGGATGATTAGTGATGTTGGCATCTTTTTGTACATCTGACTGCCATCTGTATGTCTCTTTTGGGGTTTAAACTCACAATAACAATTCCATAGATATTACTCATGCAAAACTGATTAAGTAATCACTTCCAATTCTATACCCATTTTCCTTCTGAAATCTCTAAAGATATTAAATATTTTCTAATTTTAGAGTCAATCATATATATATAATTTGATTTTTATTGGAATGTCAGTTTTTAGATTGAAATAATTAGATATCTTTAACAAGTAAAGTTTCTAGGTATTTCCCTAAGACAATATTTAAGACTGAGAAACAAAGCATTGAGTACAAAAAATTAGAAGCAATATTTTTCATCTGACCTTGTCAGTCTTATTTATTATTTTACACAAACACTAAAGCTATTTCTTGCAAATCCATAATTTTTACTTCCCTGTTCATATACAATGAAATATTATTTTTTGTCAAATCAAGTCTTTACACACAATCAAAGTTAATCTTAAGATACTTGCTTAAAAGCCTGTTTCTTTATTTGTGAATATAAAATAGAACTGCTAAAACGTATCTTGGATCCATGAAATATCTAGCATCAATATTAGAGAATTTCAGCAGAAAAATATTAAACAAAACATGGTACCCAGAAACAACTCTTATATAAAACCTGATCAACATATCTGTTGTTATAAAAGCCAATAAAATAATTTTAATGTAAAAGATAGTTTGGGTCATCTTTTAAGAAACTGACAGTCTAAAATATCCCTCAGTATGAAATATTCCCTCAGTATCTCTAATTTTCTTGAAGAGATCTCTAGTCTTTCCCATTATATTGTTTTCCTCTGTTTCTTTGCACTGATCACTGAGGAAGGCTTTCTTATTTCTTCTCGCTATTCTTTGGAACTCTGCATTCAAATGAGTATATCTTTCCCTTTTTCCTTTGCTTTTTGCTTCTCTTCTTTTTTTTCTTTTTTGCATTTCTTTTTATTGGGGATGATCTTGCTCCCTGTCTCCTGTACAATGTCATGAACCTCCGTCCATAGTTCATCAGGCACTCTGTCTATTTGATCTAGTCCCTTAAATCTGTTTCTCATTTCCACTCTGTAATCATAAGGGGTTTGCTCAAGGTCATACCTGAATGGTCTAGTGGTTTTCCCTACTTTCTTCAATTTAAGTCTGAATTTGACAAAAAGGAGTTCAGGATCTAAGCCACAGTCAGCTCCCCATCTCCCAACTCATGTCCATCAAGTCGGTGATGCCATCTAAGCATCTCATCCTCTGTCCTTCCCTTCTCTTCTCGCCTTCAATCTTTCCCAGCATCAGGGTTATTTCCAATGAGTCAGTTCTTTGCACCTGATGGCTAAAGTACTGGGGCTTCAGCTTCAGCGTCGTTACTGCCAATGAATATTCAGGACTGATTTCCTTTAGGATATATGAGTTTTAGAATATGCTTGTCATTTTGCACAAAGACATCAACTACAATTTTGATACTCTTTTAATGAATCTGTAGATAAATCTGAGATGTATTTCCACCTGAACATAGTCTTATTAACAAAAAAAATAAAAATCTTAGTTCACAATACATAAAAATTAACTTATAAGTGAGTCAAATATATTAATGAAAGAGATAAAGCTGTAAAATTCTTAGAATAAAACATAGAGTAAAATTTTAATGACCTCAGATTTGGCAGAGAATTATTAGGACACCAGAAGCATGAGCTACAAAAGTAAAAAAAGAAAAACAGACTTCATCAAAATTAACTAATTTTATGCTTCAAAGGATATCACCAAGAAAATGAAATTGTGACCCCCAAATTGGGAGGAAATATCTATAGGCATGTATATGATAAGAGCCTTATGTCTAAAATATATAAAATAGTAGAAAGACAAAAGAACAGTTAAAAATAACCAAAGGATCTGAGTAGACATTTCTTAAGGTGAATATACAAATAGCCAATACGAATATGAAAAAATGCTTGTAATTAGTGAAGTGATAGAGCCACAATGAAATGTTTTATACTCACTAAAACAGTTAGAATTAAAAAATGAAACAAGTGTTGTTTAGAAGGTGGAGAAACTAGAATCTTCATACACTACTGTGAGAATGTAAAATTTGAAGCTACTTTGGAAAAGTCTGGCAAAATTCTGTAAGCAGTTAAGCTTAGAATTCCTGTATAATCCAAGAATTCTACTCTAAAATAAATACCTAAAAGAAATGAAAATGTGTCCACACAAAAATATATACAAAAATATGCATATCAGCATTATAATCAGTTCAGTTCAGCCGTTCAGTTGTGTCCGACTCCCTGTGACCCCATGGATAGCAACATGTCAGGCCTCCCTATTTATCACCAGTCCCTGGAGCCCACTCAAACTCTTGCCCATCGAGTTAGTGATGCCATCCAACAAACCCATCCTCTATTGTCCCCTTCTCGTTTTGCCCTCAATCCTTCCCAGTATCAGGGTCCTTTCCAATGAGTCAGTTCTTCACATTATAATAGAATGTGGAATTGAATCAAATGGTTATCAGCCGCTTGAATGATAAACAAAATGCACGATATACATTGTTCTGAGATTGAGGATTTGGGGATCAGGGAAAGGCTTAACCATAAAATGGCAGTAACACAACTTTAGATTTCTTGGGCAGCACTGGGACGGCTTGTATAGTAAGGGAAGTCCCACACAGCAGGACTTCCCAGGGGTAGTGGTGAGTGCCATCACTCCAAGGGGAAAAGAACAAGGAACCTCCTGAGACAGATGGGTAATGAGGCAGGGATGTGTGTTTCTTGGGACTTCCCTGGTGGGTCAGACGGTAAAGAATCTGCCTGCCAATACAGGAGACTTGGGTTTGATCCCTGGGTCAAGAAGATCCCCTGGAGAAGGGAATGGCAGCCCACTTCTTCAGTATTCCTGCCTAGAGAACTCCATGGACAGAGGAGCCTGGAGGGCTACAGTCCATGGGGTCACAAAGAGTCAGACACAACTGAGCGACTAAGCTCCACTACTATGTTTCTTGATAATATCTTTCACTCTCATGGAAGGTAGTCACTGGATCAGAGAGCCCTCAAGGCAACGTGATTTGGAATTTTTTATAGCTTCTGAATTTGTCTTATCTATAGCTGATAGATGTTGGGTCAGTTTTGTGAGTATACCAATCAGGCAGTCTCTGTGTGGTTATAATTATGTTTATGTGGGATATATTGAAAGGGAATGCATGTGAAGAATTTCAATTTGGTGCCAGTGAGCTTGAGATTTTGAAATTAAAGTCCTACTTTCTGTAAAGAAGTAAACAATATACAGGTCATTGTAGGCTGATTCTTTACCAATTGAGCTATGAGGGAAACCCAGTAAATGGCAATCCACTGTGGTATTCTTGCCTGGATAATATCATCGACAGAGGAGCCTGGAGGGCTACAGTCCATGGGATGGCAGAGTCAAACACATTTGAGCACACACTCACATAATACTGCTATTATCTTAAAAACAAAACATCAATTTTAATATTTAAAATCAAATATCTACATTAATATAAAATCATTAACATAAAGAGAGAAAGGTGTGTTTTAGAGTTGCTGTCAAACTTTCTGTTGGTTGAATTTCTTGAGGATTCTGTCACGAATCTGCTTGGTCTTGACACTATAGACAATGGGGTTCATGAGAGGTGGCACCAGCAAATAGACATTGGCCATGAACACATGGACAATTGGGGAAGCATTCTGCCCATAGCGATGGATCATAGATAGTCCAATCATTGGTGTATAGAAAGTGAGTACAGCACAGATATGAGAGATGCAGGTATTAAGAGCTTTCACCCTCTCTGTCCTGGAGGCTATACTCAAAACTGTGCCAAGGATGAGGATATAGGAAAGGAGAAGGAGGACTGAATCAAGTCCCATGGAGCAGATGACCACTATGAGGCCATAGATGCTGCTGACCCGATGGCTGGATACAGTTTTCTTGATGAGGTCTTGGTGCAGGCAGAAGGGGTAGGAGAGAATATTGACAGGACGATATTGAAGCCTTTTTAAGAGGAAGGAAGCTGGAAAGACCAAAGCCAAGGCCCTTCCAGTGATTGCCAAAGCAATCCCAATGATTACATCATTGGTTAAAATGGCTGCATAACGCAGGGGTGCTCGAATTGCTACCAAGCGGTCAAAAGCCATAGCCAAAAGCACAGCTGACTCAATAATCGAGAACACATGAATGAAGTACATCTGGACCAGACAACCATTGAAAGAGATCTCCCGGGCATGGAACCAGAAAACGCTGAACATTGTAGGCAAGGTTGTAGTGGATAGGCCCAGATCAGTAAACGCCAGCATTGATAGAAAATAATACATTGGTTGGTGGAGGGAAGGCTCAGTTCTGATGATAAATAGAATGGTAATGTTCCCTGCAACTGAGGTGGCATAAACTAAGAAAATAGGGAGGGAAATTAAGCCATATCTGTTTTCATGGCCTGAGAAGACTGTCAGGAGGAAGCAGGGGTATAGGACAGAGTCATTGAAGACAGACATTGTGCTGATGAAGGCACCTTCAGTCTAGATGGGGAGACAAAAACATAGAACAATTAGAGTGAAATGCACAAAGAAATAATGCTCTGATGTATTTTGCTGTTTACTATTTTCAATCACTCCTATGCTCATTATGTATAATTACCACCTGTATTTCTTATTTTACAACTTATTTAATTTTTTTCATTGTGCATTTATTGAGAACACATTTTATTAAAGGAAATCTGGGTAAGCTAAAATATAGAGAAATATATTGGTTTGGAGAAATTGTTCATTCAGATTTTTCCCTAACATCTTGCAGAATAACCCAAACAAACCTTTTGGCCAACCTAATATGAGAAGTGCCTTCAGATATTTACAATCTAGTGGATAGAGAGAGCTAAAATTGAAATAAACTGTTAGTTTAATGCAAGGTCCTTTAAAATACAGAAAGAGAAAACTAACAATGCATAGAGGTCAGAGAAGATTTGCTAGAAATAATTCTTGAATTAGGTCTCAAATGACAAACATGAGTTAGATGGAAACAAAGGACTATGTTGGGTAGTCTGTGCTGATCGACATACATGTAAATGCAGAGAGGTGTTAGTGTAAGTGAATATAATTGAATAAAGCTGTAGATTAGGGACAGAAGTCCCCGGTGGCTCAGCAGTAAAGAATCTGCCTGCAATGCAGGAGCCTCAGGACATGCAGATTCAATCCCTGGTCTGGGACGATCCTCTGGAGGAGGGCACGCAAACCGACTCCAGTATTCTTACCTGTAGAATCCAGGGATAGAGGAGTCTGGCAGACTACAGTCCATAGGGTCACAAAGAGTTGGATAGGACTGAAGCGACTTAGCACATATGCATAGGGTAGGTAGGATTTTCAGATGGCTCTTGGAATTAGGACTGCATGTATGGACCAAAATTTCTGAAGGAATTTATGCATATATATAAAGATCTTGGACATAATCTTAGAAGACGTAAGAAAGACATTTTAACAAAAAGTGAAAAATTCAACCATATTTTTACTATATTGCTGTCATATGGTCCCGATCTACCCTGTTGCACTAATTCAATTACACTTTGTAGTTTCCTCTGATACACTTAAAAAAAAAAGTAAATAATTTCTTATCTCTCTATAGGATCAAAGGAAATTTTATCTCTGATACCATTTTCCTTCCTTTGTAGGAACAGATTCAATTAGAGTAACTGCTTTATATATTCTTGTCCTGTGGCTTATATACTATACTAATCATAGCATTTTAGCTAACACTGGTCTTTTACATCTCCCTTTATTTCCTAGCTTTTTATATCACAAATTCCTCCTAATCTCTTTTATCATCACTGAACGATAACTGTTGTCCCTTTGAGTCTTATACACAATTATTTTCTTTGTCCTTGATACCATTCCTCAAATCTTTGAATACCTTCAGAAATTCCATCCTGCCCACATATTCCAGGTCTCCCCTCTAAGATCACTTTCTCCTACTTTGTAGAAAAGTCTCTGACTTAGGATATTCCTAATCCATCTTCCATAGAGGAGTCCATCTGATACAGACATAAGCAGTCAGCTCCCAATGACTGTTCCTCCAGAGTCACAGAAAATCTGAAGATAATTGTCCTTCACTGGCTCTGTCACTTTGGAAGATTAAGAAAAATTTTGAGCATAAAATTGGGAAATATATAACTTTATATAATATTTAAGAGATTTAATAAAATATATTTGAAATTTTGGCACAGTTTCCAACACCTAGGAGACAGTTGGGGCTTAAGTGAAACAAAATGGTAATGGAAATGCTGAAATAGCCACAGTCTTAAGCATATCAGCCCTGTGCACCAGTGGCCAAAATCAGGTATAACCCGGAGTACCCAGGTTATCACTTATAAAGACGTTACTCCTCAGGGCTTTCTCTTCAGAATCATTTTGCTTAATTCTCTTTTTGCCTTGTATTTTGAGAGCTTATGGGAAAACCGAAATGATCTTTTTGGCCAACCCAATAATATTGCTAAGTGTGCATGATTTACCTGAGAGTGAGATAGAGGGGATATTCAAATCATCATTGTTGTCATTTTTAACATTATAGTTTTTAGTTAATGTCAGATAGCAGTGTTTTCAGAGACCAGAGATTTCAGTACCTGGATCCCCATCATATGTTCTGTCTATGCCTGGATGTGAGTTAATAATGGCATCCATCCCAGAGCTCTTCTGAGGAGCCTCTGAGGACGACTGCTTTGGCCCTTTCAGAGACCTGGCAGTCTGTACCCCTGAACTACCCCAAAATAGGGATTTCACGCAAGCTATGGTCATCCTATCTCTTGACTTCTCTTTCTACTTCCTGAATTCTTCAAATATATTAGGTTAATTCGTTACGCATTTTTTTCACCTTTAAAGACTTCTTTCAGGTGTAGACAGGTTGGCTGGATTGCCAGTCTACCAAGCACGGGAATTTCTTGTAGGTAGAGAAAGCCACTGAATCCGGGCATAAGAGAATAATAAAAACACAGTGGATCTTGATGCAGATAGTTCTTCAGGGAAGCATAGGTGTCCTGAGTAGGGCATTTGCAACTCCAGAGCCAAGACAGCTTATTTTTGTGTTCAAGATTCTCGGTTCTGCCCAGCTGAGTGCTTGATCAGCACTACACTTTGGTGCTTTAAATACTCTAAACAGCATGCCCCCCCTTTGACTTGTCCATTCCCTCAGAACCAATTTTTTTTCTTAATGTGAACTCCAGGGAAGGTAAATGATGTCACTGCCATTGGAAGACTGTCTTCTGCTCCGGAGAAGGAGAGTATCATGCCAAATTCCCAATCTGGGAGTCCAGGCTCAGCAGCAACTGAGAACAACTGGTGGGATAGGAAACCTGAGCTGTTATTGATGGAGTGCTAGGGACTAGGAATGAACAAGTGTTGAATTAAAAAACCCCAGGGGAACCCTGTTAATAGGGGTTCCCTAAAAGATTGTGATATTTTACCTTCAGGAGTTTTTCAAAGTTTCCATAGTAAATGTGAGAAAAATCCTCTTGTGCTCCCTGTAGGGTGAGGGGGAAAGGGACCATTTTGAAATATGCCAGAGTACTTGTTCTTTTCAAAAAGGCCAATCATAGGAAGAAACTAGTTAGTTCAGTTCACTTCAGTCACTCAGTCCTGTCAGACTCTGTGCGACCTCATAGACAGCAGCCCACCAGGCTCCGCCATCCCTGGGATTCTCCAGGCAAGAACACTGGAGTGGGTTACCATTTCCTTCTCCAATGCATGAAAGTGAAAAGGGAAAGTGAAGTCACTCAGTCGTGTCCGACTCTTAGCGATGCTGTGGACTGCAGCCTACCAGGCTCCTCCATCCCTAGTTAATCAGAGCCTAAACTGCCAGGGCATTATTAGCTCCTAACTGTCCTGGGGGAAGGAATATCCAACTCCAGCCCTCACTAGCCTTCCTATTCCATGTAAGGGAGAGAATTAAAAACAAAAAATGAGAAACACTTGTGAAGTTCTCAGTCCAGGGGCTCTGTGAACTCTTTAGACTCACTAAAATACTGAGACCTGACTACAGGATGCTTTCCCTCCTCCATGCCTTACCACACATTAACAAGGGCCTATTTAAAGCCGTTCCTTTTACCTGGTACATAATGTCCAGTTATCAAGAAAAAAATACAGAGTCCTTTCTCTTCTGGAGTAATGTATGTGAGAGAGGTTTGTTTTTTGTTTTAGCTCTTTAATTTACATTGGAGTATAGCCAATTAACAGTGTTGTAATAGCTTCAGGTGGACAGCAAAGGGTCTCAATCAAACATATACATGTATCCATTCTCCCCCAAATTTCCCTCCCATCCAGACCGCCACATTATATTGAACAGAGCTCCATGTGCTATACAGTAGGTTCTTGATGATTATCCATTTTAAATATAACAGGGTGTACATGTCCATCCCAAACTCTCTATCACTTTCTCTCATCATTCCCCACATCCTGCTCCTTCTTTAGCAACCATAAGTTTGTTCTCTAAATCTGTGAGTTTGTTTCTGTTTCAGTTTAATGAACTTAATAAGCATATTAAGTTCATTTGTGTCATGTCTTTTTAGATTACCCATATAAGGAATTTCCTTCTCTGTCTGACTTACTTATGACACTCTCTAGGTCCACCCTGCATTGCAGGCTGTCTCCCGCATTCAAGTGGCTTCTTTACCAGCTGAGCCACCAGGAAAGCCCAAGAATACTGAAATGGGTAGTCTATCCCTTCTCCAGTGAGGCTTCCTGACCCAGGAATTGAACCAGGGTCTCCTGCATTATTGGCGGATTCTTTACCAGCTGAGCTGTCAGGGAAGCTAAGCTCCATCCATATTGCTGCAAATGGCATTATTTCATTTATTTCAATGGCTGAGTAATATATTCCATTGTATATATAACACATCTTCTGGGCTTCCCTCATGGCTCAGATGGTAAAGAATCCACCTGCAATGCAGGAGATCTGGGTTCAATCCCTGGATTGGGAAGATCCCCTGGAAGAAGGCATGGCAACCCACTCCAGTATTCTTGCCTGAAGAATCCCTATGGACAGAGAAGCCTGATGGGCTATGATCTATGGGATCACAAGGAGTCGGACATAACTGAGTGACTGAGCGCATTCATACCACATCTTCTTAATCCATTCCTCTGTTGATGGACATTTTGGTTGTTTCAATGTCTTTGCTACTGTTAAGCAGTGCTGCAATGAATACTGGGGTGCATGTATCCTTTTGGATCATGTTTTTCTCTGGATATGTGCCCAGGAGTGGGATTGCAGGGTCAAATCGTAGCTCTGTTGTTAGTTTTTCAAGGAACCTCCATACTGTTTTCAGTAGTGGCTGCACCAAGTCTTAAACTTCTCTTGGCAGTTGGAGAATGTTACTAACACATGCTCTTTTTTTTTTTCCTTCCAGCTGCCTCTTCTTCTTGGAATACCTTGTCCAGTGGTGTGCAGGTAAACACTTGATGACTTAACCAGTCATTCAGAGTAAAATACAAAGTCATTTCTCTTCTGGAGTAATGTGTGTGAGATAGTTTTTTGGGGTTTTTTTCCTACTTTTTTTAGCTTTTTATTTTGCTTTGGCGTATAGCCAATCAACAATGCTGTAATAGTTTCAGGCAAATAGCAAAGGGACTGTCATTCTCTAGGAAAGTTTTGAAAGCCCTGGTGTGTAGTGTCTGTCAATTTCTATTGTGGAAATATTCCCATCATGACCAACTTCAGACTACCAGTGTGACATTACAGAACATGGAGTTGAAATGAGATATGCGCACTTAGCTTTCATAAGGCAAAACAAACCAGTTTAAGCATACTGATTTGTTTCACACTTTGTTCAGGAGGCAGGACTGAATTTGACCCATGAGGCACTGCTTCAACTACCACAATACCTGATTCCTTAATCCTCAAGTAAAATTGGCACTCTTTAACAACAATATTTCAATGACATGTGTTAAGTTTTCTAAGCTTTCTACATGTATACTTCTATTAAACATCAATTTCTTAATATTTACATCATCCACTCCACTTTGTATATATCCACAGTATTAAAAGCAGTAATTGCTATGACAGGTGTTTCATGTTTCTCAGTATATATTTATTGGGAGCATGAAAAGACAGCAGTGTTTATACTAACAAATATTTTATGAGCATTCATGCTGATTGGGGAATACCAGCCCCATAGTGACATGTTATTATAGTAGTAATGACCCCATGATAAAGAAAAATTGCAATACAGCTAAAAAGAAAGTGAATATATATGAATATTAAAATATCACTGATGAAACCATATATATGTCATCTTAATTAAAAAAAGGAGCAAGTTATCAACAATAAGGGAACTGAGAAAGACACTGATATTAGCAATCCACACAGACATGTAGAAGAGGAAAGAATGCTATTAAAAAACGAGAGTGATTATCATGCACAAATCCCAGTCCACTCACAGATGCAGACATGGAATTCTGAGCTATAGTACTGAATAGGAAACCTACACATTTGCCCAGGTATTTAGACATGTGCTATCAGGATTTCTTGGGCAACTCCATGTGTCCGTCCCAGCATTTGATGGCAAGTTGAAGGGGCAGATAGACCTACAGTGGGGTTGGGGGAAGGAGAAAGAACCCATCTTTCTCCCAGTGCCAGCAACACTGAGGCCTCCAGGAATGTGAATATGTGGATGAAGAAGAGCTGGATATAGCAAGCACTTGCCTGGATCTCCCAAATATTATCTCCAAGCAGAACACAGCAAGCATAATGGGAAGTGTGAATAGGAACATATTTAGGTCAGTTAGTGCCAACCGATGATGAGATGAGGACTTATTTCATAGCCAACAGTGACTGTAGCAGTTCAAAGTCCTCCCAGGAAGAAAAGTTCCAAACTTACCCCCAAAAGTCAGAAATAGTTTTGTTACAATATTGTGACATTTCGGCATGGGGAACAAAATAAAATGGAGAAAGAGAGATTGATTTCTGAATTTTAGATCATAAACATGAGAAACTTATGAACTTAGTTATATTACATAATGAAAGTTATTATAATCATTGATAGAAATTTAATAATATTAACAAATAGTATACTTTTTCAAAGTAATCTCTTTTACATACACTGTCTATTGTATATCTCATAATTATCTTGGGGATAGAAGAGGTCATACTTACAGTTTTGCTATGAAAAATATGAATTTCATAAGGGTTAATGATTATAGGAAGGGGAAAGAATTAGGAATTTAAGCAGATGACCAGGCTTCAATAATGTACTTCTCATCTACTTTAAAAAGCTGCCTTGTGATTTTCAGTGGGAAAACCAAAGGTTAGAAGTACTTAAAACCTCCTCCTAGGCCCAAACTTGCAGAGAATTCCTAGACGAATCTGCTTTGTCCTGACACTATAGACAACAGGGTTAAGCACTGGGGGAAGAAGCAAGTATATGTCAGCCATAAGGATGTGGACTATGGGAGACAAATGTTTCCCGAAGCGATGGACCATTGATACCCCAATGACTGGCACAAAGAACATGAGCACCACACAGATATGAGACACACATGTGTTGAGTGCCTTTAGCTGTTCCTCATGCGAAGCAATGCCCAGCACAGCCTTCAGAATCAGGACATAAGAAAGAAGTATAAAGACAGAATCTACACCCAGTGTGGCAATAACTATACACAGCCCATAAACACTGTTGATCCTGGCATCTGAACAGGATAACTTCAGAACATCCTGGTGCAAACAGAAGGCATGGGAGAGGGCATTGACATGGCAGTAGTGATAGTGTCTCAGCAGCAAAGGTGTGGGTAGTACAACTCCCATGCTTCTTAGCAAGCAGGCCAAACCAATCTTGCCTATTACACCGTTGGTGAGAATGGTGGTGTAGTGCAGTGGACGGCAGATAGCAACAAAGCTGTCGAAGGCCATGGCCAGCAGCACTGAGGACTCCAGGAATGTGAATGTGTGGATGAAGAAGAGCTGGGCATAGCAAGCACTAGCCTGGATCTCCTGAACATCCAAACAGAATACAGCAAGCACGGTGGGCAGTGTGGACAAGGACATACCTAGGTCAGTTAGGGCCAACATAGAAAGAAAGTAGTACATGGGCTGGTGGAGTGAGGACTCTGTCCAAATAACAGAGAGGATGGAAACATTACCGATAAATGCTAACAGATATGCAAGACAGAATGGGATGGAGAGATGTGAATGAATGTACTCCAGTCCAGGAAAACCCCTCAGAATAAATATAGGTTCCATAGTATCATTGTTATTCCAGACCACCATATTTTCTGTTATCCTGCTTTATTACTCAAAGTTATCCCTGATGAACATAAGCAGAACAATCAGTATATGATACACCTTTCCTCTAATCTCATAGAGGAAGGAAAACAGTTCTTATGTAAGAAACATTTCCCAGTAATCAAAAGCATCAAGTTCTAGAACAACAGTGTTTACCCCACAAGTCTCGTCATCTCTGATAAGAGCTTTGATGGATTTTCATTGAAGACACTAAAAAATTAAATAGCGGAAGAGTAGAGAAAGAAATATTTACTATATATTATAAAATAAAACTAGAGAAAATTCAGAAAATGTCTATGGATTTTCATAAGCTTCCTGTTAGTAATGTTCTTGAATTAATCACTTATTGTTTCTAGGCTATCTTTCAATCCCTGACAGCTGATTTGGCCCTAAAGGCTTACCATTAAGTTAACTTCATATTTATTTAATAACGTATAATACTTTAAACTGAAAATATGTAACATTTTAATAGTAAAATAAGCACACATTATATGGAAAGAGGGAATGGAAATGGATACATATATATTCCCTCTTTTACTCCCTTTATATATATATATATATAAAGTAAAGTCACAGTGTAATTTATGAAGCTCTTCCTATATGCCTTCCCACAAAATAATATTAAAATATATTTATTTCAGACATCTAGTACATGTCATGTGTCTTTAATTAGTAATAATTTGCAATATATCCTCTTCATTTCTATGTATCATTTCTTGCTTGTTTTTTTTCTCTAAATGAGGTTTCTACATAATCACATTTTACAAAATATTCTATCTTGTATTACTGGATAGTGATGATGTAGTACATATGTACAATGGCATATCACTCAGCCATAAAAAGAACAAAATAATGCAACATGGATGGAATAGAGACTATCATACTTGGTGAAGTAAATTAGACACAAAGACAAATATAATAGTGTACCTCTTATAGGTAGAATCTGAGAAAAGAAAAGGTACAAATGAACTTTTTATAAAACAGAAGTAGAGGCACACCCAGCATGCGAGACAGCAAAAGAAATGCAGATGTATAGAACAGACTCGTGGACTCTGTGGAAGAGGGCAAGGGTGGGATGATATGGGAGAATGGCATTGAAACATGTTAATTATCATATGTGTAATCAATTGCCAGCCCAGGATTGATGCTCGGGGCTGGTGCATCGAGATTTCCCGGGGGGAGGGAGGAGGGAGGGGCGTTCTGAAGGGGGAGCATATGTAAACCCATGGTGATAACATGTCATTGTATGGCAAAACTAATTAAAAAAAAAGAAGTAGAGGCACAGATTTAGAAAACAAACATGGTTACCTTGGGGTAAATGAGGGGAAGGGATATATTGGGAGACTGGGATTGACATATAAACAATACTATATATAAAATGGATAACTAATAAGAACATGCTGTATAGCACAGGGAACTCTACTCAATACCCTGTAATAATCTATATGGCAAAAGAATCTTATAAAAGAAAAAAAGAGAGGATATATGTATATGTATAATTGATTCACTTCACTGCACACTTTTAATTAAACAACACTGTAACTCAACTATACTTCCATAAAGCATTTTTAGAAAATAGTAACCATTTTCCTAATGTTATGATGCTTTGGCACCTACCTCTAAGAGCCCATAGCAAACCCTTCAATGCAGCCCAAGGCGTTTACCATCAGTGGCTTTGACTTTCAGTAAAAACCAAGTTCTTTTTCCCTTTTGAAAATGCAGTTTTAATGTCTCGTTTTACTTTCCCTGAACAGTCTTCATTGTGCTTGCCTGTACTAATACTGTGTATGCCATACCCTTGACTGATGGCATTGGGCACAGAAGCTAAGCCCTATGGGATAACAAGCCCCTCCAGTTCTCTGTTTTGTTTTAGCCCTGTCTAAGCCTATTGACTGTCCTTGAGAAGACTCTTCACTTGCCTCATCCTTTAGAGTCTAGGTATTGTCAGCTTCAGACATCTTCACTACAGTGTCTCAGCTTCTCCCTCATGCTTCTTTGTGGACCCTTAGTGTCTGACAGCTTAGAAACTGAAAGTTCTCCGGCTCAACAGGCTGTATAATTCCAAAGAGAACTTTGGCCTGGCATCTATAATGAGGAACAGAAGGAAATACCAAGCAAACTTTCAATTTGTGGAATAAGAAAGATTTGTTACTTTGTCCCTTTTCCACCAATGCAGTCATCTCTGTCCTCTTAGGGTTGGACATCTCTCTGCTAATGTTTTCCAACCCCAACCAGTTTACATTGAACCTTCGCTAGCTCTCTTGTCTAAGATGAAGCAGTCAGCCACTCACCATGTTCTGCATTTACTAAGCAGAATAACTGTCCAACACATTTATTTTTGCTTACCTTCAAGCAATACTTTTTGCTTAATCTGCAAAATCTACTAAAATCTCTCATTGAACTTCTTTATTATTCTTCCTTATTCAGAAAATTTGCTTTATTTCTATTTAAATCTCAACTTATCAAAAGGCTCTAAATATCAACATTGAAGCACAAATATAGAATGCACAAATATAAAGGTTATATTGTGATCCTATTAGAAGGTGGTTTATTTTTCTCCATGCCAAAAATTATTCTATGCATTTTCTTTTTATTCTTCTAACTTTAATATAAATCACATTTTGTTTAAATCTCAGAGAAGTTACAAAAAGTAAGGTGAATCATTTTTCTTTTAAAATGTTTTTCTCCATGCTCTAGATCCTCTCAGTGCAAACTGCAGCTTTACAAAACTTCAATGGTTGCCCGTCCATAGATTTAATTTTAGGACAGGCAGTAATATCCTTATTTATTTTTCTTACCCTTTTCTCTTACTGACTCACCTACGAATTGTTTTACTTTTTCTCAGTCCCTTCATTATTGCCCTTTTTCTGTACATTTTCTTCTGACATTCAAAGTATTTCATTAACCATAATTCTTTGGGACATTTTGTTTATCTTAATGCAATTTAATCACAGTAAGGTGAAAAATAAATAGTAGGAAGAGACTGGACCAATGACAAGATTGTTTCAAAGGGCAGAAAAGACTCATGGAATACAGTTACCTATTCCAAACAGTTAAGGGAGAACTGCGGAGGATAAGAAAATGATTTTATTATAGCCTCTCTAGCATCTTGCCTACAGTCTTCAATTACTCATTCACTGACCAACCTATCTTAAAATTGTTGATAAATATTGAAGTAGTATATTAAGATATGTAATATACTTAAAAATTGGTTACCTCTAAAGACAATGACACTCCTGTTTTCATTCTTGGTAAATTACACATTGTTCTTTTAATGATTTTTGCTCTCTTTAATCGTTCTATCTTAAACTGTGCCAAAATCTACCCACTATTTATTTGTACTTAAAAAATTTGAAATTTACAAATAAGCTAACTATATCAATATGAATCCCTAATCATAAAACCAGTAACTAATTTGCCAGTGTTTCAGTTCCATACTGATTTTCTCTGCCTAAACTTTCCTCCACTGCAGGTAAAGTCACATTCTATTATAGTTGCTTTCTCTACTGTTTTTCAGCCTTGCTATTATCTCTATATTTATTCTCATTTCTCTTTATATTTCTGTACTTTTATTTTTTGCTCTCTTTGCTTTATTTCTCACCTAAGAAGACTGAAAACTCTTCTGTCTGAAGATCAACCTTGAATGGATTCCAGCGGCTATAATTTTGATTCTCCACAAGCCTGAGGTCTTGAAAACTTTTGATTCTATGAATAGTGAGGCTTAAATGTTTATACCTTCTCTATATATGTTCCTGGTTTCACCTGAGATAGAAGCTTAGGGATTGGTTTCAGAGCCTACTGGATCCCTAGAGATGAAGTTAGTATGAACAGCCCTTAACCACAGCTGTATCAAAAGCGTGTAATCCTGAAATTTGTAAAAAATGTGCCACTACGTTTATCCACATACCTCTCACAGTCCTTTCAAATCTAGTAGTTTTCACTTTTCTAAAGAGCATATGGTAATAAATTCATGATAATACTCTAACCCTCTTCTGTTATAAGGTATTTATTTCCTGCTTCTCACTGAACAGAGTGTTTCATTAGCTATGTGTTTCATAATCATACATTAAGCCCTAAGAGGATTCAAGTCTCCATACTAAGCTCTGTAAAGGCAAATTCCATTCTCTGGTTTATTGCAATTTCCATAGTGTTTAGCATGGAGCAGTTTTCCAATCCATTCTTTTCTTAGCTTATATCTTGGTTATCTACCTCTTTGAATTTATTTATAGATTTTAGAAACAGGATCAATTTACACAAGATATATATGAGGACTTTTATTGAAATGCATTAAATCTATAAATCAATTTTGGAAGAATTGAAATTTGAATCCAAGAATATAGACCTCAATTAATTAAAGTTTTTATTTTTTCTCAGTGCTGTTTTATAGTTTTCTGCTATGTAAAAAATTTACTACAGAAAACTCAATTGAATAGAGTTGGGAGACCAGAGAGGGGACCACTCCTGCCTTGCAATGATAGGAGAGCCCAAGAGGAAAAAGAAAAACTTCTCTTCTTTCCTGACAAGGACTTAGCTAATGAAAAGTCATGGACTCTTTGTTTCCAATAGCTTTCCCATTTTCCTTTTTCTCTCTTACAAAAGCTTTTTTCTTCCCTTGCCAAATGGAAACTTGCATGTGGCTCACCATGGTTGAAGACCCTGAATCACAGTTTTCTGCTGATCCTGAACAAACTCAATTTTGGCTGGAAAAATACTTGTCAGATCATTTATTTCAGGTCAACATTAAAAAGATAATATATATCTTATATTGTGTGTGCATGTGTGCCCAGTCAATTAAGGCATGTCCTACTCTTTGTGATCTTATGGACTGTAACCTGCCAGGCTCTTCTGTCCATGGGATTCTCCAGGCAAGAATACTGCAGTGGATTGCATTTCCTCCTTCAGGGAATCTTCCTGACCCAGGGATTGAACTTGTGTCTTTTATGTCTCCTGCATTGGCAGGCAGCACTCTTTACCATTAGCACCATCTCTTATATTAGATTTATTATTGTTTGTACTAATTTATCCTTATGTGAAGAGCATTTAAAATGATCTTTTTCTAAATCTTTGGTACTGATATATAAAAGTAAAATCAATTTAAATTTGGTCTTTTTATGAAAAATTATTTATTTTTATTTCTAATGAGTCATTTGTATAACACTTAGGTCTTATTTTATACCAATCACACCTTCATAAGTAATGCTAGCTTTTTTATCCCTTATTTCCAAACATTGTATCTTTTATTATATTTATTGATGTTTTGTGACAGTCTCAGACTATTGATAACCAGTGTTGTTTTGGACTGGCCCTTGTGATTCCTAATATGATTGCAAAGCACCCTCAGCAAGAAGCATCAGGAAACCTTGAAAATAGGCATAGTAATAATTATAAAAATGATAACTGCAATAGTAAGAGCAGCCACTTTTACCAGTCTTTAAGTGTCACAAGCCAGTTGCATGAGTTCTTGTATTATTCCTCATTTTATAGATTAGAGAATTAAAACTCAGAGTTAAATCATTTGTCCAAAGTTGGGAAGCTTTAACTATTAAAGCATGCAATTTTTACCTGTAATACCACACATGTTCATACACAAAAGAACATTGATAGATTTTATAAAAATTGCATGTGCTTAATAAAACAGGGATCTGACTACAGACCCTAAAGCAGCCTACATGATCTAGCTCCCGCTCTGTCTGACCATTCTGCTTCATGGAACAAGGAAGCCTTGTAGGGCATTAACCATAAGTGGCTAATATATATGCATAATGGGAATTCCGTTGACCTTTCTGTGAATTAACTCATCTCAAGACCTACCTGTGGACTTTTCAATCTCTGGGTACCATTTCCTGATTTATCATCCCCAGAGGCCTCAGTTCTACTAAAAAGGTAACAGCATAGTAGAACTAGAATTATACTGTCATGATCAACCCTTGTGCCTAACAACTGGGATTGAAGTAGCTTCATCCTAAATTCATCTCTTGTTTAGCCCTGATATGTAAGTACCTGAAAACTGTCATGTTCAAATTATGAATCTTATCAATGAAGAACATGAAGATGTGTATCTTATTCCTAATAAGCTGTTATGCTTTTACTATTTAATAGCTGCTTCAGTCTCAGGATATACTCAAGACCTGAAACAGTCTGGGTAATACTACCATCCTGACTACATAAATATCACTTTACTTTTAATACAAGGAACAAATAAATAGTCTCATTTAATAACTCCCATATAAATAGTGAACATTATTCTAACTTTAAAACCATTCTGTATGTGTTACTTAAACTGTTTTTCACATTTTTGAAAACAAGAGAATTGGGTTGTTTAAGCCCTTCCAAAAGGAAGACATACTGGAAAATTTTCTGTGCAGTATTCTGCTTTCCTCTAAAGTCTCTTAAAAAAATAAAATAGCTTTTCCTCAGAGATATAGTATTACCTAAAGAGAGTCATGGTTTTTTTTTGATAACTCAGAGCAAGTAGAAGTTGATAATGATGGGTGTATCATATGCTTTTGGAAATTTTTCTTATTATTTCATTTTCTCTTCATTAATCAGTATTCAAGTAGTTTTTCATTATTTCAAGAAAACTGATATGAGCAGAGTTATTTATAGGATATGTTATAGAAGGATTTACAACTCAAAATTCAAAGTGTTTAAATTGATTTGCTAGATAACATTTGAAAGAATATTGAAAGAGAATCAGAGTCTCCATTTAGCCGGAAAGGAACAACGGAACAGTGTGGGGAGAGGCATTAGCAAGGAAGGCTGATGTTAAAGAATGAACCAGGTGAGGTTAACAGACAGACCAGACCAAAGAGGGGCCCCAGGCAGCAAAAGAACATTCTCCTCAAACAGTACACTTAGATTTCACAGTGTGACACATCTGTCCTAGAGACAGAACTTCTAATTTGTGCTTAATGGCGTGATTACACAGAGGAAACAAGCTTGCATTCTTGCACGATGTCTGTTGGACTAAAACATGTTTTTCTTTGAACATTTACCTCACTCCTTTCAGATTAGTATCATGAGCGAATTTTGGGAATTGGAAGACCAAGTCTAACAGATAGCTCTCTGCTAGTAGTTCTATGACTTGACACAACTGGATTAGTGTTTAGGCAGAAAAGTATCACAATGGTATTAGTCACTGTAACAAGTTTATTGATTGCCTTACTATGAATGAGTCTTCCAACGTCTAAGGTGAACAATATTCAAACACCTGCCAGTTTTTTTTCTTTTTAGTGGATGCAATTTATTTTATTACATCTGGGAACTCCTAAGTGTTTCTTTTTAATTGTCTTTCTCCTTGACATCTAATCTTTAAGGGGAGTAAATATCATGAAAATGTTATAGACAGCCTAGAAATAGAAGTAGTTTGGATAGAGGAAAACGATTATAGCAAGTTGCAGGTGGAGTCCAACCCAGATAATCCAGTTCACGGAGCAGCTGCAACAGCTCAGAAACAGTTGAAGGTGGATTGTGATCATTAGAATTTGAGATTTCCAGAGAGAATGATTACAGAAAAGAAATAAGAAAGGGAACATGACCTTTTAAGAATTCTCCATCATGACAACAGGATTATAGTAACATAATGGTTGAAGATGTAATTAAAGATAAGAATAGTAGTACCTGGGAACTGCCTGAATATTTCAAATCTGAGGAATATTATGAAATCCTTCATAACAAGGACTGATGATAAACTTGCAATTAGCTCTATTGTATCTTGGGCAAATTTGTACCTTAATTCATTAATTTACAAAGAGCACATGAACAAGTAATTCTCAAAAAAATTAATTTTTCCTGAACATAAGCATTAACAAATTACATTTCTAAAATTGTATCTAACTTTTGACGGTGAATTTTATTCAGTGTAGTGAGCTGAATCATATATGTAAATTTCCACTATACACCAAAATGTATAGCAACAATAGATATAATAAAAATGGTAAAAATGCATTGTCATGCTCCTTAGGTCAGACAACAAACATAAAATACATTATAAATAGATAGGTATATATTTTGAGATGCAAGATAAAAACATGTAACTGTGTTGAAACTGAATCCACAAACCCACTTGACTCCTGCTATAGAGACACATTGGTGGTTGGCAGCCCAGCACCTGTATGAGACTCAGAATGATAGTGCCTCATGTTTGACAAGGAATCAGTTCAAGGTACCAAGTTATTAACCCACATGGAGGGTGGAAATACCTGTTGTCACAACATGAGTCTGCTCCCGATAACCAGCTAGGACTTAAGATTGTTGGGGGAAATGGGCAACACTGCACCTAGTTCTCCTTTGAAATAAGATCCCTTAACCATTATAAAAATACATTATAATTTACAAACTTTAGGAAGTCAGAAGAGCCAACTACCAAGTCTAATCATGGAACAGGAACAAAATAAATCAAGAAACAAACAAGGAAATTTCACTCAAGATGGGATCATAAGTAGAATTGCAAAACAAAGATGAAGACTAATACTGACAAAGATATTCTACAATTTCCATAATAAGAATACTTACCCATGAGAAAAGAAGTAAATCAAACTAGAGATGAATTTTGGAGTTAGGCAACCTTACTATTCTCAAAAAATTAAAGACCAAAATAATAATACAAATAAATGAAAAATTATTGGGGGAATTGGTAACTATAAATTAAAATTGAGGATTATTAAAATAACTTTTATTTAAAAAGAAAAATAGAATAAATGAAATAAAACTCAATAGTTGTTAGAGACCAGACACAGATAAAGAGAGAATTAATAAATTAGAAGGTAGTACTAAAGAATGCACCAAAATGCAGCATAAATAAAGGAAGAGTTTGAAAATATGAAGCAATATAACTAGTATGTTAGCCAGAATATGTTAAACTTTTTTAATCTAACAAGAAGTTATTACTAAATAGACAATGTTGAAATTTATAATGGCAGAGGACATTCAAAACTGAAAAATCAGGTTGAAAATATCAATCTCCAAGTAGATGATATTTATTGTAAATCTTTACCTATGTATTTCATGTTGAACTGCAGAATATCAATGATAAAGAGAACATTGTAAGGACTAAAAAGAGGAAGAACACTTCAGCTAAAAGGAACAAAAGACTATGTGCCAGCAAGAAATAGATGTCCATAAAGAATCAATTCAGGAATTTTTTTTTTAATTTTCTTTACTTTATTGTGTTGGTTTTGCCATACAATGACATGAAACTGCCATGGGTTTACATATGCTCCCCCTCCAGAACCCCCCTCCCTCCTCCCTCCCGATTCCCTCCCTCTGGGACATCTCGGTGCACCAGCCCCGAGCATCAACCCTGGGCTGGCGATTGATTTCACATATGATAATTAATATGTTTCAATGCCATTCTCCCATATCATCCCACGCTTGCCCTCTTCCACAGAGTCCACGAGTCTGTTCTATACATCTGCATTCCTTTTGCTGTCTTGCATGCAGGGTTCTCATTACCATCTTTCTAAATTCCATATATATGCGTTAGTATACTGTATTGTTGTTTTTCCTTCTGGCTTACTTCACTCTGGATAATAGGCTCCAGTTCCGTCCACCTGAGTAGAACTGATTCAAATGAATTTTTTTTTAATGCTGAGTAATATTCCATTGTGTATATGTACCACAGCTTTCTTATCCATTCGTCAGTTGATGGGCATCTAGGTTGCTTCCATGTCCTGGCTATTGCAAACAATGCGGCGATGAACATTGGGGTACAGGTGTCTCTTTCAATTCTGGTTTCCTCGGTGTGTATGCCCAGCAGTGGGATTGCTGGGTCATATGGCAGTTCTATTTTCAGTTTTTTAAGGAATCTCCACACTGTTTTCCATAGTGGCTGTACTAGTTTGCATTCCCACCAACAGTGTAAGAGGTTCCCCTTTTCTCCACACCCTCTCCAGCATTTATTGCTTGTAGATTTTTGGATGGCAGCCATTCTGACTGGTGTAAAGTGGTACCTCATTGTGGTTTTGATTTGCATTTCTCTGATAATGAGTGATGTTGAGCATCTTTTCATGTGTTTGTTAGCCATTTGTATGTCTTCTTTGGAGAAATGTCTGTTAAGTTCTTTGGCCCACTTTTTGATTGGGTTGTTTATTTTTCTAGAATGGAGCTGCAGGAATTGCTTGTATATTTTTGAGATTAACATAAACCAAAGTGGGATCCTCTATGACCCACCTCCCAGAATATCGGAAATAAAAGCACGAATAAACAAATGGGACCTAATTAAAATTAAAAGCTTCTGCACAACAAAGGAAACTATAAGCAAGATGAAAAGACAGCCTTCAGAATGGGAGAAAATAATAGCCAATGAAGCATCAGGAATGTTTTTTGAAGGATTTCTTTACAGAGGTGTTTACAGGGTAGGAGCTTCTCAGGTGGCGCTAGTAGTAAAGAGCCCACCTGCCAATGCAGGAGACTTAGGAGACAGTCTGATCCCTGGTCGGGAAGATCCCCTGGAGGAAGGCATGGCAACCCACTCCAGTATTCTTGCTGGGAAAATTCCATGGACAGAGGAACCTGGCAGGCTACGGTCCATAGGGCTGCAAAAAGTCAGACATGGCTGCAGTGACTTAGCCTGCATGCATGCATAAAGGATCAAAGGGAAGAAAGATGATGAAGGAACATTCAGAACTCTGGTAGAAGGAGAAGATACAAAAAGAAAATAATCAATGTAGTCTGATAACAGGATTCTATGACAACAATTTATGATATTTTTCTCTATGACCGGTCTGTGTGTGTGTTAGTTGCTTAGTCTTGTCCAACTCTTTGCAACTCCATAGACCACAGCCCACCAGGCCCCTCTGTCGATGGAATTCTCCAGGCAAGAACACTGGAGTGAGTTGTCATTTCTTTCTCCAAAAGGAACTACAGAAAGAAAGAAAGTGAGGTCGCTAAGTCATGTCCAACTCTTTGCGACCCCATGGACTGTAGTCTACCAGGCTCTCCCATCCATGGAATTTTCTAGGCAAGAGTTCTGGAGTAATCATTAATAAAAAGAGAATAGTAATAGACAGTAAATGATTCTATAAATAACAACAAAGTAAAATCTAAAAATAAATTTTGCAAAAGATATAAAATGCTCTGTGGAGAAAAGAACCAAATTTTTTGAGAGACATAACAAAACTAAAGGAAGAGAAAATGAAACCCTTGTTTTATATAAGAAGACTTGAGAAAATACATTGTCTTTGAATTTTATGTAAATTCATTGATATTTTAATGAAGTCTTTAACAGTGGAGAGTGTTATATTTATATAATAAAAGCAAAAGTCTCAAATTCTTTATTTTGAAAATAGATAATTATATGTAAATATATTCATTTGTATAAATTATTGTCTGTATGACTATTTAGTTGAACCATCAGTCCTTGTGTTGAATGTATGTCTGTTATAAACTTTATCTCTTGTAGGTTTCAATTTATTTTCCTTTTCTCTCAGTTTTCACCTTTAGTTGGATATTGACATCTAATTCTATATGTATCTATTTTTACCCATTTAGGTTTATACTTGAGAACTATATGAATAGCACTTGGATTCACAGGACGGTAAATGATTGCAATAGGCTAGAATTACGCATTTGAGCCAATCTGTTTCCATCGTTGTAGAAGGTATTTCCTGGGTCTCTCATCTTGATTTCCTCATATCCTGGCATGTCCATCTTCAACACCTCTGAAACTGATATCTCTACCTTCTTCCTCATTGGAATTCCAGGGCTGGAGTCTGCCAACATTTGGGTCTCCATTCCCATTTGTCTCATGTACATTGTTGCCATCCTGGGGAACTGCACCATCCTCTTTTTCATAAAAATGGAGCCTTCTCTGCATGAGCCCATGTATTATTTTCTATCCATGTTGGCTATCTCTGACCTGGGACTGTCCTTCTCCTCTCTCCCCACCATGCTAAGAATATTCTTGTTCAATGCTCCAAAAATTTCCCCCAATGCCTGTATTGCCCAAGAGTTTTTCATTCATGGATTTTCAGCTATGGAATCATCAGTACTTCTCATCATGTCTTTTGATCGCTTTGTTGCCATCTGCAATCCTCTGAGATACACTTCTATCCTAACCAGTACCAGAGTCATAAAAATAGGTCTTGTCTTTTCTCTCAAAAACGTTTTGTTGATCCTTCCTTTCCCTTTCACCCTGAAACATCTAAGATACTGTAAGAAGAACCTCCTTTCACATTCCTACTGCCTCCATCAGGATGTCATGAAGCTGGCCTGCTCTGACAACAAGATTAATGTCATTTATGGCTTGTTTGTGGCTCTCACAGGCATCCTAGACATAACATGTATTTTCATGTCCTACATGCTGATACTTAAAGCAGTGTTGAGCATAGCATCACAGAACGAAAGGCTCAAGATCCTCAATACATGTGTTTCCCACATCATTGCTGTGCTCATCTTCTATGTTCCCATTATCTCCCTATCTGTCATCTACCGGTTTGCCAAATACAGTTCCCCAATTATTAAAATCCTCATGGCTGATGTATTCCTGCTGGTACCTCCATTGATGAACCCCATTATATACTGTGTGAAGAACAAGCAAATAAGAAATTTGATTTTAATGAAACTGTGTCAAAAGTACAGCTGACAGGGGTTCTTAACCACAATGTAAATCCAGTCAGTACAGGACATGGAGCACAGAATTAATCAATCACACCATATGTTAATCACTTTACAATATACAATATCTTCTCTCAATGTGTTTATTAAGATTGAAGACTCAGCCTTCCTGGTTAAGGATTTAGGATTAGAGCTCTTATGTAAACATAAAATGTTCTAAGCTCTATTTTCACTCAGCTTTCCTTACCAGCCTTTTGAACACAACATACACTTGCCATTTTAATCATGTTTAATGTAATGTTCTTTATGTGTATACAATTGTCTAGTGATTAGGAGTGACAGAGGATTGATTATTCATTTAAAACACCCCTTTTCAACACAATGTTTTCACTTTTATGATGTATACCTGTGCTCTCAGGATCTGAAATTGAGAAGAGCAATGACAGTGAACACATGGAGCCAATAAGACAAACAAGCATGCATATATGCAGAGTTTACAAAAATACAAGAATAATTCATTTCATTTGTTTGACTATTTCTTCCATGAGCATTAAGATATAGTTTTCTAAGTTATATAAGGCAGAAACTTTTCTGTATTCCAGGTTTTACCTAAAGCTATAGCTCATTTTACATTATATAATTTGTTTTTTCTCTTATGCAAGAATATAAACCCTGAGAAGGATTAATTTTCATAAAAGAACAGCTCTCACAAAGAAATAAAATAACATCCATTAAAGATATCATTTAACTCATTTTTAATGGAAGAACCAGGCAAATGAGTACTTAGTACAAAGGAGACCAAATATAAAAGATATGTTTATGAATTAAAAAATTTATATTAATTTGTGGATGAGTTGAAATATGACTTCTTCCATCATATAGGACACATGACAATTGACCCTCCACCAGATAATTTATGTGAATGTCTACCAACATGAATTATTTTGACTGCTATTAGTATCTACAACTTACAGAGTTGAAAAATAAATCAAAGACAATGAAAACTCCAAGTCTCCACATGATAACCCATCAGAGTAGACTGTGAACAATGAAGAATTTTCCATTGAGGAATGCTTTATTTTTTTTCACATAGTCTTTCCCATTTTCATGAAATATTATTTCAAAGAAAAATCATTCTTGATCCAAGAAAAGGCTCTCCTCATTAGATTTGACATCATTATTTATACAGATGAAGAAAGAATGTTAATTTATCAGATAGGATTTCCTAAGTCTGCAGCGCTGGAAATTTCCACATAGAATCTCAGATAGGATGTTTTAAAGCTGCTATTGTATTCTACCAAAAGAGGAAAGAAAGGAAACTATAACCAAAAAAAAAAAAAAAATCCTTAATCGGATTACTTCTCAGGTATCTAGACATATGGGTAGTATTTTATTTTCTTGCACTCTGCAAGACATCCCATGATTCTGACCTGCCATTCTGGTCTTTTTTTACCACTTCTAAGGCTACCTATAAGTCAAGTAACAGGTTTGTCAGCATAGACTTTGCAAAGTCAACCTTTGTTCCCTAAAAGTGACTGGTCAGACCTGACTAAATGAGTAACATTTTCAGTGTTGCATAATCAACTTTTCAAATTATGTCATGTTTAATAAGAGGACAGGTTCTTATTATACCTACAAAAGTAATACATTGTACTGAAAAGTAAAGACCCTCAATAAGAGTTTCTTGAACTCACAGGATATATATCTAATGTTGAACTCCTTAATTGAATTCAAAATAGCATTTCCATAGGACCACATGTTTTATAGAATAAAATGTGAGCCCAATACATTTTCAAAATCTTTGAGTCATGAATTGGAATAACATTATTTAAACAACTTATATACCTGATTGATTTTTAGAGTGACTTCAGCATCAACTTATATAACTGATAGATTTTTAGAGTGACTTTAGCATCAACTTATATAACTGATTGATTTTTAGAGTGACTTTAAAATCATGGTCGCATAAGGCATCTCTTGTTTGTCCTCCCTCCAGCAACAACAAAAATGAACCACCCATCCATGAACAGCAGAGTGCTTCTTGGAATCCAGTACCGCATTTCAAGGAACCTAGGAGGGTCACACACAGCCATGCATCCGTAATAGGCATACAGACCTTGCTATATGATGTGGTCTCCAAGAGAGCTATGAACTAGTTCCAGTCTCTCTGGGCCTTGGTTCTTTAGCACTTGGAAAACACTGATTGAGTTAGATACCCCATGAATGAGAGCTTTGTAGAGGTCCAGATTTCCAGAAAAGTTCCAGCATGCCATTGGAGCAAAACATGTATGAGTTTCAATGCCCTGGAATATGTGGGAAGAACAGCTGGACTCTGTACGAATCACCCCTTCCTAAGACAGCTAAATATAGAGCAAAGTGAAACCTTCTCAGTCCCTTGATTTCCCTTGCAGGGGAAAGGGAGCATAGTTGAGTGAACACCCAGCTTACCCAGCTGTGCAGTTAACTACAAAAGAGACTTATTTCTCATGTAACATCCAGAGTACCAAATCATAAGCTCCATGACTGAAAAGAGGAAAGATATCAGGAGAAGGGCAGATAAAATTCTCAGAGGTTATTAAAGGGCTGTGGTCCCTGATAACCATGTAGTGAACTCCATCAAGAAGTCTATCTATGAGCCAGTGGGAAAGGAAGTGAAAGCACAAGTTAAAACACTTTTGCACAGCAAAATAAACAACAAAATGAAAAGTCAGCCTACGTAGTGGGAGAATATATTTGCAAAACATTTATCTAATAAGTGATAATCTCCAAAATATATAAGGAATGCACAACTCAATAATAATAATAAAACAACCAACTTGATTAAAGAATGAGCAGAGGAACTAAGTAAATATTTCTCCCAGAAAATATGCAAATGACCAGAAGGTACAGGAAAAAATGTTCAACATCACTAATCATCAGGGAAATGCAAATCCAAATTGGTTGAGAAACAAAGATAATAACTATACATTAGGCCCATTTTTGGCAAACCAGAATCACTCTACCAGTTGTTTTAATAATGATGCTTACTGAGAATCCGTTGTATAAGCCATCTTGTTGAGGTCTTTCCTCCAGTTGTTTAAATCAGCCTAAAAGAAGCTCGTCAGTCATAATTAAGAAACCTATAATTTAAGACTGAAGACAGAACTTCACTGGTGGCTCAATGGTAAAGAATCCACCCACCAGTGTAAGGGGCAGACTCAATCCCTGATCTGGGAAGATCCCACATCCACTGGAGCCACTAAGCCTGTGTGCCGCACCTGCTGAGCCTGTGCTTCAGAGCCCGGGAGCCACAGCTGCTGAGACCACATGCTGCAGCTGCTCAAGTCCGAGCGCCAAAAGCCCATGCTCCACAATGAGAGAAGCCACTGCCGTGAGAAGCCCACCCACCGCAACTAGAAAGTAGCCTCTGCTTGCTGCAGCTAGAGAAAAGCCCATGCAGCCACAAAGATCCAGCACGGCCAAACATAAATAAAGAAATACTTTTTAAAAAGAAGTGGATGTGGGCAGATCTTTAAACAAATCTAAAAAAAAAAAAAAAAGACTGAAAGCTGTTATTTAATATTATACAACAACTTAAATGTGAAACAAATTTGAAAAAGACTAGATACATGTATATGTGTGTGTCTTAGTCGCTCAGTCGTATCTGACTCTTTCTGACCCCATGGACTATAGTACACCAGGTTCCTCTGTCCATGGGATTCACCAGGCAAGAACACTGGAGTGGGTTGCCATGCCCTTCTCCAGGGGATTTTCCCAACCCAGGGATTGAACCTAGGTCTCATGCATCACAGATGGATACTTTACCATCTGAGTCACCAGGGAAGCCCAGATACCTGTATATGTATAACTAAATCACTTTGCTATACACCTAAAACTAATACAACATTGTTAAATCAACTGTACTTCAATATAAAATTTAAAAAAAATGTTAAAAAGACTGAAGGCTGATAAGGACTATCCTTTTCCCTAAATGCAAACCAAATTACACTAGCAGTTGACTCTAAAACATGTGAGAATGCCTAATAGTATCAGGGTCTGTGTTAAAAAAAAGAGAGAGAAGAGGTTACTTTTTTAGATATAAGGAGATAATCTCTCTAGACATTGAGTCATATGTCCTAGGTTGCTGGATATAAAGTATCAGAGATAAGGTTAGGATCAACTATATCTTTTATCTGAATCTGAATCAAAGCATTATCTTGTGTAATATACCTCTTCAGTCTGAGCTAGTGCTTTCTTACACAATTTCAGAAAATGAAATCTGTTAGTACAAACATCCTTTTGAATATATCCCTTGCCTACATACAAGATTGGGGTTTCTCAGCCTCTTTCAGCCTCCATCTCTAGCCAAGTGCTTTGAAAATTCTTCAGGGAATTTTCGACCTCAGCTGAGGCCCCAAGGGAGAAGCTGCTGGGCTCTTCAAAAGAAGCCTGAGTTTCAAGCTGGAAATCTTGTAGTTGGGCTACTATTTTTCCTGGGTTCTGACTGGAAGTAATGCACCTCACCCACTTTTCTTTCCAGCTGTTTCTGCTCAGGTATGCAATGTAAAAATAAAGATTACTGGGGCACATAGAATCAGACACTGAACTCTCAATCTTGGTTACTTCTGAATCCCCACATCAATTTAGTCAAAGAAGTTTTGAGAAGCAGATGCCTGGGGATAGTCAGTCCTCACTTTGTCATTGTGTGTGACCCTGTAAAAGTCATCTTCATCATCCATTTTAATTCTTGCTGTTTCTCATCTCTTTCCTCCTCATTAGGAATCTTATTAATAGTTCTTTTACTTTTAAAATTAAAATTGCAATCTCTATTTTGCTTACCTTAAAACTGCATTATGATAATTAAATATTAAAATGAATTTGACCATGCTCTGTAACACTAATGTTTAGTGTAACACTTTACACTACTATGAGGTCATAATTGTCCTTGGGAGTAATTTTGCAGACTGTCACCAACACAGATGTTGATCATTGTAAATACTACTGTGTGTAATTATATGAAGAATAAGGGACAGAGGGAGTCAGATGTCATTGAAATCTATTAAACCCATCTCTTCTCTATTTCTGCTGCAGACTCTAGGATGACATCCTTTACACCAATAAATTAGAGCTGAAGGGTGGTTCAAGGGTGTATGATGTTGTCTAGTGTCAGCTGACACTTCTCTGATCCATTCATCTGGAGGAAGTGGAGATAATAATAATTGGTGTGGGATACTGTGGATACAACTTTTCATTAAGCAGGCAGAATGAAACTTCTCTGGAGATATAGGATGAAATAGATGGTTTCTACCTCTTCTATTTCTTAAACTCCCTGAAATCTCTCAATGTGGAATGGATGAAAACCAGTTTGACTGAGTTTGCGGGCTGAAAAGTCACATATATATTCAAACTCTTATTTGTATCTCCACTTAACATATGGAAAAATTTCTCTTCTTTATTCTCATTCATTTTTAAGGTTTTGTTGAAACTTTTTTTTCTTCCATCACTGTTCGTGTTGAAGTCAGATTGCACGGTTGTCTGTGCCACCAACAGCATGCTGTTCAAATCTTCTGATATTCCCTCTTCCTTCACAGCCCATCTTCTCTCCAAGTCTCCACTTTTCTCCTGCATTTCTCTTGTTTGCTAGAAGTGCCTCTTTATATCTTTTTTGTTTGTCCTTTGGAATCATAAAACAACATTGATTTCAGTGTTATATTAATTATTGCATTATCTGCTTTACTACTTGTTTTGATTTGAAGTTTGAATGGTAAAATCTGGACATGGACATTTTGTTTTTCTTTATTCTCAGCTGTTAAATGCTTCTTCACTTTATTGATTAAAAAAAGAAGCTTTTTTGAAAGAGTACCCTCAACTTTCCATCTCTTTTCCTTAAAATATCCTACCTTCACCTATCATGTAAATTTTTTCCTAGAGTAAAATTGCAAGTGATATACACTTCTTACTTATTCCTCCCTATTCACTGATAGTGTAAGCCTGTATAATCTTTCTCCAATCTATGGAAATTCTCTGAAAAGTCAGTAATGAACTCACCATCAAAAGTGCAATGCCTTTTAAAAAACCCACATCTTACACCATCTTTTTCTTAGTCAACAGTAATGACTTATTTCAGTAACATTATACACTACTATTTTTATCCTGTTTCTTTTCTCCAATCTCTGTCTCTTTTATAGTTCTAATTTTAATGTTCTACTTTCATTTAAAATAGTTTCTAGTATTATGAACAGAGCCTTGTCTTTTCTTCCACACTGCATCTCCTAGCTATTTTCTCTGTATTCTTGGGAGATATCCTATAACTCAAGTCTCCACTCAACCCAAAGATCACCACCTATAATACCCTCTAGGCAATCTCCCCAAGAATTTCTTTTTAAGCTGACATTCAGCATGTCCCAACTGAACTTAGTTCCCAGAACACATTTCTTCTCATCTGTTATGTATGTAGTTGAAATGGTTGCCCGTACATATATCTTGGTATAGTTTTATTTTGTTTTTTTTTTTTACTTTTTTTTTTAATTATCTGACTTTGTAAGACCTAAAGTGCTATGCAGTAGTAGGACTCCTACTAGTAGTAGGAGTCCTACTACAGTACTAGGAGTAATCCCTCTGCAGGAGTAGGAAATATAATGTAAGACATAATCTAGACTCTGGAATATACTATCAGAGTTTTAATTCCATCCTCAACCCTTACTTGCTCCATAAATTTACCCAGGTCACTTCATCTCTGTGGGCCATGGTTTTCTCACCTATAATATGCTGCTTAGAATAGAATCTATCTGTTTATAATGTGATCATTGTGAGAGTTGAATGGCATAATAAACACCACACACTTAGGAAGGTGACAGATAACATATTAAACATTAGCTATTTTAAGCTTTTTATGCATGTGATAAATAATACACTGCATTAATATACATAGAACCCATTAGAGTGTGGCTTACAATAAACATAACTGAATAAAAGTTCAGAAGACAGAGGTAAAGCAGAGCCTGGTTTCAGGTATTATAGTACAGACCTATACCTCTGTGTCATATTATCCAAACCACAGAGGCACAGCTCACTCTGAGAGCCTTGAGACTTACTTTCCTTATGCTAGATATTAGAGGCTTTTCTTTGTTATCACTGTTTTAGAGCTGATGTTTCCCACCTCCATATCTCCATCTCTACATCTAGCCTCAGCTTAACCACAAAGACGACAGAAACACACATCTCTCCTAATATCTCTCAGAACTAAGCCCTGAAGCACCCTGTTCTAGAAGTGTTTGTTTTTTGAAGATTGCCTTTTCAGACATTTCTCAATTCCAGACTTCAGATCTGAACATCAACATTTGCCTCCTCAGCCATCAAAGGCTTTTATGTTAATTCAGGAAAGGGATCGGAGAAGGCAATGGTACCCGACTCCGGTACTCTTGCCTGGAGAACCCCATGGACAGAGGAGCCTGGTGAGCTGCAGTCCACGGGGTCACTAAGAGTGGGACATGACTGAGCAACGTCACTTTCCCTTTTCACTTTCATGCATTGGAGAAGGAAATGGCAACCCGCTCCAGTGTTCTTGCCTGGAGAATCCCAGGGACGGGGGAGCCTGGTGGGCTGCCATCTATAGGGTCGCAGAGTCAGACAGGACTGAAGAGACTTAGCAGAGGCAGCAGGAAAGGGATCACTCTGGTCACAAGTTACAAGCTTACTCAATGCTTCCCCTGCATTCCCCTGCAGGCCAGGTACTGTGGAATGCAAAACAATCCCCAGCCAGATTACAAATACATTTGAAGGCTCTTGATATGCAGCTGATTCTAGAAGACAATTATGCAGAACGGTGTGTATAGTACCGGTTCCACATACAGATGGTGCAGCTTTAAATGCTTTGCTGATTGAATTGGAGATTTAATTTTTTTCAGGGAGTAACATATGGAAAAAGTGCCATCTGAAGTGACCTCATTAAGCTACTGAGAGTCCAATACTGATGGACATATTTCCATAAGCCTAAATCACACAGCATCCGTGAGCTATAGAAATCGCCTGTGACAATCACCTTTCTAGACCTTCCAGAAAAGGCTAATAGGTCAGGTGCCTCAATTCTTTGCCAATTCATCTGCAGATCCTTTCTGACTCACTGACCTCAAGACAGGTGAGTGAGCATTCAGCCCTGTCATTCTCCAGAAATCCCATTCTATATTGCAGGTTGGTGAATTCAAGTTTATAAAGTCATGAGGATCCTTTATAATAGCAGCCTCCAGAAAGCTACTTTCTTCCTGACAGGCTTCCAAGGTCTGGAAGATCTCCATGGCTGGATCTCTATTCCCTTCTGCTTCATCTATTTGACAGTTATCATAGGCAACCTTACCATCATCCATGTTATACGTACTGATGTCACCCTCCATGAACCCATGTACTATTTCTTGGCCATGCTGGCCTTCACAGACCTGGGCCTTTGCCTTTCTACACTGCCCACTGTGATGGGCATCTTCTGGTTTGATGCCAGAGAAATTGGTATCCCTGCCTGCTTCACTCAGCTCTTCTTCATCCATACTTTGTCCCTAGTGGAGTCTTCAGTCCTCTTATCCATGTCCATTGACCGCTATGTGGCCATCTGCAACCCGCTGCGTTATTCCACAGTCTTGACACCTGCACGTATCATCAGGATGGGGCTGAGCTCAGTGTTCAGAAGTGTGCTGCTCATCCTTCCCCTGCCATTCCTCCTTAAGCGCTTCCAGTACTGCCACTCCCACGTGCTGGCCCATGCCTACTGTCTACACCTAGAGATCATGAAGCTGGCCTGCTCTAGCATCATTGTCAATCATATCTATGGGCTCTTTGTTGTGGCCTGCACTGTTGGTGTGGACTCACTGCTCATCTTCCTCTCTTATGCCCTTATCCTCCGCACCATGTTAAGCATCGCCTCCCACCGTGAGCGACTCCGGGCCCTCAACACCTGTGTCTCTCATATCTGTGCTGTGCTCCTCTTCTACATCCCCATGATTGGCTTGTCTCTTGTGCACCGCTTTGGTGAACATCTGCCCCGCACTGTACACCTCCTCATGTCATATGTGTATCTGCTGGTCCCACCACTCATGAACCCCATTGTCTACAGCATCAAGACCAGGCAAATCCGCCAGCGCATTGTTAAGAAGTTTGAGTTTATAAAATCACTCAGGGGTTTTCAGCAGGATTAGTCTGGAGAAAGAGAAGTTGGGGGCACAAGGCCCATAGATATTTTTTTATTTCAGCTGTCCCTAATGCTCAGACAGTAAAAGATCTGCCTGCAATGCAGGAGACCTGAGTTTGATACCTGGGCCAGGAAGATCCCCCGGAGAAGGGAATGGCAATCCATTCCAGTATTCTTGCCTGGAGAATCCCATGGACCAAGGATCCTGGCAGGCTACAGTGTGTAGGTTCTCAAAGAGTCAGACATGACTGAGTGGCTAACAGTACTACTACTAGGAAAAAGTAACAAACTCCTAATTATCAACAAAAAAGAAATAAATTATGCAATATACTGCATATGTGACCTTGGGAAAATTACTCAATCTCTGTTCTTTAGTTTCCTCAATTGCAGAATGAAAATGTAAATAATTATATTACCTTCCTTATAGGAATATTGTGAAGATTAAATGAGATCATTCATGTAACTCTGCAACTTTCAACAAATATTGACTACTATTACTTGGAAAAAATACAAAAGAGTACACAAGTTTCATCTTTTATTCCTCTAGTCAGTGGAATTTGATCAGAGACTTATATATTTAAATTTGCATTTTGGTTCATTTATGTTACTTTATCATAATTATCACTTTTATTCATTTGCAACAGACTTTCAGATACTCATACCTATGCCTCAATTAATAACTTTTCATGAGGCTTCTTCCTAAGCACATACCCACAAAGTTAAGAAAAAGAAGATACTCTAGGAGCTTGAGGGAAGTTCTCCAGTTACAACAACAACAAACGATAATCATAGTTAAGCCTTTTAGAAGGTAGTTAAGGTATAGGGTAATCATTCTTCATCTGAGTAACTAGTCAAGGGACTTAATTTCTTTCTTCAGTTATCCTGTTATTACAGGGGTGAAAAGTGAGAGAAACACATGTTTATGTTTTTTGGAAGATGCTTTTCTCATGTCGATGTCTAGCCTTAACAAACAACACACACACAGAACACACACACAGAACTGCAAAAAAGGTTTAATATATATGGATTGAATAAATCAACACATGAAGGAAACAATGAATGAATTAATCAAAATGACTTTCTTTCTAGATAAGACTATTTCTTAAAATGATTATTTTTCTTAATTTTGTGTGCTTCAGTTCCATTTTTATCTCTTTCCTGTAACATCGGGAAAGATGTAGGACAATCAAATGCTGGAAAAGAGAAAATTCATGTTGATGTATGGCAGAAACCAACACAATAGTGTAAAACAATTATCCTCCAATTAAAAAGAAATAATTCCAAAAAAGTCTGTCCTGTGAACTTAATATTTGTGCTCCCATGTGTGCATGCTAAGTCCTACTCTTTGCAACCAATGAACTATAGCCCTCCAGGCTCCTCTGTCCATGGGATTCTCCAGACAAGAATACTGGAATGGGTTGCCATGCCCTCCTCCAGAGGATCTTCCCAACCCAGGGACTGAACCATGTCTCTTATGTTTCCTGCACTGGCAAGCAGTTTCTTTACCACTAGTGGTACCTTGGAAGCCCCTTTTGCGATCCTACCCCCCACCCCCCAAAATTCATATTTTGAAGGCTAATCTCCAACGTGATTGTCTTTTGAGATGAGGTCTTTGGAAGGAAGTTGGCTCATGAGATTAGAGCTCTCATAAATACGATTAGTGTCCTTACAGGAAGAGACATAAGAGAGATGATCTTTCTCTACCACATGAAGACCCGGAGAGAAGACAGCCATCTGCATGCCCAGAACAAGAACCCAGTCAGCCCACATGTTAATCTTGGACTTCTCAGCCTCCTGAGTTTTGAAAAATAAATGTTTGCTTTTCAAACCCAGTCTGTTACAACAGCCCAAATAGACTGAGTCCAAATTCTAGGACTATAAAGGAGATAAAAATCACATAGTAACACACACCAAGAAATGATGAGAAAAACACACCTCAGAGTAATTAGGGTGGTCAGAATTGGGCAGGAAATTGTTCTAGAGGAGTATCTAATAATGTTCATGATAGTAATGACAGAATATTGCATATGTAAATAAGCTAATGGGTCTGAGATTTCTCTCCAGAGCCAAAAGCATGGAGTTTTCCATGACTGGCAGCACATAACCCTTGGCCTCTATTTTAATGATCATTCCAAAGAAATTATATGCCTGGAAATGAACTTGAGCAAACTCCAGGAGATGGTGAAGGACAGAGGAGCCAGGCATGCTGCAGTCCATGCAGTGTCAGAGTCAGACTTGGCTTAGTAACTGAATAACATCAGCAACTTGTCATCCCCATCTTTTCTTTTCCCTAAGCAATTCAATGACGTTATACATTTTGAAGTACGACTATCACTTTTGTGAACCCATGTATAAATTATTGACTCTGTTGGCACTCCTGGAATCAGGTCTGCCTTTTCTACCCTCCTTAGTGCACTGGCTATTATGGTTTAATCTCTGTTATGTTGTTAAGATGCCCACTTCACTCAGCAATTCATTTATGGTTTCACTTTCTGGGAGTCTTCAGTTCTCACCACAGCCTTAGCTACTGGATTCCATTTCTCATTCCCTGAGATGCACCTCTTTGTTTATTGTTTTCAGAGTCCAATAGATAGAAGTGGCTTTTGGGGGCCAGAAGCCTGACTCTCATCCTCTACCTGCCCTTCTTCCTAAGATGCTGTATGCACCAGTATAACACAAACCTGACCTGTTCAGATATAACTGTCACCTACATTTATGGCCTAAAGGCACTAGGTTCATGCTTAAGCCCAGATACTGTCCACTTCTCACCTCCCACACCCTCATCTTACATATGTGGTCAGCATGGCAGTACCTCAGTGATCATTCTTGGTGTTGCATATTCTATGCTTTAGACAAGTGTATAATGACATGTATCCATTATTATTGTATCATACAAAGTATTTTCACTGTTCTAAAATTCCCCTGTACTCTGCCTGTTCACCCCTCTCCCCAGACTTGTCCTCTGGAAACCACTAAGCTTTTACTATCTGTATAGCTTTGCCTTATCCAGAATATCATATGTTTGGAATCACATAGTATGTAGCCTTTCCAGATTGAGGTCTTTCACTTAGTATTGTGCATTTAAATATTCTATATATTTTCACTATTTGACAGCTCTTTTCCTTTTTGGGGGTGGGGGGAGTTGCACTTTATGTTTTTGATTGGAGTATAGTTACTTTACAATGCTGTGTTAGTATCTGCTGTATAATAAAATGAATCAGCTATATGTATACGTATATCCCCTCCTTCTTGGACCTCCGTCCTCTCCCGTCCCCTCCATCCTGGTCACCACAGAGCCCAGAGCTGAGATCCCTGTGTTATGCATCAGGTTCCGGCTAGCTGTCTATTTGACACATGGTAGTGTATATATGCCAATCTCCCAATTCATCTCACTCCCCTTTCCCACCTCCACTGTATTCACATGTCCATTCTCTACATCTGCATCACTATTCCTATATTTTCTGCATGTACCACAGTTTATCCATTTACCTCCTCAGCAACATTTTGATTGCTTCCAAGTTTTGGATCTTATGCTAAGAGTAGGTTTAGTCAAACTATATTCCAAAGTCATTGTACCATTTTTGCATTCCCACCAACAATATATGAGAGTTCTTGTTGCTCTACTTCCTTATCAGCATTTAGTGTTGTCACTGTTTCTGATTTGGCCATTGAAATAGGTACTGAGTGGTATATCACTGTTTTAATTTGAATTTCCCTGATAACATATGATATGGAGAACCTTATCATATGCTAATTTGCTTTCTAAATGTTTTCTTTGATGAAGTGACTGTTAAGATCTTTGACTCATTTTTTAATCTCACTGCTTATTTTCCCATTGTTCAATACAACAACTAAAAAAATTGTTTAAAAAACACTCATTTAGCATGAGTTTGTCTTGGTCCAATAATATTCCCCTTAGGTACCCTGCAATCTTTCTAAGTTCTGTCTTTCCTCAAGGTAGCATCTTTGGATACAAAATGTTAACCTGACTCTTCTCTTTTCTCTCTACCTCCCCCAACTCCACACTCTTTTCTGGGCTAGAAAATATGAGTGTTTGTTTTTTTTTTTTTTGTCTCTTAACACACCGTGTCCTGTGCTTCCTTTACAGAAGCTTAATAACTGAGATTTTACAGCAGACAGTATTTTCTTCCCTGTACTATGATCAAACTCTATGTTTCTTCTAATCAAAGCTTTTGAAAGATTAATCTAGTCCTTCTCTCTCCACATCTCTCTCCCCTTATCTCTGTCTTTCTTTATCTCCATAACACCTGAGATGCAGACCTATTTTCTGCCAGTATGCATTCGTTAATAATACTATCTCTCTCTTCTCAGTGCTAGGACTCAGAGGTTGTGAACAAATATTACTTGTGTATAGGGAGGCATTATTTCTGTTCTAAAGTATTTATTAACTAGATGAAAAAAAAAATGAGTGGTAGGATGTATGCCGAAACAAGTACCATGGAATGAATTGTATCCTCTGTCCCTAACTTACATGTTGAAGTCCCAATCCCCAGTACCTCAAAATGTAATTGTATTCAAGGGCAAGGTCTTTAAAGAAGTAATTAAGCTAAAATGATACCTTCAGGGTCGTCCTTAACCCAATATGCCTAGTGCCCTTACAAGAAAAGGAAGAGACATGAAGGATTTTCATGTCCACAGGAGAAGTCAAACGAGGACACAGAGAGAAAGTGGTCACTTGCAAATGGAGAGAAGAATAAGAAATCAGACCTCCTCCCATCTTGATCTTGGATTTTTAACCTTCAGAATTGTGACAATATGAATTTCTGATTTTAAAACCATTCAGTATGGTCTTTCATATGGCAATTTAGAAAACTAAAAGAAGAGGTAAAACTGTGTTTTGGAATAAATTCCAAGTTAAAAGTGAAGATGGATTTTGAATTACAGAAAGAAGAGAAAAATCTGAAATCAGTGTTGAAAACAAATCATAAAGACAAGGATATATGAAATTTCTAAACCTCTTTGGTTGTCATAAACGTCTGTTTCTCACTCTGTACAACAGAGGGGAGGCCCAGAAATCTGCATTTTAATAAGCATCACAAGTAATTCAGATCCTGATTATCTGGAGACTATAATTTGGAAAACACTGCTTCATGACAGTCAAAATGTGTCAACAATGTAGTTGATGAAAAATCAATGGAATGTGGCCACAAGAAAAATCCCGTCATATTCCAAAAAGACTTGACAGACCAATGAATTGGAATAATGCCCTTTGATTGGTTTGGTGATTCTGGGACAATCCTTAATGTTTATACCTTTGTACTCCCCAAAGTGATCCAACATAATAGATGCTAATTAAGTGGGTAATAAAAGCACTTCATGGAAAATAAATGGGGAAACAGTGTCAGACTTTATTGTTTTGGCCTCCAAACAGGAGAGTGAAAAAGTTGGTTTAAGGCTCAACATTCAGAAAACTAAGATCATGGCATCTGGTCCCATCACTTCATGGGAAGTAGATGGGGAAACAGTGGAAACAGTGTCAGACTTTATTTTAGGGGGCTCCAAAATCACTGCAGATGGTGATTGCAGCCATGAAATTAAAAGACGCTTACTCCTTGGAAGGAAAGTTATGACCAACCTAGGTGCATATTGAAAAGCAGACACATTACTTTGCGAATAAAGGTCTGTCTCATCAAGGCTATGGTTTTTCCAGTAGTCATGTGTGGATGTGAGAGTTGGATGGTGAAAAATGCTGAGCACCGAAGAACTGATACTTTTGAACTGTGGTGTTGGAGAAGACTCTTGAGAGTCCCTTGGACTGCAAGGAGATCCAACCAGCCCATCCTAAAGGAGATCAGTCCTGGGTATTCATTGGAAGGACTGATGTTGAAGCTGAAACTCCAATACTTTGACCACCTGATGTGAAGAACTGACTCATTTGAAAAGTCCTGGATCTGGGAAAGATTGAAGGTGGAAAGAGAAAGGGACGACAGAGGATGAGATGGTTGGATGGCATCATTGACTCGATGGACATGAATTTGAGCAAGCTATGGGATTTGGTGATGGACAGGGAAGCCTGGTGTGCTACAGTCCATGGGGTCACAAAGAGTCAGACACAACTGAGTGACTGAACTGAACTGAAGATTCACACTATCACATTTGATGTGCATAAACTATACAGTTAGGATATGTCATTAACAAGACACTATCATTTACACCCACTGTGCTTCTGTGAAGTTGTGAGGGTTGTTCAAAATTTTCACCAGATCTTTAAAATTAATTGCAGTGCATAATATCCTCTGGGCTTCCCATCTAGATAGCTCACAGGGACACTCTCTTCACTAATTCTCTATCCCCAGGGAATGTGATAATGAAGGCCAGGGAGCCAATCCTAGCAGGAAATAGATTAAGTATCCTTAAAAGTTTCACAATGGGGGCCTCAGGCAGTTTCATAAAAATCAGGAAGTTAAGCATTCAGACTCCAGTCTCACCATGTCCCTGGAGCTTTGTGCTCTAAGGCCTGGGGCTTCTGGATCCAGCCTTAGTATGTAAGGAGTCAATATCATGAGCAGGTGTTTGGTGCTAACTGCAGAACCAAGAAGAATCCCCCAAAGTCTCAGCCTGAGCTTTGGAGACAAAGGGAAGAGAGGGGACTGAAAGGGACAGGAAAGGCTGTCGAGGGTGCCTGCCCAAGGAGGTGACTGCTGCCATCAGATCTTGCTGATTAGTAGGCAACAACAGGTCTGGGTTTAGCTCTACAACAGCTCTCTCATATCTGCTTAGTTCCTTAGTTTCCTGCTCAGAGAATTGAGTCACATGTAACAGTAGTAATATTGCTGAGATTTGGAGAGACAGGCAAGTTAAGTAGGCAAAACTGAGGTGTAGGAATGAGATGAGTTAAGTTACTATAGGTTCCATATCTACCTATTAGCCTCAACACAAGGTTACAAGAGTCAGAAGTTATTTCCAAGAAGCAAAGAGTGGTAGGAAGTAATGGGATCCTCTGGAGAAAAGCTAGACTGTGATATAAAAGGACATTTCCTCGAGTGACCACAGCATATGACTAATGGAATTAGAAGTGATCACTGCAATTGTTTAAGTCCCTCTAGGAATGATCTCCAAGCAGAAAAACCTGGACAGAAAGGCCATCTGTTAAATCTCCCATTGCCTCTACCCTGGACAACTGACTTTTGTCCGATCAGGAGCAATGAAATTCTCACCAAACCTGAGGATGAGTACTCTAAAGATACTTTAACTAAGAAAAACTTATCATAGTCATCTTATTGAAATCTCTTTGGCCAATCTTTTCCAAGCAAAGATCTCCTGGCTTCACTATTCTGAACTTTCTTTTATGTCCCTGCTTCCATTTGTCCTCATAAATCCTCTTTCTGATTCCTGTTCTTCTCTGCTCCCTTAAATTCTGAAGTACAAGCATTGATTCCAAAGAGAGAGTCTGTCTTGACTAAATGGAGGTAGGTACCCAGACCTTTGATATTTCTCTTTATAATTTTTCATTTAATCTCTACCCATTCCAGGCTGTCTCACACTGGATTTGTTAACCTAAATGCTTCTGAATTTCCAGACTCTGCCTTGGAGTTCCAGAGATTTAAGCTTGAATTCCACCTCTGCTACTGATTGGCTGTAAGACTAAGGCACATTATCAAATTCTCTAAGCTTCTCTTGCCTTATTTGCCAACTGAGGTAACAATATTAACTTGCAAAGCTTTCCTAAGGTCTAATTGATATTTCACTTGCCGTGTTCTTTGTGCAGTGGCTGGCATATAGCAGATGTCCAAAAAAAGTGTTCTTTCTTCTTCATCATCCTACCTCATTTTCATGTCAAAATATTTTCTGCCTCAGCTTTTATAAATTCCATTGTTAACCACCATGTAACTTGCCTGTCACCACATAGCTTACTTGACATGTAAGTTTACCACAGCTCTTCCTAATTTACTTTGATAAATAATGTGCTGAGCACTGATCATGTCCAAAAAAGAAACTGAGGAACAGTGAGAGTCAACCTGACCTTCAAGTGAATAGTGAGTTCATGACACTTAGTATTCATTTCATTGAATGAATGTATTTGTAGCAAGAAAGAAAATATCTGTGTATACAATTTTGTGTATTTCTCCAGGAGATGTGTTTATTAATTCAACTAAAGAGTCACTACCTTTTTTTGAAGGCCCATTAAGCCTTGATTTCATGCTAGTTACTGATAGTTGACAGTGTTGTATGTAGCCATCATTTAAAGCTTGAAATCTAGAGAAATATCAGATCTTGATTCAAATCCCATTTTGGCCATTTTACTTTGAGTTTGATCTTAGAAATGACACATTTTTCTAAGCCTCTGTTTCTTCATCCATAACATGGTACTGTTAATAGAACTTTATTCACAGATTTTTTTAAGAAGATAAAACATGCATGAAGTTAGTAACAGCTAGCTAAATAAAACTGAACTGTTGCATGAAAGAAATTGCTGGGTGCTTTCTGTGTACTAAGTTACATTCTAAGCACTGTCTTGACAGAAGTCAACAAAGCAAAACCCTCACCCATTTTGAATTCACATTGTAGTGGGACTAGTAGTGGGAAGATCAATGCCCTGGAAGTCAGGAGGCTAAAATTAGCATATGGTTTCCACCCAGTAACTATCCTGTTCTAAATCTTCATCTTCTCATTGACAGAATAAGAACTAGCATTATCGCCTTTTGTTCTTTGGATGCACTTGGACTCTGCCTTGTGATTGGGGTCGTGGCCATGGTTGATGGTGCACCAGGGTCTCCTCTCACCTAGGTTCACAGTAGTTGAATTCATAGACTTATAAGAAATGGAAGTTTCTGACTAATTTGAGCATCAGAGTTTTGATTTCTTATCCCAGCAGCCAAGAGTAACTTTACAGACAGCCATCCCTGTACCCTCTAGTTCTCTCTGGAATTCTGTAAGCTGAGTGTTATTTATGTGTTCTCTGAATCAAGCTAGACTTCCAAAGCAGGAAGATCAAAGGAGAAAATGAGAAGGTATCTAAGTTTACCAATTATACACGACTGATGAAATTAAACAAAAACAGAAAGAAGGAAGGAAAAAAAGAGTGAAGGAAGGGAAGAGAAAAGGAAGGAAGGAGGAAGGGAGGTAAGGAAGGAAGAAAAAAGATAATTCAATAGGAAAGGAGCTAAGAAGGAAAAGAAGAGAAGCTGGAAGAAACGTTGAAACATTAGTGAGAGCCCAGCAGGAAAGAGGCATGTGAGGAAGCGTTTCTTTAAAGATCTACTCATAAGAGGTAAATGAAGTTAAGTATAACCAACTTAGATATCTGTTATGGTGAATTGTATGCCCTGTAGTGAAGATGTTTCAGACCTCTTAGCCTGAAGAAGCAAGGAAAAAAATTTTCAAAGAAAAGAGTTTCTCTAAAAAAAAAAAAAGTTGAGAGGAAACCAGGGACTAGAAGGAAATGACCTCTAGAGGAGTTAAATCTATTTGATTCTAAACTTTCTCTTTAAAAACAAAAAAAAATTCTTCCTACGTGCAGTCACTAGCTTTTCCTCAGTTCATTTCAGGAATTTGAAGGAACTCCGACTTTTCCCTTCCTCCACACACAATGATATTGAGGTCCCTGGAGAACAGCAGCAGCACGTCCTCCACCTTCCTGCTGAGTGGCGTTCCTGGCCTGGAGCACATGCACACCTGGCTCTCCATCCCACTCTGCTTCATATACATAGTCTCCATCCTGGGCAACTGCACTATCATCTTTATCATTAAAACAGAGCCCTCGCTCCATGAACCCATGTACCTCTTCCTGTCCATGCTGGCTCTGACTGACCTGGGTTTGTCTCTTTGCACCCTCCCTACAGTGCTAGGCATCTTTTGGGTTGGGGCACGAGACATTGGCCATGATGCCTGTTTTGCCCAGCTCTTTTTCATTCACTGCTTGTCCTTCCTGGAGTCCTCTGTACTACTGTCTATGGCCTTTGACCGCTTTGTGGCCATCTGTCGCCCCTTGCACTATGCTTCGATTCTCACCAACACAGTCATTGGCAGGATCGGCCTGGCTTCCTTGGGTCGCAGTGTAGCACTCATTATTCCTTTACCTTTTATGCTCAAAAGATTCCCATATTGTGGCTCCCCAGTCCTCTCACATTCCTACTGCCTCCACCAGGAGGTGATGAAGTTGGCCTGTGCAGACATCAGAGCCAACAGCGTCTACGGCATGTTTGTCATCGTTTCCACAGTGGGAATAGACTCACTGCTCATTCTCTTCTCCTATGTCCTGATCCTGCGCACCGTGCTGTCCATCGCATCCAGGGCCGAGAGGCTCAGAGCTCTTAACACCTGTGTTTCCCACATCTGTGCTGTGCTCCTTTTCTACACTCCTATGATTGGCCTGTCTGTCATCCACCGCTTTGGAAAGCAGGCACCTCATCTGGTCCAGGTTATTCTGGGCTTTGTGTATCTTCTCTTCCCTCCTCTCATGAATCCCATCATCTACAGTGTGAAGACCAAACAGATCCGCAATCGTGTGACCCAGACCTTTTGTTCCTAGCTGGGTCTAATCTTGGAGGCACTGTTTCTTTAAATGTACCCTTACTCTTCTATTCTTTATAATATCTAATGTGCATGAAGTGGAAGAGATCATTATTTATTTACTGAACGAATAAGAAGTCACAGCTGTCATAGAACCCTCACTGTGGTAACAAGGAAATACATTTGGCAATATGACGTGGTGGCTTGTATTTTCCAAAAAAGGCCACAGGGTTATGTCTCATCCCCAATTCTCTTCCAGAAAGGCCTGAATCCTCCATCAGGGGATGGAGTATGTGGCTTCGCCCATTGCAACTGGGTTGGACTCAGCAGCTCAATGGATTGGCTGCTGAGGTAGTAATGCTATAAGGCTTCTGAGGCTAGGTCGTAAGAGGTGACATGTTACTCATGGGTGCTCACTCTCTTTCTCTGTCCCTCTTTATCTGCCTCTCTTTTGATATGTATCTATAGCTCTCACTCAGTGCTCGCTTTTGAAACCTGACCATCATACTGAGCAGAAGCTCAGGCTACATGGAGAAGTCACATTTAGGTGTTTTAGCCAAGAGACCCAGCTGAGGCCTCAGACTTAGTTGGATCATTATCAACTACTAGTGAGTCAATGAATCTTCAAATTATTCCAACACCCTACCTTTCTGTCTTTCCCATTTGCACTTGGTGAAATAATCAATGTACTCTGAGCCCAGCCCAAATTGCAGATTTGTAAGCTAAATGAATATCTGGGTTTTTTGTTTGTTTGTATGTATGTATGTTTTTAAGACACTACCTTTTGGGATTCTTTGTTAACTATATGTTAATTGTGTTCCATATGTTAACTGTGTTAAACTGAGAAGTGTTGATATAGAAGCAAAAAGAAACATATCTTCCTCCAACTAGGGAAAGAAGTGGCATGAGAGGTTTCCTTGAGGTGGCATAGAAGGCAGCCTTCCGGGATGTACTGAAGTTAGACAGTCTAACTGGAAAGTGATGGTCCAGCCTGAGAGAACAGCATTTGCTACCCTGACACAGAGGTGAGAGAGAGGACACTGTTTCAGGAAAATATCTGAAGTTGTTCTTATTGCTATTGTTCTTCCCTAGCAAGTCAGGGAAGAGTAGATAATGTGGGGGTGGGTGGTGGTAAATGGACTGAAGTTGAGGCACTGATCCTATCGTTATAAGCCAATGAACTAAAAGGAGAGAAATCCTTACACCTTCCTATTTGTGCACTGAAACTCTGCTACATTGCTGCAGTTTTTTTTTTTTTAATGGATCTTTTGAATAATACTTGTCAGAACAGTATTTGTAATTTTGACTTGGAGATACTTGCAAGGAAAGCAGGCCTGGATAAAATACTACCAAGGGGAGTTTTAAACATTGAGAGGGAAGCATGAGGATGTTCTGTTCCTGCATAGTTTTAGTTCAGGTTCTAGAAAGAGAGTGACAGAGGGCCAAAGATAGAATTCTCTACTAGGACCTTTATGTGGAGCCTGTTCTCACTGGAAGTTAGTGTCATTCAAGGCTACTTATCACATTTGGCATTTAACATTTGATGTGTCATGTCCCACTGCCAACCGGTGCTTCATCCAGTCTGGCATCAGAAAGCTGTTTCTGCAATGACAGCTATGTGGGAACCTTGGATGATATCACTGGAAAGATCCAAGATTACTTATAGACAGCAAATAGAATATGCCCTTGAGTATCATGGGTGGTTTACGGATTGAACCCATTGCTCTTGTGTTTCTTTCATTGCCAGGCAGGTTCTATATCACTAGTTTCACTTGGGAAGCCCCCACAAAACTTCAAATCAACCACAAAACCACTGCAAGTACTGAAGCATACATTACAACCCCACATCTAGAAACTATATGTATGCCATCTAAAGTCAGTTGCAGTCCTCCAGTGTGGGTCATGTTCTCTTATATCTTATAATGAATTAAAGAGTTATTGTGATACACTAGTCAGTAGAGTAAACTTGGAGTCAGTTTTGAGAAAGATCTGCATTCTAACTGTGAACTTAGCAAGTTTTTTTTTATTAAAATGGATCTAACAATGTCTATCCCACAAGGCTTTTTACATAGTTCATTTATTATATATATTATATATATATATACATATATATATATAAAGTTTCAAAACAAGTCTTAGCATGTTTTTTTAGCTTCAAATAAATTTTAGTTACTTTTATTACTAAAACAAAGCCTAATGACAAAGAATAAAACAAACCATGGAGAATGTATAATCAGTCAGAGAAGAACCAATGAAACAGCCCTGAGGTGAAAGAGAACCACTTCCTTCCAAAAAAAATGGAAAATTTTTCCAAGGGGAATGTCCTAGCTGATTGTTAAAGAACAAGCAGGATTTAAATAGGCAAAACTCTGTGCTGTACTGTGCTATGCTTATTCATTCAGTCATGTCCAACTCTTAGTGACCACATGGTCTGTACCCCACCAGGCTCCTCTGTCCATGGGATTTCTCAGGCAAGAATACTGGAGTGCATTTCCATTTCCTTCTCCAATGGATCTTCCCAACTGGGGAATCAAAAGGGGGTCTCCTTTATTGCAGGCAGATTCTTTACCAGCTGAGCTACCAGGGAAGCCCAAACTGTGTGAGTGAAGGAACATTCCCTCGGTCCACAAGTATTTGTTGAGTGTGATTTTTTTTCTAGACTGAGTCTGCATTCTAGAAACACAGGGGGCAAAAGATTAAAGAAAGACTTTGTTCTTGGTTTATATTTTTTGTTTTTTTTTAATTTTTAATTGGAGGATAATTGCTTTACAGCACTGTGCTGGTTTCTGCCAAACATCATCACAAATCAGCCATAGGTATACCTATGTCCCCTCCCTCTTGACTGTCCACTTCCATCCCATCCCGCTCCTCTAGGTTGTTATAGAGCTGAGAGACACAGACAATAGAAAAATCAGTGAGTAACCATTTCAGATAGCACCAAGTGCTCTGAAAGAAATCAAATTGGCGGGGAGTGGGGGGATGTTCAATAAAATTCTAAATTATGTGAGATTTGAAATGATTGAAAGGAAAAGCATTCCAAAAATGCAGAATAAATGTCAATGGTCTGAGGTGGGGAAAAAAAAATGGCAAAGAAAAAATCCCCCAAACTGAAAGGTTGTAGGAAAAACAAAAAGACCAGTGCCGGTATGGCTAGAGCTAAGTGAGTAAACATTAACCAGTGGAAAATTAGAAAGCAATAACTTGATATTGGATACAGGGGACAGGAATGCTAGGCAAAACTAATGTTTTAAGGTCACTGTCAGAAAAGATTCCTTGATTTAGGTGACTGTGAGAGTTTAAAATGCTCTGAGGGACCTAGGATGAAGTCCTTTGTATCTAATATTGTAATTGTTAAACTTTGCAACATATGTAACCCAGAAATGATGGGCAAAGGGAAGAAATGAACTGCACCTTCCTGTGAGAATTCTGAGGCTCAGACTCCTCTGAAGGCTACTTGAGTAATAAACTTAACTTTTACAAAATATGTCTATTCTTTAAGGACAAAATATGTCTATTCTTTATTCTTTAAGGACTGACTCAAATCAGCTGTGTCATCACATAGACTTGTTTTCAACTACTCTTAAAACATTAATTAGCCCTCATATTATATGTCACCTTGTTATTTCATCTCTCCTGCTTCATAATATATTCTTGACTTTACAATAAATTCCAGACTGCACAGCTTTTCCCTCTCCCCCTGGTCTTCCATTAAATAGTAAATGCTGTGGCATTGAATACACTGTGTGTGCTTAGTTGCTCAGTCATGTCCAACTTTTTGTGATGCCATAGACACTACCCTGCCAGGCTCCTCTGTCCGTGGGATTTTTCAAGCAAGAATACTGGAGTGGATTGCCATTTTCTTCTCCAGGGGATCTTCCTGACCCAGGATTGAACTTGTGTCTCCTGTGTCTCCTGAATTGCAGGTGAATTTACCTGTTGAGCCATTGGGGAAAGTCCTGAATACATTGTAGATGCTAATAAATACTGGTCAATAGTTTATTACCTAAATATTCAGTTCTTGTCTCTTGTTGTTTGTCATCAGTCACTAAATTGTGTCCAACTCTTTGCAACCCCACAGACTGCAGTATGCCAGGCCTCCCTGTCCCTCACTATCTCCCCGAGTTTGCCTAAGTTCATGTCCATTGAATTGGTGATGCCATCCAACCATCTCATCCTCATCTTATCTCCTACATATGTTAAATAGCTTCCCCAAGACCTTCTCCCGGATTTGTTGAGTCTTTACACAATACACAATGGGGTTCATTAGGGGTGGCAACAACAAGAATATGTCTGCAATAAGGATTATAGCAAGGGGGCTTTTGTGCTTGGCAAAGCGGTGCATGGCAGCCAGTGTAATGATGGGCACATAGAAAATCAGTACAGCACAGAAGTGGGAGACACAGGTGTTAAGGGTCTTAAGTCTCTCTGCCAGAGATGCAATGCTGAGTACATTCTTCAGGATCAGTGTATAAGAGAGAACAATGAAAGCCAAGTCCAGCATAGTACAGAGAGCAACAAAGAAACCATAGATAACATTGATCTTGTTGTCAGAGCAGGCCAGCTTCATGGTATCCTGATGAAGACAGTATGAGTGAGAAAGGACGTTCTTCTGACAATATTTCAACTTCCTTAGCGTGAAAGGAAATGGAAGCGCTAAGAGAAGGCTCCTGGTGGCTAAAATCAGTCCCATTTTAGCAACTCTGTTGCTAGTGAGGAGAGAATTATATCTCAGGGGATTGTGAATGGCAAGAAAGCGATCCAAAGACATAACCAGCAGTACTGAGGACTCCATGACTGTGAATCCATGGATGAAAAATTCTTGAGCAAAGCAGGCATTGGGTGAAATTTGCATGGCATTGAACAAGAAGATTCGTAGCATGGTAGGGAGAGAGGAGAAGGACAGGCCCAGGTCAGAGATAGCCAACATGGCAAGGAAATAATACATGGGTTCATGAAGTGAGGGCTCTGTCTTTATGATAAGGAGAATGGTACTGTTGCCCATGATGGCAACCAGATAGAGGAGGCAAATAGGAATGGAGATCCACTCATGGGCATGTTCCAATCCTGGAATTCCAATCAGAAGGAAAAGCTGGACCTCAGAGTTATTGAGAACATCCATGAGAAGTGGGAATATGAACTCTTTAGCCAGATCTGAAATCACATAAATAAAAAGTAATAACACTTTTGGATAAAGCTCAATGCTGGACAGGAATGGGGAAGAGCAGAGGGAGATGAGCAGTTTTTCTTATACTACACACAGAAGCATATATTTGACATAATATTAACAAAAAGGAACTGCCAACATTTATCAAAAAGGCTTAAACATGTTCACGTCCTCTAACATGGGAATTTTACTTACAGTAATTTATCCGAAGGTGGTGGTTTTCCAACATTTCTAGCCAAATATGAAGTTCATGTCAAAGCAGAGCTGCTTTGATTGAGTTACTGACAGACACTCAGAATCTTTTCTACAGCTTTTCCACATGGTCTTCAATAGTTCTCCTACAAAGAGATCCCTTTAGATATCTACACTATGGTGAATATCAAATGGTAAAAAGTACATTTATAAACTAATTCTTAAGTTTATGATCTTGGTATTTATTACTCCATTTTATACCTGATCATAAACACCTCTTAGGCTCAAAAAATCATGAACAAGCATCTGTAATATATTAATATTGATATAGTGGTTTTCAAATGAAAAACTAGGAGAAATGGAACATGGATACACCCTTGGGAGTTATGGATCCATATTGCCTTCATTTTCCTACACAAAATATGATAGTTTCTAGCTCAAGCACCTATGGGCCACACTTTAAGTTCTTATTTCATTATTTCAAGAGAAAATGTTGAAGCCATACATTAGTATCATATTCATCTTGTTTCTCTTGATCAATTATCTTATATTTTTACCTCTATGACTGAATTAGTTAAAGAAATTCAAAATGAAAAATATCCCAATCATTCCATTTACCTTTGTAAGGTAAAAATTTTAAGTCATCTATGTATTGAACTAAATTTTTATTTTATTGTTAAAGTCTCTTACATGAATCTGAACAAACAGAGACAGTGAATGACAGGGAAGCCTGACTACAAAGAATCGGACACAACTTATCAACTGAACAATGTCATTAAAGAGTTCACAGTTTATGTTTTCAAAGGTAAAATATACAATCTTGCAGCTTATGAAATTTTTGAGCTTTAAGATATCTCAGTGTTGGATAACTGATATAAATTACCAGAGAAATACACATATTTAAGCTAACAATCATAAATCCCATTTGTATTTGGTAAGCATAATGAATACATGCTGATGTCAATAAAACTTATTAAAGTAATAATTTCAATTGCAAAAAAATAATAATGGCAAAACACAAAAATAAAGGGAGAGATAAAGGAAGTCAAGAGTTCATGTGAGACATTAACCTCATTAGAGAATTTATTTTAAAGTTCAAATTGCAACAGATGAAAAATCATCAATCTCCAGTGGAAAATATAGGGGACATTGGAAATCATTTGGCTAAATTGAGGTTTGATTGTGAATTGATATTTTAATTTGTAATTATTTAGAGGATAACCAAGGAAAACATAATAAATAGCCAGCAGCCCTTGGTTCATATTATATATCAATATTTTTGGATATTTTCTATGCAATTCTGTTTTGTCAGCTTGTAAATGAGCCTCACCTGCCGACTTGGAGCCCCTAAGCAGCTGTACAGGTCTTATTTACTCCCACCATGGCAGCAAGCCTCCTGCCAAGTCCAAAGAAAGTGCATTTTGGAGACGGTAGTAGATTTTCAAATGCTGTTAACCTCATTCTGTTTATAGTCTGTCAAACTGTGCCTGTTTAGTAAATTTTATTCCGATCCTCCCACCCCAGGAGGAAGTCCTCATTTCCCAAAAGCACGTAACCCTTTCCTTTTTCACTTTTTTTGGCTAAGGGGTATTGCATTTGGTCTTTCAGGGAGTATTTTGCTGTGTAGTTTTTACTATAGTCTCTTCTACAGTTTTATAATGTACTATTTTCATGTATACCTACCCAGCCAAACACTCATCATATTCATGGACTGCTAGATACTATAAAGTATAGATGGGATTTTATTTGTCTTCATATATCTGCCATCAAGATAGTTTCTAGAATATGAAAGTTTCTTGGGAGGCATGCAAAGAGTGAATGTGAGTGGAACACATGTAAGACATAGAATCATCCCTTAGTGCCATCTCCCTTTCTTTTGTAGTAGTAAACAAGGGATATTTATGCTCAATCCACTCACCTACATTTTCAGTGATAAACTTGTTCTTACACACTTTGCTTTTGGATATGGAGTCTGAACTTCAGGAAACACAGCTTAACAGAAATATTGGTCATCACTTCAGAAATATTGAACTGATAGTTGATACCTATGGTCATGGGAGTAGATGAGATCACCTAGGAAACTGTGCAAAATACAAAACTGAAGTCTCAGATTGAACCCTTAAGAGTAGCAAGATTGTTGAGAGCATCTTGCTCAAGAATATCTGGAGATCAGGAAGAAAAATTACGAGAATGGAATATAGTATATTCCCATGGAATATTTCAAGGAGATGGTCATCAGTTCAAACATTGCCTAGATTTCTTAGAATTTCCATTCTTTAAAGTAAGAAATAAACCCTCAAGTCTGATACAAAAACATCTGAGTATATATCTCATCTTTGCAGATCACCAGCTGTGTGAACTTGGGTAAGCTTCTGGTGTTTACTCTTCTGTTAAATATTGTAAACAATAATATCTAACATAGTTATCTTAGAAAGTGTGATATAGTTTTTGCATACTGAATATATTAGTAAGTATCAGCTACTATTAAATATTTCAACAAAAATTTCCTAACCATTTCTTCTTCACATCAAGTCCTAGACTGGCCAAAGAAGGTTTTTTTAAATTTTTTCAGTTGACATTAAGGCTTGTTATTACTTTTCATATTATCCAATAAGTGGGATCCTGCTAATATCAGATTTAATAAAATTATTTTTAACCTTCAGACCACACATCCCCATCCATACTCCCTTTACACACACACAGAGTCTCTCTCTCTGTCAAGCTACTTCTTCCTCCCCATAGTCATTTCTTCAGATATGAAGTGTTTCCCAAAGCCTTAGCTTTAGGTTTTCAAAGGGAGTTTTAACTACTTGCACATACCAATACTGGATGCTCCTTATATCCCTCAATGACAAGAGCAAGAAGTTTCAACTTTAATATTCAATTTATCTAGATGCACCTACTTCTATTTCCCTCTGGGATGCAGCCCCTTGGGCAGAATAAAAAAAGTAGCCTGCTCTCTGTAATCTCCCAGGAAACTTAAGTAGAAGGATTTGACATAGTACATTAACTCTTTGGTACCCAGGAACCCCAGTATGAGCTAGAGACCAATTGTGAGACTAGAAAACTACTCAAGTTAGAAGTATGATGGAAATCATATTGATGAAGGTTGCTTGATATGCATCAGTCACAGAGACTCAGCAATATAGGAAAAAGAATAGGCTATTTGTTATCAAAATATTTGAGTTCTAATTTGAGATCACACCACCTACCTTTTACTTCAGTTTAATCATCCACAAAATGGAAATATCAATGTTTAAGAAGGCCCTTTATAAACTAAAAGATAGTTTATCAGTGATTTCACTAATTTGACCCATTTTTGGCAAATGTGATTAGATTAGCCTTGAAATAGACATGCTCTGCCACTTCCTGTTAGATTTCTAACCAAGTATTCGAAACTTATATGCACTCCAGGCTAATGTAAAATAGTACAAGATGGAAACTTAGACTAAACAGAAAAGAATAACATATATTAAAAGGGCTGAATATGTGAGTAAACATAAAATATTTTTATCTTTTCTCATTTGCTAGGAAAGATAATTCACTTTTTAAGGTAAAAAAATTACACTACATTGAGAGATTTGTAACAAAAGTAGAAACATGTACTCAGCAATAATTACATACAGGTCAAAATGAGATAAACAAATGTATACTGCTAAAAATTTCTTACATTACCTATGGGATAGTATAATATTTTATTTTACTTTTTATAACTTATGTTTTAATTGGTGAAAAATTGCTTTTCAATGTTGTGTTGGTTCCTGCTGTGAAACAATGCAGATCAGCCATAATTGTACATGTACTCCCTCTCTGTTGAGCCTCCGTCCCCTCCCCTACCCCACCGTTTTAGGTCATCACAGAGCTCCAAGCTGGACACCACCTTGTGTCATATAGCAACTTCTTACTGGGTATCTGTTTTGCATACAGTAGTGTATATATGGCAATGCTACTTCCTCCATTTGTCCCACTCTCTTCTTCCTGTACTGTATCCACAAGCCTGTTTTCCATATGTGTGTCTCCATTTCTTCCCTGCAAATAGGTTCATCAGTACCATTTTTCTAGATTCATATATATGCATTAATATGTGATATTTGCTTTTCTCTTTCTGACTTGCTTCACTCTGTATTATAAACTCTAGGTTCATCCACCTAACTAGAACTAACTCAAAATTGTTCTTTTTATAGGTGAGTAATATTCTATTGTATATATGTACCACAGCTTCTTTATACATTCATCCATAGATGCACATCTAGGTTGCATATCATGACTATTGTAAATAATGCTGCAATGAACATTGGGGTACATATGTTTTTTAGAATTGTGGCTTTCTCATGGTATATGCCCAGTAGTAGGATTTTTGGGTGGGGTAGAATATATTAATTCATGGGTGGACTCTGATAAGTTAAGGTTGCATACCATAATCCAAGGAGCAACTACAAAAAACAGAAACAAAAAAGTATAGCCAAACAGTCAAGTGAATAAATAAAATGGAATACCAAAATTACTTGAACTGATTTGATTTAAAGATTCAAAAGAAGTGAGTAAGTGAGTAAAGTTGTCACAGAGAAGAGAAAACAGATGAAGTAATGAGGAAACAATAAAATAATGACAAACATAAAATCAAAGTATTAATAATTGCATTAAGTATATTGGGCTAAAGATTCCAATTACAAAAGAACTCTTGTCACACAAGATTAAAAAACATTCTGACTACATACATTGCATGGGAAATAAAAAAACACAGATAGGTTTAGTATAAAAGGATGGGGAAAATGTCATGCACTCCAACACAAATGGTGAATACGACCATAAATTCCAGGGCATATGTGATTTAAAGCAATAAAAGGCAGAGGAGCCAGAGATCAAATTGCCAACACCCATTGGGTCATTGAAAAAGCAAGAGTTGCAGAAAAATATCTACTTCTGCTTTATTGACTATGCCAAAGCCTTTGATTGTGTGGATCACAACAAACTCGGGAAAATTCTTAAAGAAATGGGAATACCAAACCACCTTACCTGCCTCCTGAGAAACCTGTATGCCGGTCAGGAAGCAACAGTTAAAACTGGACATGGAACAATAGACTGGTTCCAAACTGGGAAAGGAGCACATCAAGGCTGGATATTGTCACCCTGCTTATTTAACTTACAAGCAGAGTACATCATGAGAAATGCTAAGATAGATGAAGCACAAGCTGGAATCAAGACTGCCAGGAAAAATACCAATAACCTCAGATATGCAAATGGCACCACCCTTATGGCAGAAAGCAAAGAAGAACTAAAGAGCCTCTTGATGAAAGTAAAAGAGGAGAGTAAAAAAGTTGGCTTTAAATTCAACATTCAGAAAACTAGGATCATATCTGGTCCCATCACTTCATGACAAATAGATGGGGAAACAGTGGAAACAGTGACAGACTTCATTTCTGGGGGCTCCAAAATCTCTGAAGATGGTGATTGCAGCCATGAAATTAAAAGATGCTTGTTCCTTAGAAGAAAAATTATGACTAACCTAGATAGCATATTAAAAAGCATAGGCATTACTTTGCCAACAAAAGTCCATCTAGTCAAGGCTACCATTTTTCCAGTAGGCATGTATGGATGTGAGAGCTAGACTGTAAAGAAAGCTAAGCGCCAAAGAATTGATGCTTTTGAACTGTGGTGTTGGAGAAGACTCTTGAGAGTCGCTTAGACTGCAGGGAGATCCAACCAATCCATCCTAAAGGAAATCAATCCTGAATACTCATTGAAAGGACTGATGCTGAAGCTGAAACTCTAATACTTTGGCCACCTGATGTGAAGAACTGACTCATTTGAAAAGACCCTGATGCTGGGAAAGATTGAAGGTGCGAGGAGAAGGGGACGACAGAGGATGAGATGGTTGGATGGCATCACCAACTCAATGGACATGGGTTTGTGTAAACTTCGAGAGTCGGTGATGGACAGGGAGGCCTGGTGTGCCAAATCCATGGGGTTGCAAAGAGTCGGATGCGACTGAGCGACTGAACTGAACCGTGTCAACAAGTTAAAAGGAAACATTTTGCAATGATAAAAGCATCAGTTCATTAAGATGTCATAGAAATCTTAGTATTATACATGCGTGCTCAGTCATGTCCAACTCTTTGTGACCCCATGGACTAGCCTGTCCGGATCTTCTGTCCCTAGGCTTTCCCAGACAAGGATACTGGAGTGGATTGCCATTTCCTTCTCCAGTGGATCTTTCTGACCTAGGGATCAAACCCACATCACTTGTGTCTCTTCTTTACCACTAGAGCCACCTGGGAAGCCCTTATTTATACATGTGATAGGAAAATTTCAAAATACACAAAGAAAAAGTAACAGGACTAAAAAGAAAAAAACTTTTTCTTTAATTTTTAATTTTGTATTGGAGTATAACATGTTAACAATATTGTGATAGTTGCAGATGAACAGTGAAGGGACTCAGCCATACATATACATATATCCATTCGCCTGAAATACCCTCCCCATCCAGGCTGCCACATAACACTGAGCACAGTTCCCTGTGCTGCGCAGTATGTCCTTGTTGGTTATCCATTTCAGTTATAGCAATCTGTATATGTCCATCCCAAACTAACTATCCCTTCCCCCCATCCTTCTCCTGGCAACCGTAAGTTCTTTCTCTTAGATTGTGAGTCTCCTTCTGTTTTGTAAGTTGTGTTATTTGCTTTTAGATTCCACATATAAGAGATATCATATGATATTTCTCCTTCTCTGGAAAAGGACAAATTCTTAATCAGATTTGGAGATTTTAGTGCTTTCTTGTTTCTATGCTACTTTGTTGCATATGTAGATAAAAATGAAATTGAGCTGTACACTCCAGATGTATCCATCTTATGCTATGTAATTTACATTTTAATGATTAAAAAAGGAAAACATCTTCATTGACTATAAGAAAATAAAAAGAAACTAATAAGTGATGAGCCTAAAATAATGTATCAGTTAATCTGGAATTAAATAATGTGTTGGTAGCTTCAGCTGCTTTCTCTAATATCTCAGGCAGCCTCTCCTTGATGTGTTCAAGTCTCCAAAACCTGTCGAATATCACAGTCTGACCTTTTCATGTTCTTATGGGAACCAGTGAGTTAAAACTACAATCCTGTACCAGGCTCTCTTCTGGGAATTTCTAGGAAGTTTCTCAAGGAAATCATTTGTTTCAGAGGATAGCAGAGCTGTAGGAATTGGTGTGCCTTAAGTACAAAACTCAAAAGACAGCTCAAAGAGTGATCTGTAGATGAAGGTTGGTCAACAGATGTGGTACACTGAGGCTGAGAAGCCTCTAGCCTAAAATCATTTCTGTTTCACTGTTTGGTTACATGGTAAGTGCAGTAGGGCCCTAGCATAACATTGTCTTATAATATGACTTTGTATCATGGGTATGTTTGAAACATGGAATCTATGAGCCTTAGAGAGGATGATGAATAAGAATGACTTTTTGACACAGGAAGGGCTTATAGGTCAAAAAACAAAAAGATTGCAAAGCGGGAAAGAGGGTAGGGGAGCTTCTCTTGGTGATATGTTTACCTGATAAGATACTTTTAAATGTGGAGAAGAAGCTATGAAATTGTAAAAATGCACTAAAATGCTTTTAGCCATCCATTGCCACTGTTCAATTCACCTTTCTATGGTTCATCTGAGAAAGTATCCAGTTGTTCAAGCACAGTTAGACAAAATGCTGGATAGAGTTGGAACTCTATATGAGATAGGGACTGGGAAATAGGCAGACTCATCAGCTGAAAGAGTAAAATGTGTTCCTCTAAGCAAAGAATAGGACATGGGTACAGAGCTCAGGCCATGGATGAGAGGATCTTAGTCACTAGACTCAAGTCAGAGGAGAGGACTTTGTTTAGTCCTGGAAGAAAGGGCAGGTGAGAGGATTTTAAGGCCTCATGGTAATTGGAAGAAGGGCCTGAAAACAATCTAGCTACTCCAGGTAGTCGTATGTGACTGCAAGGAAAGTACTGTGAGGTGCCGTCTAAGACAGTCCTTAGTATTCAGTCAGAGAAGAAGACACACCTGGGTTTGAATTCTACTTCCATCCATGATTGGGGCTTCCCAGATGGTGCAGTGGTAAAGAATCCGCCTGTCAATGCAGGAAACACAAGAGATGAAGGTTCGATCCCTGGGTCAGGAAGACCTCCTGGAGTAGGAAATGGCAACCCACTCCAGTATTCTTGCCTGTAAAATTCCATGGACAAAGGAGCCTGTTGGTTTAAGTCCATGGGGTCACAAAAAGTTAGACATGACTGAGTATGCAGCACATATATGCATATCTATCCATGATTAACTATTTCTTTTTTAATTTATAAAACAGAGATAATAGCAATATCCGCTTCACAAGGTTTCTCTGAGAATTAAATAAAATGTATATAGAGAGTCTGAGATATCATTCATCTTAGAGATAGTATCCCTGAATTTTAATTCCTTTTAGTAATAACATGTAGGACTTTCTCTCAAGGCAATGAATTTACTTGAAATTCTTGAGTAACTTCCCCCACATGAGTCACTGCACTTGAGAAACAAATGCATTGGGCCCTTTTGATAGTTAACTATTTTTAGTAGGAGGTTTATTATGTTTCAGACTGATCAGGACTTTGCTAACTATCTCTTATCCTCAAAGTAATTCTGCTATTTTACTATCTCCTGTTCATCAGTAAGTGTATGAGGCTTCACAGATACACATTTATTTTCAAGCTCACATTAAAAATGGAACAAATATTTTGAAAGTGAAACTATGTGTAAAAATTGTCTAATACAATGTCTAGCGCAGAATAGTTTCCGGTTTTTAATCTCTCTCTTTAACATATTTCTTCCTTTTTTTCCCCTCTTTCAGCTTGTTAAAAGCCATCTCTCATCTTCTTTATCCCTTGATCTGACTGATCAAGTGTTAATTTTGTACCTTGACAATGTCATCGTTGTTTCTACTTGGTGGATTGTGCTCCCAACAGTGGTAGCAAGCTCTACAGAGAAAGCCTGGCCTGAAAAGTGTTTGGAGCAAACGTCTCTAGAAATTGGAGAAACCACTTCCTAACTGCTTTACTAAAATCTACTTTTTGGCATTTTTCTTCTTTTCTTCTTAATTCTAGGTACATTTTGGATCAAGCAGAAAGAGCTACCTTATAGTTCAGCCTGACTATAAATTGTTTCATTAGATTATAGGTGGGGAGGGGTAAAATCTAATATTAAAAGGGAAATTTATTTCCAGGACATATCTTTATGTGGGTACTTTTTTTCTCAGGAGCTGATGGGGAAGTGTGACATCCATGGTTCTCCTTGTCAGTTAACATTATCTGACTATATTGTCAATAGTCTGTTTAGAAGAAATATCTCATTCTTTTATTCCTTTATTATTTTATAAGAAGTCTTTCAAAACTATGTTTTCTCTGTTTATGTCTCAGACAAAAGTGCTGAAACGAGGGAGAAGTACATAACAGACCTATGCTTGATGTGTCATTTCAGATCTGGGAATAAATACTTCCCAATCAATTTATCATGCACACTCTCAATTCCTCTAAGGTAGAGATTACCACCTTCTTCCTGATTGGAATCCCAAGACTGGAGCATGTTCACATATGGATCTCTGTCCCCATCTGCCTCATGTACCTGGTGGCCATCCTTGGCAATTGCACCATCCTCTTCATGATCAGGACACAGCCCTCACTCCATGCACCCATGTACTATTTCCTTTCCATGTTGACTGTCTCTGACCTGGGACTGTCCCTCTCATCCTTCCCCACTATGCTGCGGATCTTTGCTCTCAATGCTACAGGAATTTCCCCAAATGCCTGCTTTGCTCAAGAATTCTGTATCCATGAATTCACATCTCTAGAGTCCTCAGTGCTCCTGGTCATGTCTTTTGATCGCTTTTTGCCAATCCACAACCCTCTGAGATACAGTTCCATCCTCCCCAGTGCCAGAGTGGCCAAAATGGGTCTGGCATTTCTCATTAAAAGCATGCTCTTAATGCTCCCATTTCCTTTCACTCTCAAAAGATTGACCTATTGTAGGAAGAGCCTACTTTCTCACTCTTACTGTCTCCATCAAGATGTCATGAAGCTTGCCTGCTCTGACAACACCGTCAACTTTTTCTATGCCTTCTTTGTTGCTCTCTGTATGATGACAGACAGTGTGTTCATTGCTGTGTTCTGTGTATTCATCCTGAAGACTGTGATGGGAACTGGATCCCACAAGGAGCAGCTCAAGGCCCTCAACACCTGTGTCTCCCACATCTGTGCTGTGCCCATCTTCTACGTGCCCATCATAGCTTTGGCTTCCATGCACTGCTTTGGCAAGCTCAAGTCCCCAGTGGCCATGATCCTCATTGCTGACGTTTTCTTGCTAGTGCCACCCCTGATGAATTCCTTTGTCTACTGTGTGAAGACATAGCAAATTCTTGAGAAGGTTCTGGGGAAATTTGGTCTAAAATAAAGGTATGGGGAAAAGTGAGGCAGGGTCAGTGAGGCTCAGGGAATAAAGCAATACCTTTCTGAGCAAAGTATTATGGGTGGGTCATTCTTATCTTTCCTAATCATGATTGTAATCAGTACAACAACATATGGTCTGGGCATTGAGGTCTGTGAGCTTAGGACTTACATGGGCATTGATAGGTATGTATGGGATAGTTTTGTTATTTGATTAAAATCATGAATATGGATATGGAATTTTAGTTACAGTGTTTACAACACAAGGATGTAAAAATGGAAGTAGAGATTGTTTTCCCTTATAGAGAATGAATATCAGAGGAGCTGGAGGCTAAAGACATTACTTCAAACCAGTTACTGATTGTGTTTCCTGCAGCCTTCAGACATGTATTTGCTGTGGGGACTCAATTTAAATTCCTGATTTCCCATTTAAATTAAAAAAGTCTGTTTTCAGATATGAGTAGCTTATATATTTTCTCCCTTTGCTCTTTTTTTTAAAATTTTACATTGGATTATAGTTGATTTGGGCTCCCCTTGTGGCTCAGTGGGTGAAAAATCAGTCTGCAGTGCAGGAGACCTGGGTTGGGAAGATGCCCTGGAGAAGGGAAAGGCTACTCGCTCCAGTATTCTGGCCTGGAGAATTCCATGGATTGTAGTCCATGCGGTCACAAAGTGTTGGACACGATTGGGAGATTTTCACTTTCCATAGTTGATTTACGATGTGGTATTAGTTTCAGGTACACAGCCAGGTGATTTAGTTACACATTCTTTTTCAGAGACTTTTCCCATTTAGGTTAATACAGAATATTGAGTAGTGTTCTTCATGCAGTAGGTCCTTATTGATTATCTCTCTTATATATAGTAGTGTGTATTTTAATCTCAAATTTCTAATTTATTTATCCTCACCACCTTTCCCCTTTGTCTTAAGTCTGTGAGTCTATTTTTGTTTTGTAAATAAGTTTATTTGTATCTTTTTATAGATTACACATATAAGTGATATCATATGATACTTTTCTTTCTCTGTCTGGCTTACTTCACTTATTATGATAATCTTCCGGTCCATCCATGTTGCTGCAAATTGCATTATTTCACTCTTTCTTACGGTTGAGTAATATCTGACTATATAAATATCTCACATCTTCTTTATGGATTCATCTGTCTATGGACATTTAGGTTGCTCTCATGTCTTGGCTATTGGAAATAGTGCCGTTTGAATATTGGGATGCATGAATCTCTTTGAGTTGGTGTTTTCTCTGGATATATGTGAAGGAGTGGGATTGCTGGAACATATGGTAACTGTCAATTCCTGGGTCAGGAAGATCCCCTGGAGGAGGAAATGTTAACTCACCCCAGTATTCTTACCTGGAAAATCCCATTGACAGAGGAGCCTGGCGGACTATAATCTATGGGGTCACAGAGAGTCAGACACGGTTGAGCATGCATGTAGCCTTAACTGACAATAAAATCATAATATTCTTTAAGACAGAGCAGGTTTGCTTTTCTTTTCCTCTAACTCACAACAGGGTTCCAAAAAGCCATATTTACTAAAAGAAAAGAGAGGGGAAGTTCTGCTATTAGTAAGAAATAGGAAAGCTATTAATAGTAGCACTGTAATTTTTAAAGCACTGATATTTTTAAATGCCTTAAAATATATGTTCTAAAATAATGATTTTAATGCTTATAGATACTTGGTATTTTGGTATTTGGTATTTGGCATGTTCAATTACACTAAGAATGCTAGAAATAATTTTGATCTAACAGAAAAAATGACAGACATATATTAAGGAATATAAAATAATATTCATGCATGTATAGTTCCACTTTTAAAAAGTTAAATAGCTAGCTAAGAATGATTGGTTACCTCAAATTATTTCCTATAAATTATGTCATTTGGTTTTTGTTCATGTTTTACTCATGAGTATTTAGTTGGGGACAAAGATAAAAAGCATAAAATTTAGAATAAGTTAATCAACACTCAATTTGTACTGTGCAGTGAGAGAAAATTACTGGTAATAAATTTCAATGTTTTACTTCCTGAGTCAAATAATTAATCAACAAATAATTAATATTATTGATGTTCCCAAAAATCATTTTGAAGAAGCTGTTCTCAGATGGCTAGATATTTCTATAGTTTTGATGTCCCCAGGTGAATTTCACTGAGTTCTTGTTGTTCAGCAACTGATGTTGGCTCAATGTCTATAGCTTCTTTGGGAAAATGAGGGACAAGCTTTTGTATGTCCTCCCAGTTTGTCCTACTAAATTCTCTAAGGGCCTGAACAGTTTCCAATTATGTTTATTAGTTCACATGTCTGCCTCTTTCTTGTCATTCATTTCTTTAAAATAACTGCACGCATCACACTGATTGGCATATCTCCAGCACTTGTATGGTGTATGGAAATGACATCTGAATAGTAGTCTGACACATTTCTCAACTCTCAACTCAACACATTTTATTGCTGAACAAGAGCCGTAAACACTTTTAACAATTTGGACTATGATGATAAACTTCAGGTATACAGAATGTCTGGAATGATAGAAAATCTATTGCCAAAATCATTAAGGAGTAACTATACATTTTAGGTTAACGAAGCTGCCCTAACAGTTCATGTTCTGTTTAACCACAAGCAAGAGCAAATACATTGTCATGAAAAACATGAGAAAGAATACGTATTCTCTTTTTAGTGTTTACCCTCAACTCAGAAATTCAAATCTTTACAATAACTCAAGTCATAAGATGTCAATAAATGTTTCTTGATCAGAAGAGTAAATAGGTTTCAGTTTGTCACTTTTCCTCAATTACCATACAGGTTTAATGCATTTTCAATCAAGCTCCCAGTAGTATATTTAGAAATTTACTCAATAATTCCAAAAATAGATTTATAAGATTAAACTGAAGAATATGATAATAATAAATAAAAATTGTAACAAAGCTCTTTATAATAAGAACAACTGTTACTCAGCTATAAATTCTGTGTAGTTTGGTCAATGAATCAATGGGAAAACAAGGAAATATAAAAAACACTTCAATATACCATACATGAAACGAAAACTTAATATATGATTAAGGAATGTCAGAACAATATTGAAATAGGTTGACTATTCAAATAATTATGGTAGAAAAAATTAACACCTATTTAAGCTACACATATGTTTGTGATCTTTAATCACACACAAAAATAAGATAAATGAAGAAATATGTTCAAAGCTAACTTTTAAATCTACTTTAATATAAGTAAATAAATTAACCTCTGGATGGGAACAAATTTCTAAAGAAATAATAAAAGTGTAAAAGCTGAAAGGAAAAGTGAAAAGCAATTAGATATTTTAATGGTTTTTTAATCATTACAATTTAGAAGAGAATAATATGATATATGCAATGTTCACCATTTACCAAAAACCAGACTTTGGGCTAAATATTTACCTGCATTAACTCCATTAATTTTTGCAAGAGCATAGGATGGTAGATTTTGTGAATTCCCCCCTGTTATGGGGATTAAGAATTTAAAGCTTTGAGCAGTTGGCTTTTCCAAGGACACAGAACTATGGTGTTAGAAACTTGAGTCTACCCCAGGCAGTGTGTTTACAGAGCCTACAAACTAACCCACTCAGTTCAACAATTCACATTCTATGTGTGGTCAAATATGTATTTATAAGAATATATTTTGAGAGTTATTTTCTATAATAAAAATACCATAGGAGGGAGGGGGGTTCTGGAGGGGGAGCATATGTAAACCCATGGTGATATCATGGCATTGTATGGCAAAAACAATAAAAGGGAAAAAAAATACCATAAAGTACTGAAATGTTAAATAATAGAAAGTATAATATATACCATGATATACAAATAATATTAAACATTATTCACCCATGCAACACAGCAGTCAGAACTAAGTGGTATTTGCTAAACACTAAATTAGATGTTTAGGATTAAATGATAATAAAATATAGACCTACTCTCAACCTTATAGTCTGGTGGTAGGGAGAACAAATAAACAATTAAATTCACTGAGTAAAGTGCGGTAAGTTTAAGTATGAATGTAAGAAAGCACAAATAAAAGAATGGCAGTTTGCCTATTTTAGTGAAGAATCAGAGGAAAGCTTCATAAAGGAAGTTAATCTAATATAAATTATGATTTAATGGAGAATAGTGAGTACCATCAGGCAAATCTACAAGTAGAAATATATGTTGAAATATACCCTACTACCCTGATTCATAAATATATGTTGTGTGTACTATATTGACTTATTAAAAAGAGTTTAGGTCATAGATAATATAATATTTCTCAATGGTAGAATTGTGAATGATTTTTGTTATATTTTAAATACTTTTCTTTATTTTCAATATATTCACAAAATTTTAATTATATATAAATATACATATATATGACATTTATAATTTTTTTAGAAAAACTGAAATATATTAAATGCATTGCTTGAAATAACACCAAAATGCAAAGTCATCTACTAATAACAACTACTCTAGAGTACACTGATGAAAGTGTTTCAACATTGAGCAGGCAGTTTTGGTACTGAGCAGTTGAATTTTGAGTTGAATATGAAAAGTACATTTGGAGGAATGAAAGATTAACACATATAGCAGGCTGCTTTATACACTGACCATCACAAAACTGGAAGAACGATTACACATTTCTATAATTGCTCACCTAAAACATTCGGAACTCAGAATATTTTATACTTTAGAAAGGCCCTGTAACACTTGGGGTATTATCTTGTATTCTAATACACTTATATTACTGAAGTGAAATGTATTAATATCACACAATTGACATAAATAATGTCCATAAGTACATTCACAACAGTTCATGTTAGCTTTGTTATTTGCTGGGTATCAGACTTATGAAAATTTAAAAAAAACTATGTATTTTTCCAGATGTTTTTAAATATATGCATTGTGAAATGTTGTGGATCTACAAAAAGAAAGAAAATTTTAGAAAGCTCTTCCAAAGAAGCAATTAAAAAGCCATTGATATTGGTAAGAACTGGTGAAGGAATGTTTGGATGGTTAGCTTAGGGTGTGGTGTGGGCTGTCTACTCTGCCACAGGACAGTTTCAGAGTGATAGTCTCTGCCGTAGTGTGATGCTCTTTAAAGAAAAATATTTTTCTTTCTTGTTTCATAGTTCTTCATTTCCACCAGCCTTTCATAGCTGCTATACAAGCCCTCTTTCCTCTCTAGGCATAGTAATGTCTGGACACAAAAACATAAATATTGAAAAATATTGTTTGGTATTTTATGTCATTCCCTGGAGTCCTCAGAGAGTGCTGTGTAACCTCCTTTAGAACATGCCCAGTTCTGTGACAGTTTTTCTGCCTTACTTCATTCCTACAATTCTTACCTAAATTCACAAAATTCTCTTACTTAAATCTCTTTCCTTAACTGCCTGACTAATAAAAATGTCTTCCATTCTCAATCCTTTTTTTCTGTGTTAAGGTATAGATATTTCATGTCTATACCTTGGGACTCTTGAACTTTTACATAATAGTTGTATTCTATCCCATTGAAGGGGTTATAACCAAAGAGACATTTATTTGGCAGCAACATGAAGATGGAACATTGAAATCTGAAATACTGAATTGTGGTATGATAAAATTTCCCACAAAATGTACAAGGCCAAGAGGGCTTCTATGCTGTGATGCTGGTCTTGGAGGCTAAAAATCCAAATGTTATTTCCATTTGCACTACTTTCTGTATGCTCATACATTGATTTTTCTCCACTTAAAATAGTGGCTTCAGGCATACACGTTTGTGTGACATTAAAGCGATTCCCAGTGAGATAGCAAAAAAATCTGAATATTCTGTATACAAAGGAAATCATACCAATAATATTCACTATAAACAATACATGAATATCTTTGCTTATAGTTAGAGAAAACCAGGTTGGGGTTTGGGCAAAGCAGAGTCACAGGGTTGTTAGCGCTTGAGTTGAACAGAAAGCTGAGGCAAACATACCAGAATTTGGGAGTGGGATTCCCTGTCTGGTTTTCCAGGCAAGGATACCAGAGTGGGTTGCTATTTCCTTCTCCAGTGGACCACGTTTTGTCAGAACTCTTCACTATGACCCGTCCATCTTGGATGGCTCTGCACAGCCTGGCTTATAACTTCACTGAGTTATGCAAGGCCCATCACCATGACAACGCTGTGACCCATGAAGTTATAATACTTTGACCACCTGATGCAAAGAACTGACTCATTGAAAAAGACCCTGATGCTGGGGGGAAATGAAGGTAAAAGGAGAAGGGGATGGCAGAGGATGAGACGGTTCGATAACATTACCAAATCAATGGACATGAATTTGAGCAGACCCTGAGAGATAGTGGAGTACAGAGGAGCCAGGCACGCTGCAGTCCATGGAGTCACAAAGAGTCAGACATGACTTAGAGATTAAACGACAACTCCCTGTCTGCTAGAAATAGGGAGCTGGCTTAGAGGGAGGAGATAAGTGGCTTAGATCAGAGTATCTGTTTGGTCCATTGAGCTTACACATGAATTTCTGAGTGGAATTAAAATTTCATAACCCTTTGTGTGAAACAAAAATTAAGAGAATTCTCCCAATATCCTGTCAACCCTATACAGAGGTTACTTTTTCACAAAGTAAATATTGTTAATAGAGTTAATCCACAAATGTCATATTAAAAAGCATCAAAACCACTGTGCAATTCTGTGGTAACAAGTACACAAATAGGTCAAGGAGCCTAACAGCTAGGGAGAAAATTAACAATTCAAGAAACCAGGGCAAATAGAGCAAAGTTTCAGTCCTGAGGCACAGTAGACACTGAAGAGGGGCATAGAGTCAGAATCAGAACTATATTAGACTGTCAAGGCAGTGGGAAAAATGATAAAAGACAATGTGTGATTTTATAATTGCACTTATTGGAGGTGTAGCAAATAAGAACTTGAAAAGTTTCATTTTTGTTAAAGATAAAAAGGATTAAAGGGAAAAAACAAAAAGAGAAGTTCAGGGCATGTATCCAGAAGGAGGCAGGGGTCTCTGGAGGTTATCTAGGAAATGAAAGCAGTGTACAATAATTACCCAATTTTAAATTACAAATTTCTACGTGTGAACCTTTGCACACACATATAACTTGTCTGTTTACCAGCTCAACCAAAAATCTTCAATTCCCACTGGGAAATTTGACCACAGAAATAAATGGTTTTGTTCAGCTGAATGAAAAATAAAATTATTGTCATTTGTTTTGGTCCAAAGAATTATCATTTTTAAGTAGATAATTAAATTGTTTAAATGGATGGACTAAGATGACTTCACTCTATGTGTGTTTAGTCTTCCTGTGCTTTTAACATGCACAAAAGTCCACACAGTGGTTTTAAATGTTTGAGGGCTGTGCTGTGCTTAGTTGCTCAGTCATGTCTGACTCTTTGCCACCCCATGGACCGTAGCCCACCAGGCTCCTCTGTCCATGGGGATTCTCCAGGAAAGAATGCTGGAGTGGGTTGCCATGCCCTCCTCCAGGGGACCTTCCCAACGCAGGGATCAAACCTAGGTCTCCCACATTGCAGGCAGATTCTTTACCAACTGAGCTACCAGGGAAGCCCCAAATGTTTGAGAAACTAATACACAGTTAATTTGGTTTTGAATATTGTTTGCTTGTTTGAACTCTTTGATAAATTTAGAGGACTCTCGTCTTCCTACTCCTATAATTTAACTGAAATTGTCTTAGTAACTGCAGTGCCTGAGGATGACATGGATATAAACTCCTCTCCTACTTAAATATACTTTATGTACTGACAATTTCTCCCCTTCAGTTCCACGATCCTCTAAGACCCCTCACATTACGGCTCCATGAACCTTTAGTTTGAAGTAACTGGAACATAGCCTGGCGGATCGTCCTGGTCTTCAAGCTATAAATGATAGGGTTCAGTACAGGTGGTAAGAGCAAATAAACATTGGCCAAAATGCTACAGATCACCCTTGGAGTAGAGCTAAGGAGGCGATGTGTAAAGGACAGGCTGATCATTGGCACATAGAAAATAGTGACAGCACAGATGTGACACACACACGTGTTGAGAGCTTTTTTTTGCTTCTTGGGGGCTACAATGCTCAGGACAGCACGGATTATCAAGACATAGGAGACAAGAATGAACAATAAGTCAGTACCAGTCAGATAGAGCTGAAGAAACAAGCCCCAAAAGCTGTTGATCCAGGGGTTGGAATATGTATCTCTGATTATATCTGGGTGGTAACAAAATGGATGGGAAAGCTCCTTTCTTTCCTGGAAAGATACACTCGTCAAGGCTAGAATCAGGGGAAAGATGAAAATTAGCTGCCGTATGCAAATGAATAGTCCGATCACCACAATAATCATGTCTTTGAGGACAGTGGCATATTTCAGTGGGTTACAGATAGCCATGAAGCGGTCAAAAGCCATAAGTGCCAGAACAGAGGACTCCAGGAATGAGAAAGCATGTATAAAGAACATTTGAATGAGGCAAGCTTTAAAGCTGATTTCCCGGGCATGAAACCAGAGAACCCCAAGCACAGTGGGGAGGGTCGTGATGGTCAGACACAAATCAACAGCTGACAGCATGGAGAGGAAGTAGTACATGGGCTTGTGGAGACGCTGCTCAACAAAGATGACAAACAGGATCATACTATTTCCCAAGAGAGCAATGATGTAGAGACAGCAGACAGGGATGGAGATCCAGACATGAGCGAGTTCCAGGCCAGGGAATGCAGTGAGGAGGAAGGTTGAAGGGGAGGATGTAGTGTTATTGAAAGTCATCATGGTGGGTTGAGGACACGCCCTGAAAAAAGAGATAGCAATAATAGTATTTGTCATATCGATCCTTTTTCAAGCACTAACTCTTCTGTAAACTCTTCCCAAATTATACAATGTATCTCTGTATTCCAAACCTCTGATTTAATTATGATGCCTAGCACATAATTCTACAGTATCTTAAATTTTTCTTATCGGACCTGGCCCTATTTTTGTTTCTCTACCATCTTCCAATTAAAACCATCAGTCTCTCTAGGTTCATCCCACCCTATTGCCCAGACCAGCCCTGACTTGAAGTAGGAAATACTTATAGACTTATGTCACACACATGCACACACACCAACAAAACAACAGCTGCAATTACAACTGTTGGGTCTTAGTATTAAATCTCCAAGCTGGGACTTCTCTGGTGGTCCAGCAGTTCAGACTAGGAGCTTCTGCTGCAGGAATAATGGGTTGCATTCCTGGTTGGGGAACTAAGATCCCACATGCTGTGTGGTGCACTCAAGAAGAAAAAGTCTCCAAGGTATATGAGTTGTTACAGAAATAATGGAGAAGTGCTTAAGGGCGCTTCTTAAGGGCACTTGTGAAAGCATACTTCATAATGTTCTTGCTGGAAGATGGGCTAGAATTTTATATCCAGAAATACCCTTGTACCTGAGTTATTAGCCATTCTCCCCTAGTGGACTCTATTAGAAATGGCCTTTAGGTATCAGAGCTTCTTTATTTCTTTTCCTTTAATGGAGTAGCTTCCTTAATTCCTCTCTCCTCTACTCCACATCATCTTGTGCTCCAATTCTGTTTCTCTGTATCCTTTTCCTGGTCTACTGAAATAACAAGACCTTGTCTTCCTTTTCTCCAAGCTTACACTTTAGTACTTCTTTCTACTCCTTCCCATAGGTCTCTACCATGTAACTTGTAACCAACTCACTTCAAGTAGATTGCCTTAATGAATCCTGCAAAAAATTTCAAATAATATTCTAGAATACATGATTTAAAGCATCCTAATCTAGGGATAATGGGTAAGGCTAGACAAAATACTTGTATAAAAAAATGTGAGAGGCTCTCAGCAAAATGAGGTGAATGACTGTAAAAAGCATTAATAGAATGGAAGTAGGGACTAAGAGCTTAAAAAGAGACACTCAGAGACAGACAGGATGAGGTGCTATCATAAACTGGAATATCAGGTAGTTCACTGAGTGCGAAAACCCATAGAATAATAGTGGCAAACACACACACACACACACACACACACACACACAGATGATGTCATAAGGGAGGCAGAATCTGTAATTGATATTTAAGACAAGCATTGCAATTCTATTTAGGACTGTTTCAATGAGCACTAATGTCACTGCTCATTTTAATTTTTTACTTGGGACATTTAGTTATCAAGAAAAAAAAAACAAAAAGGAATGATATGCCTAGCCTAACCATTGTGTAGAGCCAATTGTAATATTCTTACTCTTATTTTTCAGTAGTCTAGGCTTTCTGCACCAGTGACAGAGTAGATACAAGGGATTTGTGAGTAGCAGATCCTTCCAGTTGTTGTATAAAGATAAATGAGGGATTGCTGGTTATTTTCTTCCCATCCTTCAATCTACTCTAGATGGTTACAGATGAAATTACTTGTTACTCCAGAGGAAAAAAATTAATTGCTTTTTCTGCTATAATATTTAGCACTGTTATATTATACTTGATTGAGAATAAAACACAAAGAATCAGGAAGACTAGTGACAACTTATTTTCAATTTGATAAGCAAAGATATTAAAAGTGATATCCTTTTCTGTGATAACCATCCTGGAATCTCTCTGCAATAAAGTCACTCAATCTACTGACTATCTTTCAACAGTGCTTTACATATGCTTTTTATTACATTAGTATACTATTGGTTTATCACATTTCTTTCTTCCTCTAAAATTCTGGCTCTCTGGACATAAAACATATGTGTTCATCTTTATATTTTCTCCAGAGACAAAGCAAGGTGATAAAAGTTCAGATAAATTAGTTTTCCTTAGGTGTATTAACAGGTGGATAGATAGATAATAGAGAGATAGATAAAGACTAGATGAAAGAAATACAAATTGAGACTGGAAGTTTTAAGGGCAAATTGTTTCCGTAGATATAAGGAGCATAAGGAGGGTAATTAATCCTCTTATTGATTGGGAGAAGAAGGAGGGTAAGTTAAGAGAAAAGGAAAAGAATTACAGTCTTTTATATGTGTCACCATTTGTTAGCCAATTTACATGTAATTTTATATAATATCAGGAAAAATTGATACAGATGTTTATTCTATTTTAGAGAAAGAAAATGAAACTGACAAGGTAATATTATACATACACATTCAAAATTCAAAGCCAAATTTACTAACTTCAAAAACCATTAAACCATTTTTTATTAAACCATAGACCATTCGAGAAATCAGGGTTATGAGAGAAGTTAAACAGTTGAACACTGTGGTATTCTTCCTTGAAACTGAAAGAACAGTTTCTATTATATACTAGTATGTGACTTAGAGGAAGTATAGAGATGAGAAATAAGTAAAACACAGAACAAGGTCATTATGGCTTATTTAAAGAATATTTGTGGAGTCAAACAGTTTGTATAAAAATATGCGTGGATGTCCACATATATTTGTATTGTGTATACCTCTATGTGCTGGTGAATGTAGAGAGGAGTTTTAGAATGGGGACATAATCAAAAGATGACCAAAAATCAGATACCAATTATCTTCTCTTATTTGAACTGTATCTCATAAGGGACAAAAAGATAATATGGGATAATATGGGGGGTTAGGAGGAAAGGAGACTCATTTCAGTTCATTATGCTACTGGAAAAATTGTTTCCAATGGGATAGGGATATGTAGGCAGGAGAAGGAGAAGGCTTTCTCTCGAGCTCACATAAGCCCATGCACTCTGGAACAAGTTATAGGACAAAGCTCAGTGCCTAGTTTTGTCAAGATTTTCTCCATACTACCTACTAACCAGAATACTAGACTAGAGCTTTATAGTACCAGCTGTCCACCTGACTGGTCAGGCAGAAGGTAACATCTATCAATTCACAAACAGAAAGCTAGATTGAATGACTTGGATAAGATCCACCCAACTAAATAATGTAGTGATCCAAAGGACAGCATCACTGCTTACTGGCATCAGTAAAATATAGACCAATCCCCACCTTCTTCTATTCATTTCTCAACACTGAAATCTATTCTTTCCACAATCTGGAACCCTGTCATGACAGATCCAGGCCATATAAACCTGAAACTTCACCTCCACTTCTCTGTACCACTTTATGGTTGGATCTTACATTTGACTCAACAATGAGGTATGGTTGATATTGGTAAACTACATATGCAAGCACCATCTCCTTTTTCTGCCTCGAGTGTGACTTTCTTAAAGGTTTGGAAATGCCTGATTTTCTTCTCTAAGTGCTAGCTACATAAAGGAGGATATGGAATCATATAAGTTTTTAATTATTGTTGACTGATTTCTAAATGATCTTGACCACAGGCAGAGAGTTATGAGTTCTATCCCTTTTTCTCTTCCTTCCTCCCATTCCCCCATGTCCTTCATTTTCCTGTCTCAATCTCTTCAAGGCTACATCACACCCCTCTGTTTCTTCATCCTACCTTATTTATAGTTTCACTATAAATAGATCACTTCATTGATCTCTTTCCCTCTTTAAAAAGTAGCATTTCTCACTTTTTAATCCCTCCCCTTCTGTTCCAACCCACTAATGCATTCTTCTTACCTGATCAAGTCATCAGGAAATAGCACCAACTTCTCTTCAATCCCATCACAGAGCAGGGACTGAGCCAGCTCTCAGGAGTGGGGGCTTTATAGGGAAATTAATAGAGTCACCAGGCAACAGAGGGCTGGTGAGCGAACTGGTTGGATCAAGAGTTATGGCGCCCATAAGACTATGTTCCTCTCCAACAGCTCAGACACATCTTCCTGACACAGCTTCCAACCCTGCTCCCAGGCCCAAACAAATCCCATATATCAGGGGCTGTAAGCAAAGCCCTGGCCCTGGGGGCTGACAGTAATGGGTGTCTTCAAACTCTGCCTGCCTGGGTCAGAAAACTGCAACCATTCCTCTTCCCACTGCCTTAGGCTACAGATTCTTAGCCCAGGATGCTCCTTGATGTCAGAGCAGGCTCAGGAGAGTGCAGAGAGAGTCATCCCTATGTTCTCAGCTACAATATGTACTCTTTCTAACAAATCTTGTTGTCCTCCTTGTCATCCCTATGTTTCTCCTCTTACTCAGGATCCCTTTCTAAGAAGCCATCTTATTAGCTGAATCACATCTGCAGCCCACCTACCCATCTAAGCATAATTAAATTAGCATTTGATGAGCTCATAACACTTGCCAAAAATAACACTAACCCTTGAAACACATTGTTGTATTTATTTATTATCTTGCTTATGGATTAAGTATTATTCTCCATTATTCTACAGTTGAGGAAATTGAAACTCAAAGGTTTTGAATAACTATAAAAGTTAGCTAGTTACAGAACTGGTGGTATTCACCCATGTCTATCTGACTCTAAAGCTGTTAATCTTAAACAATATGCTATACTGCCTTCTCTGGTCAACTGCTTCTACTGATATTTCAGAAAATGTGATTGTAATATATGGTTCTCAATCTATCCATTCTATAGATTGCTTGATTCTTAACTACATGTTTATAGCTCATTTCTGCCTCATTTTGACAAGAATCTGTCTCTCCATAGTAGGCAGTAAATTAATAATTCTTACCATATATAATGGGCTTCCCAGGTGGTACTAGTGGTAAAAAACCCACCTGACAATGTAGAAGACTTAAGAGACACAGGTTCAATCTGTGGGTCAGGAAGATGCCCTGGAGGAGGGCTTGGCAACCCACTTCTTGCCTAGACAATTCCATGGACGGTGGAGCCTGCTGGGCTACAGTCCATAGGGTCCCTTAGAGTCAGACACAACTGAAGAGACTTAGCATGTGTTCACCATATCTAATAATCCTTGATTTTTAATCCTTCTTGAAACATTTTTCCAACCATTTCTCATTATATTGTAGCCAGATGCACTGGGCAAAGATGGAGATGCCTGTCCCAATGTATATCTAGAGAGATTAAGTTATAGCATAAACTTTTTATGCAGCAAGTAATGTTTAGATTAATATGTAAATACCATCCTTTCCTACTGGCTCTTCTCAGCAAAACTGAGTGACTCTGGAAATTTCAAATGAGACTTACTAAAATTAAATGAGATAGAGAGGTTAGGCAGCATGAAATCAATCTTGATAAAATAGAGTTTTTACCCATTCATTAATTCACAAAGGACAAAGCTTATGAACTATATTAAGTACATACTTGAGATAGACAGAGGTAGTATAAAAAGGTTCTCTTATGGTATGGTTCTTATGAAGTATGTAGAATAGCAGGGACACAATGCTATCAGGTAATTAGAGCATATATACTGTGAGAAACTCTAACATAATAAAGAGCATGTCATAAAAGTCTTCTGGACAGAAAAAAAGTTGAAATTTATATAAAAAATTTATACAGAGTTCCCTATTATTCTAGATCACTGAATTCATCATACTTTTTACTTGCTATTTTATTTTTAATATATTTCTCTCCTGCTTCCAACCCATTATATATGTCTACACTATTTTTATGAAATATATTTACAGAACATATAAATAAACACTAAAGACAAAAGAAGACCTATCCTATATTCAACAATATATGTCAGCATGATTACAATGGAGCAAAAACAATCTGAGAATTTTTCTTAAATAAGTTGTTAAAGATTGACATGCAATGGAATAAAGAGAAATAAACTACAAAGACCCACAACAGCATGATTGAATCTCAAATGCATTACACTATGAAGCCAGACATGGAAGATTATGTGCTGAAGGGCCCATGGCATTCTGGAAAAACAAGAATTATATGCATGGAAACAAATTAGATCTTGTCAGGGTTGGGCATGGATAGAGGGGTTGACTAAAGGGGCAACATGAGGTAATTTGAGAGAGTGATACAATTTTTTGTATCTAGGAATCAGTGGTGGTTGCATGACTATGCATCTGTGAAAACTTAATAGAACTATATACCAAAACCAGCAAATTTTATTGAATTTTCTATAAATATTGAAAAGTTGCTATACACCATTTTGAGAAAGAAACGTTCATATTTGTATCAAGTTAAATTTTTGATTTCATCAAAACTACTATGAAATGGCATATAAAAACCTATTAGATGCTTCTCACCACATGTGACTATTTAATTCTTCATTTAAATTTATTAAAATTGAATATAATTTAAAAAATTCAGTTCCTTGATTGCACTAGCTAAGTATCAGGTGCTCAATAGCCATGTGTGGCTAGTGGTTACTATGTTAATGAGAGAGATTTAGAACATTTAACATCACGGCAGGAATTCCTATTGGACAGTGCTATACTTGATCCTCTTCTCTGACTTGATTGTGTTTGCACAGAAGTCCTGAGAGCCCACCCTGCCCCCACGGAACACTGGGGCAATCCACTAACAGATCTGCTTGGTCCTAAGACGTATACAATCAGACTGAGCACAGGAGGCAGTAGCAGTGGGTACTGGCCATGACTGTGTGTACCACAAGTGACAAATGCTTCCCAAAGCAGTGAATCACAGTCATGCCAATGAGAGGTACATAGAAGAGCAGCACAGCACAGATATGAGAGAGGCAGGTGTTGAGAGCCTTGAGTCTCTCTTCCCAGGAAGCAATGCCCAATACTGCCTGGAAGATCAGAAAGTAAGAGGCCAAGAGGATCAAGGCATCTAGCACAATGATGAAGATCACCGCCAGGAGGCTGTAGATGCTGTTACATGGGTGTCAGCACAGGCAAGCCTCATGGCATCCTGATGGAGGCAGTATGCATGGGAGAGGGTATTGGAGTGGCAGAAAGTAACCTTTTGATGAGGAAAGGCACAGGGAGCACAGTCCCCACACTCCTCAGCAGGACTGCTGCTCCGATCCTGCCAATGACTCCATGAGTGAGAATGGTAGCATGGTGCAAAGGAAAGCAAATAGCCATAAAGCAATCAAAGGCCATGGCCACCAGAACACCTAATGCCACTCCCCCAAGAGAAGTGGATGAAGAACATTTGAATGACGCAGACATAAAGGGTTACTGAGCACCAGCTGAGCCAGTGAACACTGATATTGGTGGGCATGGAAGACAATGAAAGGCTGAGGTCAGTGGCAACTAGCATTGCCAGAAAATAATACATGGGCTCATGGAGATGTTGCTCAACTTTGATGACGGCTAGGATGGTGACATTACCCAGGAATGTGAAACTGTAAAGAAGACAGAGGGACAGGGCCAACCAGAAGTCTTTATCTGGCATTCCTGGAATCCCAGTAAGGGTGAAGGTCTGATGGTTATTAATAGTTTGGTTGAATGACAGCACTGGGGATCAAAGGTTTGACTAGGCAAAAAGAAAAGAACTCATTAAGCCAATCAGCTTCAATTAGAATCATTGACAATAACTTTTGAGATGGTAACCATGAGAGGCAGTGACCAAATATTTTATGTTTGCAGTCTGATACAGAAACTGATACCCCACCCCCATGAAGCAATTCTGTTACTGACCACCATATGCTAAAATATCTAGGAGAACAACAACAAAAACTTTAATCAATACCTAAGCTAACTGAAATACAGTTCACCTAGAAATATGGAGTAGTTGCTTGCCTCCTTCCTAAGGAAAAAATGATACTGTACATTTATCTGGGTCATAAAAACTGATGCAAATAACCAGGAAAGAAATATTATCAGGCACAAATAAGACATAAGGACTGTTCATAAATACATATATGAAGACCCGTATGTATCTTAATTATGATATTAAATTGTTGTGATTTAGACAAAATCCTCATTGAGACTCAAGTTTTCCACTTGCATGATGTTGGACAGAATCAGAAAAATAGTCTTCAAGAACTAAACTTCTGAATATCTGTATTCCTAGTAGTGTATGGGTACTAAAATGACCTGGGATTACAGCAGGTGATGAAGGAAGAAATTACTTGGCTTTCCAAGGAATTTTATAAGGACCCACTATGATAGACAGAATCATAGTCTCTAAGGATGTTCACCTAATTCTTGAAACCTGTGAATATAGTGGCTTGCATGGCAAAAGAAACTTTGAAGATGTCATTAAAGTTAAAGACTTCAAATGGAAGTTTATCCTGGATTACCCAGATAGGTCAAATCTGATCATATGAGTTCTCAAAAGTTAAGAAAATTTCCCAGTTGCAGAAAACCAGAGACAACCAGCTTGAGAAAGACTCAGCAGGACTTGTGAAGACCAAGAGCCAAGGAATGTGAGCAGCCCCTAGATGCTGGAAGAGGCAAGGGAGTAAAATTTTCCCTGGAGTCCTTTGAAAGGAATGCAGACTTGGTGACACCTTGATTTTAGCCCAGTGAGAACCATGTTGCTCTTCTGACATGCAGAACTGTAAGATAATAAATATATGTATGTTGAGTCACTGCATTCATATGGTAACGTGGGAGAAGAAGAAAGCTAGGAGCCAGAGGAGCCAGAGGAGAGTTGCTTTAACCCCTTTTCAGAAATATTCCCAATCTTTCTATTCAGTCTCATTTACTCAGCCCCTGTCCTTTTTCTTCATAGAAATTAGACTTCTCTGTCCTAAGGTATACCTGGAAAAGAATTCTGAGATCCATTTCTGTGTTATGCCTGAAAGAACAGAATGCCAGATAGAACTTGCGATGAGTTTTACAACTAACAACTGATCCAGTCAGGTGAAATCCATATCTGGAGAATTTCCCAAAAGACAGGTTCAAACATTATTCAAATTGATGAAGTCATTGGCCTTGGTGTTGAGAACACAATTGGACTTAGTTTCCCTGCTCTTGCATAGAGATCTCTCATTCTATGCATTCCCACTACTGTGCAGCTCCTTTAGTAATCTTGAGTTTCCAGCAGCTCTATTTCCTAATGTAATTCTGAGTAAGACCTAGATGGACTTATCGATCTTTCTAGATGTTAGTGCCTAAGAGCTGCAGTAACAAAGATCAGTATTAAAATCTTGGTGTCATGCCAGGAGCCGTCAGGATGCCCCCTTACTCGATGACAAAGTCACAAGACTAAGAAGGAAACAGCAAATCGGATTTTCCTTCGGGGCATCCCAAGGCAAGTCCCCTCCTGGTATTTTTCTTGGGAAGTTCTGTTTATGCTCATCTGTTTATGTTTTAGCTCATCTCAGGTCAGTCCCAGTTAGAAAGAATTCATCCTGAGATAGTTCCCTCAGACCTTATTTCCCTCAGAGGATCCTGGAAGGCAGATTCCCTTTTCCAAGGACAAAGGAGGAATAAGGGACATTTAAATAGATTACTATACCTCCTACTAGTTACTGGGGAGTTTACCAAACGTTCTCTGGGGGTCATGGCAAAGCCACCACTAGAAGGGCTCGTACTTGGGTCACCTTTCCACATCCCACTCCCCCGACCACTCCATGGAGGAGGCTCCCTTCCTTGAAAAAACCAGGCTGGAATGGGACTTAGGAATGCTCATAACTGTGGCCAGCATAGTTGGAGATATTGATTGCTTTAGGATAGTGTAGACATAGGAATTCATTTTAGTAGTTATAAGGTTAATAGGGTTTTATTGTTAAAGCAGTGCTGCTAAACTGTCTCTTTGTCCTCTTTTCTCTTTCCTTATAAGAACCAAAATAGGTTAATAGAATAAAACAGTTTCAAGCTTAAGCCCCTCTCTCTAGCTTCTACATAGTTGCACCTAATAAGAGAACTGTAACCTTTCTACTTAGATTGATGTACTTATCCGAAGTAAGAGACATTCAAATGGTAAACATACTATTGTTAAGTCTAATTATGCAGAAATCCGACCTTTTGCAAGGAAAATGAGCTTAATGTTAAAGTTGTTGATGGTAGGCAGAAAACAAAAGATTGTATAGAATAATTGTGATGTAATGGGGATGTCTTTTGGCTTAAATACTGTAAACAAACAAGAATAAAGTGAGAGAATGCTCCATCACCACACATGACTCAGCTCAGTTCTTCCACCGATGCCACTCATCCCTCAAGACCCCTGGACCCGCTGGGGCTGGACCCCGGCAGTGTCATACCATTAAATATCTTCTATTTCAATTACTTGTTATCTTTAGGAAGATGTATCCAAATGTAGCCAAATACATCTTGGAAGATGTATCCAAGCTGAGATATCACTTTTGGGGGGTCAGTTTAGCCACAGATGATAAGAATTCAGGATTGAAGCAAGAAAAGCGCTATAATGGCTCTTAACCGTGTGTTATTGAGCATCTCATAATGAGTTTCTCAAATAAAAGTGTTCACATATACACATACATGAATACAAGCAAAATGCTGCATAAAAATTAAGTGAATTCACATATTATTGAAGCCCATCTCAGGGTCCATGTTAAAGGAAATGGAACAGAAGCCTGAGACACAGAAACAGCAAAGTCACTAGACAAAATCCAGGGTTGGACACAAAAGGCAGAAAACTCTGGATGCTTGGGAATAAATGCAGACAAGAAAGAGTTGCTCCAAGTTTCTTGAGAGTCGATAGCTTAGTGCCGCAGTGTCCACTCTGGTAGCCAATAGCTACCTGTGCCCATTTATCTTTATATAAATTAAGCTGATTACATCATCCATACCTTAGCTGCCCTCACTGTGTTTCAAGTTTTCAGTAGCTATATGTTGCCAGTGACTGCTGTATTTGGAAACTATAGATGTAGGACATTTTCATCATTCCAGAAAATTCTATTGAAATTTGAAAAATTAGTGATGTAGACTGCAAATTTAGAGAATACCAACATTCTAGCTGACCTCTTGTCAAATCTTACTCCAAGTGGATTTGAGAGTCTTTCATACTGCATAACCTCTGCCTCTGTTTACCTATCTCTCTGTCTTTGTCTCTTTTGGGGGGGAATTAAATAACTAAAACTGAAGATTCTGGAGAGAGACCACCTGGGTTTGAATCATAGTTCTATTTCCTTAGACAAGTTACTTAAGAATCTCTGTGATTTACTCCTCACCTTTTTAAAATGAGTGGGATAGTTGAGAGTATTCACTGCGGATATTGGGCATTTTGTTAAGCACCAGGCAAATTAACACTCAAAATTTAGCTATAATTAATGAGCATCTTTTGTCTCTGAACTTTGTCATATTTGGCTAACTGTGAGAATTAATATCAAAAATATCAATAGACTGTGGAATTTATTTACACACTGATAGATTATATCTACCTACCCATATATTACTGATGTATTTTAATCAAATTCTGTACTATCTAAATCTTTGTATCCATCAGTGAATTTATCCCATCACTCAATATCAGTGGCTTGCATGCAGTGACTATTGGAGTGCTCAAGATCATGAATTCTACTGATCTGTGCTCAGTGACTCTTCACTTAATCATGAATGCTTACTGTGAAGAATTTATTGGAAGCAGATCCTAGATAAAATAGAGATGAAAGGATAATACACTAGTAGAAATCATAGGTAGTGAAAATCAGTAAGAGGAAGAGAGAAGTAGGACATTGATTCTGAGGGACTAGGAGTACAAAACAAACACTGCACTGACCATCTGAGGAGCTTCATCCCAGAGATCAACACAGCCCATCCAAAATTCAAGATGAGGTGTGCATGTAAGCCTGAGAAGGCAATGGCACCCCACTCCAGTACTCTTTCCTGAAAAATCCCATTGACAGAGGAGCCTGGTGGGGTGCAGTCCATGGGGTCACTAAGAGTTGGACACGACTGTGTGACTTCACTTTCACTTTTCACTTTCACGCACTGGAGAAGGAAATGGCAACCCACTCTCTTGCCTAGAGAATCCCAGGGATGGGGGAGCCTGGTGGGCTGCCATCTATGGGGTCGCACAGAGTCGGACACGACTGAAGCGACTAGCACCAGCAGCAATAGCTGTTGATTCCTTAAGATCTGATGAACTCAGGAAAAGCTTTCATGTTTAACTAATTTGCTGATAAATGACTTTGTTGAATGCCTACTAAGTTCTAGAAAAGTCATAATAGTCAAAGGATCAAAATGAGCATTTTTTTTTTTTTCCTTCCAAGACCCTTAGCAAAGAACACACAAAAAACAAGACCAGAAAGAGTAGTGGAATGTGTGCCTGGGGTTGAATAAAGACAAGCTTTACAGATGGGTCAATATGTTTACCTTGTTTACCTCTGTATCCTCAACCGGGCTCAAATTAACTGTCTCCATCAAACAATGGAGAAGATCAAACGTAAACTTTCCTCACAGCAAAGGACAGAAACTTTATGGCTTAAGAAGAGTATGTGGGGAGGTGGAGAAGTAGGCAATGAGATTTTTCCCTTTTCTACCCACAATACTGAAGAGCAGTGAAGTACCATTCAATGTTCTTTACCACCCAGGCAGTCAAGGGGAAGAACTATTCCCTGAAAGACTGACTGAGCAATCTATACCCTTAAAGTGTCTGAGATACAGGCTGAAGCAGAGTTCTGGGACCTTGGATTTGTCTTCTGAGGAACCATAGACTAGTCTTTCACTTGGAGAAGAAATGTATTTGCTATTGGCCTTGAGCTGGTACTTAAGAGGGAAGGGCAAAATTTTCAGGGATCTTGTTACTTCTCTAATTGGTCTTTGGTAAAATGACACACTCTCCACCTAATTCTCTCATTTATAGTTAGAAGTGTTATTTCTCTTCTAATAAATAAATAAATAAATATATATATATATATATATATATATATATATGGAAGTGGGGCTTCCCTAGTGGTCCAGTGATTAAGATTCTGCCTTCCAATTCAAGGTATAAAGGTTCAATCCCTGGTCAGGGAATTAAGATCCCACATGTCACTGGGCAACTACTGAGCTGATGTGCCACAACTAGAGAGAAGTCTATGTACCTCAACTAAGATCCAACAGCAAAAAAAAAAAAAACTTAAAGAAGAAAAAATAGAAGAAAGTGGAATAAATAATTCTTGCTGAGACTCTGGTGATTCTAGGCTTTGTACAGAAATAGAAATCACAATCAATAGATTTATATTGTCATAGATAGACAATGGAAGGGATAATAGGCAGGCATTTTAAATTAAATCCTTTAATAATAAAAGCATCTAAAATTTGCTAAGTGCTTATTTATGTTCCAAGTTTTCACATGTACTCCATTCAAATGATCGTGAAAACTTAATGGAAAATTACTGTTTCTTATTGCCACTGTATGCATGAGTGAAAAATAGGGTCAGGCAAGTTAATTAACTTGACCCAAATCCCAAAAGCAAAAGTTATATTGGGGTGCTCTGACCATTTTTCTTTTAAGTTCTGTTTGATCCTAAAAAAAGAGAATGAGTGTTTAACCACAATTTCTGTCATCAAATTCAAATTCAAGAATGAACAGTAGATTGGCCACAATAGACCTGACTTGCTTTACTACCACCACTCAATCAGTTCAGTTCAGTTGCTCAGTCGTGTCCAACTCTTTGCGACCCCATGAACTGCAGCACGCCAGGCCTCCCTGTCCATCACCAACTCCTGGAGTTTACCCAAACTCATGTCCATTGAGTCGGTGATGCCATCCAAACATCTCATCCTCTATCGTCCCCTTCTCCTCCTGCCCTCAACCTTTCCCAGCATCAGGGTCTTTTCTAATGAGTCAGCTCTTCGCATAAGGTGACCAAAGTATTGGAGTTTCAGCTTCAACATCAGTCCTTCCAATGAACACCCAGGCTTGATCTCCTTTAGGATGGATTGGTTGGATCTCCTTGCAGTCCAAGGGACTCTCAAGAGTCTTCTCCAACATCACAGTTCAAAAGCATCAATTCTTTGGTGCTCAGCTTTCTTTATAGTCTAACTCTCACATCCATACATGACCACTGGAAAAACCATACCTTGATTAGATGGACCTTTGTTGACAAAGTAATGTCTCTGCTTTTTAATATGCTGTCTAGGTTAGTCATAACTTTCCTTCCAAGGAGTAAGCATCTTTTAATTTCATGGCTGCAGTCACCATCTGCAGTGATTTTGGAGCCCAAAAAAAATAAAGTTAGCCACTATTTCCCCATCTATTTTCCATGAAGTGACAGGACCAGATGCCATGATCTTAGTTATCAGAATGTTGAGCTTTAGGCCAACTTTTTCACTCTCCTTGTTCACTTTCATCTAGAGGCTCTTTAGTTCTTCTTCGCTTTCTGCCATAAGGGTGGTGTCATCTGCATATCTGCAGTTGTTGATATTTCTCCCAGCAGTCTTGATACCAGCTTGTGCTTCTTCCAGCCCAGCGTTTCTCATGATGTACTCTGCATGTAAGTTAAATAAGCAGGGTGATAATATACAGCCTTGATGTCCTCCTTTTCCTATTTGGAACCAGTCTGTTGTTCCATGTCCAATTCTAACTGTTGCTTCCTGACCTGCATACAGGTTTCTGGTATTCCCATCTCTTTCAGATTTTTCCACAGTTTATTGTGATCCACACAGTCAAAGGCTTTGGCATAGTCAATAAAGCAGAAATAGATGTTTTTCTGGAACTCTCTTGCTTTTTTGATGATCCATCGGATGTTGGCAATTTGATCTCTGTTTCCTCTGCCTTTTCTAAAACCAGCTTGAACATCTGGAAGTTCACTGACTTTTTTTTTTTTTTCCTAAAAACTGTATATACTACAGTTCCCTACATTCTTGACAGCATCCTAGAAAAGTACCACCCAAGTCTTCATCTCCAACTTACCTAAAACCCAGTCTAGGAGATGAGAATCACCTCTGATGCTGACTGACAGCCACAGCAGTAAATCTGGGATTATAAACTAGCAGCATCTAGTCTAGAATCCCCTCTGGGGTGATCCTCTGGAGACAAGAGTATCAGTCTTGCAGATGATGTCACCAGGGGCATAGAGCATAGAGACCCAGGCTTCTGGGCATATTGGACCTAATTTTCCCTAATGCAAACCTGTAATGACAAACATTCAAATACAGAATCAATCTGAATCTCATATGAATGGTACTTCACCAGCTGTATCAAATTATAGATATACTTTACTGCCTAATCTTTACAATTCAGTCTAAAAAAAAAAAGAGGGGAAGGAGGAAGGGATGAGGGGAGAGAGAGGAAGGAAGGAAAGAAGAGAGAAAGGGAAAGAAACTAAAAGAAAATGTGGAGCTCAGTCTTGTATCCACATATTATCTTGTTTCTTCTTTCTGCTTAATGCTTGTAAAGCCTTTCAATGCTGTGATCTATGGTCCCTCTTCCCACTTGCTTCCCATTTTCTCTTCAGTCAGCTTAAGTGAGAGTTCTTTACCACTCCTCTGACACTGTCCTTGTGTATGTCACCAATTGTCTACTTATTGCCAAACATTCCTCATCTTACTTTCCTTTTCAGCAAAATTCAATACAGTGGAAAATTGCCTGGATGTTGAATTGCTTTCTTTTCTGTTTTTCTCATTGTTTGTTTTCTTTTTTATGTGTGTGATACCATGTTTTTCTCCAGCTTTAATGTCCACTCTTCAATATCCTTTTATGGCTTATCTTCTTCCTACATCACTAAATGTTAGTATATCTCTTATTAATGCCATTCTCCTACTGAATAATATCATCAAGTTCCACTGCTTCATGTACCATCTATACACTGATTTAGTTCTGCCTTAATCTTCAGGATCAGCTTTCTACTTGATAATTCCACTTGGATATCAAATAGGAAGTTAAAAATTAGCATGATGAATACTGTAAACTTTTTTGCTGGTTAATTTCAAGAAATCAGACTAACCATACAATTCACTCAGCTGCTCAAATCAAAACTACAGATTTTTTTTCCCCTTCTTCCTTCTATCATTGCCAAGTCCTATTAAGTCCAAACTAAAATATTTTCCACATACTTCAAATTCTCTTCCTCTTCACCTCTATCACTTTAGCAGTCACCATGACCTCTTGCCTGTAATATAGCAATAGCCTCCTAATTATTGATTTTTTAATTACTTAAAAATTACTTAATTTTTTTAATTTTTAATTACTTAATTTGCTTACTTGTTTGTTTTGTTGTGGTGTAATTTATGGACCATAGAATTTATCCATTTTAGATGTACAATTTGAAGAGTTTCAGTAAATCTATAGAGCTGTGAAACTATCATACCAAACTGATTTTAAGACTTTCGTCACATAAAAATATTCCCTGATGGTGGTTTGTCAGTCCTGGACCTGTGTCTAGCTCCAGGAAACCACTGATATACTTTCTATCTGTATAATTTGCCTTTACTAGAAATTTCATGTAAATGGAGTCATATTACTACATTATCCTTTATGTCTATCTTCATAGACATAATGCAGTTTTATGAGTTTTATTCCTGTTGCTGAATACATTCATAATTCATTCCTTTTCTTTAATGAACAGTATGTCACTGTACGGATAAAACCTATTAATTTATCCAGTCACTAGTTGATATATATTTGGATTGTTTACAGCATTTGCCTATTATAATAATGCCACTACAAACATTAATGGACAGTCTTTGTGTTGGTTTGTTTGGGTACATATCAGGAGAAGGAATTACTGGATAGTGTGACAGGTGTTTGTCTGATTTTGAAGATGTCAAACTGTTTACCAATGTGCTGAACCATTTTACACTCACATCAACCAGTTTTCAAATCCCACTTTACTTTCACTTTCCAGCAGAATCTTTGGCTGCCGACTTACATTTTTCCTTGATGAAACAGAAAGATACATCTGGACATCTGAGAAGCTCCAAGACTCAGTAAGTCTCCCGGTGTGGACCCAGGCAAACTTCTCTTTTGAGCATGAGGTGTTTTTTGGGCATTTTGTCAGTTGGTTCTGACGTGTATCTGACACTGAAGACAGTTTGTGAGCACAGAGTGTCGTTTGGGCATTTTGTCAATTGATTCTGATGTGTATCTGACGTCAAGGACCATCTGTGAGCATGGAGTACTATTTGAACATTTTTGCCAATTGATCTGACATGCGTCTACCATTGAGGAGTCAGTTTGTGAACACTGAGTGTTATTTGGGCATTTTGCCAATTGGTTCAGACATGTGTCATGTCAGAAACTTTTCCTGTTGGGCAAGTGTTTATTTGGTCATATTCTTGGGGGACTTGTGACAGTTCTGTCTTCTGCTGTGTGAGTCATTTGTGTGACTGGTATTATTGTTGTCTTTTGTAAAATGGGAACTTCAGGGTCAATTCATTAGAAAAAAATAAATCATGAATCATGAATAAATTAAATATTATATGGCAACAGTATCCTTTAGACTCCAAAGAAAATTGGTTAAGGTGAAGCTCTTTTGAAATTTAAAAACATACTTTTTGCATATATAGTTACAGAAAGCTAGCTTGACAAAATACCATTTTCAGAATCTGACCCTGTGATAACAAAAATATGCCTAAGAGAAAGCTTGAAGTAAACTCTTACCATATCCTTGAAATATACAACAACCCAGTTTGCTTGAAGCCTCAGTGCTGGGTTAATTAGTAGAACTTTAAAAGATATTTGGGTTCCTTAAATACATATCTTGTACTATATCAAAGGGAAATTGTGGTATGAGAAAAATGTATGTTTTTAGAGGCTATGGAATATGTTCTTAAGTTTACCAATGATAAAATGCTGATATAACAGTTAGTTACTTGTTTCTTGGTTTTGTTAAGGTTCTTTAAAAGTTAAAAATTAGAATAAGTAATTAAACCTACTTAAATGATAGGGGAAACATTTTAGTATGTTAACCAAGTAGGATATGTGTTACCAGTGAGAGTAAGTATGAAGACTGGTGATATTTTTGTTGAGGAAAGAAAAGGAAAATAATTTTGTCCTAGAGCTGGTTGCTTATGTATGAGGATAATAAGGGACAAATTAATTTGGATCCAGAAAGTGAGAAAAGGTCTGTGAAAAAGGCAATTTGAGAAAAGTACTTTGCACATTGTCAGGATTAAGATTAGATTGAATTTAATTAGATGAATGAAAGTTTTGTTAATAGTAAGCTGGTACGAGACTTTATTGATTTCAGAGTGGTAAGCAGCTGGGCCTCACTTTGGGTAACACTGCTGCCAGGTTTGCTGATAGCTGACAAAGCTTCAGATATTTTTCTCTCCATCTCAAGTTGACTCTGTACTCTCTGAGAGCATAGCAGTTGGCTTTGAGCCAGCTCCAATCTGGTAAAACTACTTTTTAAAATTTGCTTATTAACTCAGTTGTGAAGGAATGTGTCCTTACCCGAAGCTGTAAAAGGTTTTCAAATATGTTTCTCAATCTGTTGTTTGATTTTGGTCAACTTCTAGAACCTTAGAATCTTTTGTTGTTATATTAAAAAAAATAATTTATCCAGGTTTATGCATTTCTTTCTTTTTTTCTCTGCAGAGATTATTCACCAACCTCTTCCTTTTAAAGTAGGCAGAAATCCATCTTTTCCTTTTTTTTTTTTTCTGCTTTAGAGACTTTACATGAAAGGGAAGCAAAGAAATGAGACAATACCAGTGGAACACTTTCTTTCTGATGAAAAATATATCACATATGATATTGATAAAAATAACCAACCAGAGAAAAAAAAAGCTTTATGATAAAAAGGTTGTAAAAAGAAGTGTCTGAATGATGTTCCTGAGTAAATGATAAGGACAGGATCTAGTACAAAAATGGAAGGATTAGTTTTAGAAAGGAGGATGAATAGTTCATCTAATTTATACAAGGTAACAAAGAAATCAGCATATATTTAACCCTGTTAATAGATGAGTAAATGTGGTCAGGGCACTGGATGTTGTTTTCTGATAATTCAACTTTCTTGATGATGTAGAAATTAAAGTCATCAACAAAGAATAGGAATTTGGAAAGATGTAATGGAGTAGAAGAAGAGACATAAAAAAATGATAATTTGAAAGTGCTGAAGGAGTACATGAGGTCTTTGGTGATACATTTAAAGTAAAAATACAGTACACAACATGGTTGTATGGTCTCCTCTAAGTGTATTGGGCTCATCAATGCAGATGGAGAGGAGAGGGAACAGCTGGACTTAAACAATAGATGTTGTTTAATAATAGATGACAAGGAAATGTTGATTGAATAAGAATGTTGATCTCTAAGATCAAACTTTCAGGAAATTAAAATGGTGATTTCAAGCAAGGTGCATCTGATTTCAGAGACTCTTCTCTTTCTGCTGAATTTTACCATTTTGAGTCTGGAAAGGTATACCCTTCATAAGGTAGAACTCCAGATATTAGGAAATTCTGTTAAAATAATATGGGGGCTTTCCTGAATGAAGTTATTCTCAAGCAGATATCAGTTTCTGTAGACATGGATGAGGCAAGTCCTGATGTTTTCAGAGGAGCCCAAGTCATCCACTAAACACTCAGATCAAGCATTTTGTGTATGTCTATTTCTGTCTCTAACAGCACTTCAAGAGAGATTGGGGAGCATTAAATATTCTCACAGATTAGAAACTCCTTGAGGACTAAGATTTCATCTTTTAACTCCTTACACATAATGGCAAGGGTTGCTTAAAGAAGTGTAGATCCTTATATATATGTATATATATATATATACATGTATATATATATAGTAATATATATCTATATATAGATGTACATATATATACACATATAGATATACATACATATATATAGCCCACATAAAGGATTATGTAAAATATAAATATACAGAAAATTATAGATTTCTAGATATAGTCAGATACTCATATTAAAAAATATACAGAAATATCTATTATAAAATACTAACCCTTCACATTTATTATAAAGTTAGTCTCCTGAAGATTGTAATACACATTTGGAAAGAAATGGGTTTAAATTTAAAATTTAAACCCAATTTTAAGTAAAAAAAAAATCCAAATTAAAATAAGTAGATAAACTTCTTTCATACAATCTCTATCATACCTGAAAATAAGTATCTTGATAAGAATTACTTATATCTGGCTTTTGTTTTCTGCTGTTAAAAATGTAAATATGCTTATGAAGGTAAAGAAATGGGATGAAAAGAGACATGAAAAAGTGGTGGAAAGGATTTGTGGACATTTTCCACACAAAGGCACACACTGATGAAATAACAAGCTGTTTCTACAATCCTAAGAATTACCTCATTGATGAAAAAATATTATTATAGAAAAATGCATTAAAACAAATGAAAGAAATTATTTTTAAGATATTGGAATAACAATGCAGAAAACCAAAGAAGTCCAACAAATTTAAAGAACTCTGTCTTCTTTGTCCCTAATGGAAATTCCAAGCAATTCTTCTCTCTATCCAAAACAACAGTAGACTTCAGTGCTACTTCAAGGTAAATCTCAGCACCATATTAACAATGAGACTGAAACTGGTTTTGGAGTCAGAAGCACACAGAGCCATACACACATATATGTATAAAGTGTGTGTTTGGGAGAAGAAGTAGATCCTTTTCCCTTCCTCCGTCTTGGCTGAGAGGACATAAATAAACTCAAAATGAAGGAAATTTTGAAACAGGTGTTGGTAGAAGAAAGGGCAATTTGACAGATGAAGGAGCAGCTTAGAGTTCTTTGGGAATTCATGATGGAATAACTCAGGTGGCACTACATAACAGGCCTCAAAGGATTTCTCCAGAGGAATTAGGAGATCATATAGAACCATGATGGCTGAGACACCACCAGAAGTTCGAGGAGGCTTCATAAGTGCTCTGTTTACTAGTCTCAGGGAAGGAGAGAAGCCAAATTAATTCTGAACAAGAGTACAGAGGTTGATACAGGTAATAAATTTATCTTAAAATCTTTTTGCGTGACCTCTATATACCAAGCTCTGTGTAGGATTATTTATGCACATTATTTCATTAAATCTTCATAAAAATTCTGGTGAGGAAAATGACAAAAGCAGATGAGAAGCACCTAGAGAGTGTCTGGTGTCATGGGGTTGATGGAATACAAAGAAAAGATGAGAAAAAAAGTAAAAGGTAGGTAATGTTATTAAAAGAAGAGATACACTGTGAGGGAGGATCTATCATATAGAAAAAATGAAACAAAAAGTGGATGGAAGAGTAAATGAGAAGTGAATTGGAAGCTAAAGAAAAGGGTCTGAAAAATCAGGGAGAATGGAAAAGAGATGAAGAATACAGATAGAAATGAGATTGTTTAAAAAGGAAAAAATGGGGTAAAATATATTCAGGTCAAGAAAAACAGAGTCAAAGGCACTTAAAAGAAAGGGGAAAATAAAATCAGCAATTTCCATAGAACAGCAGTACTTCAGCAGGCCCTGGGGACTTAATCAGAGACTATCAAATATTTTGTAAGTTTTTCCAAGAAAAATATCTAATAGGGATGAGCCAACTGACTCTTCTCAAGTAAAAACCATCACCAATTGCTTGGGAAAAGGGACCAGCCAACTGAAGCGCTCTCACTTAACCTGTAAAGTATAAAAATGTCCCTTCCTCACAGTGCTCCAGAGGGTTAGCTGGCAGCACAGAGTGCTTTGTTTAGATCTGAGCATTGTGACTTGTTTGGAGAGACATCTGGATTCTGTTTTCAACACACAGCACCTTTGTAAGCAGACTACAGACTCTTTCAAAGACCCCCTGTGTCAGATCAGAATCTGCAAAATAACTTCTCTGTAGTATTGTCCCCCAACTACAAATTCTCCTCTCACAATAGGGAAACAGGAGGAAGAATGACCCTGAAAGTCCGCCTGGTCTTGTGAACTGTCAACCCCACCACTGCTCATCCCCAGCTCTCCCAGAAACACTCATTAATTTTTCTTTCTCCTTTCTCACAATCAGTACCAGGATGATAACAAATAAACTTTGATTCCTCTCAAAGACCCTTCATTTAAGTTTTTGTACCTTGTTAGAGATTTTTCTCTAGATCAATGATTTTCAACCCACATGCAAAAAATCAGGGAGGAGTTTGAGAGTTTGTAAAATATCTGAAAAGAATGATATTTAATCATCCATATTCATTTATTTTTATTTCATTCCTTCATTCAACATATATGGAAAGCTAACATATGCTCGGCATGTGTTCTTTTTTTTATTTATTTATGACTGTGCTTTGACCTCCAATGGGCAGAAGAGTCCTTAGAGCTTTGTGAAAGATGGTCTCCCGGTTTGGCTCAAAATTCTGTTTCTTTTTTTTTTTTTTAATTTATTTATTTTTTTCTTTACATTATCATGGCATGTGGTCTTTTAAAGATTTTTTTTATTTATTTACTTCTGCTTGCACTGGGTCTTCGTTGCTGCTTGCCGCTTTTCTCTAGTTGCAGTGAGCAGAGGCTACTCTCTAGTTATGGTGTTTAGGCTTCCCATTGCAGTGGCTTCTCTTATTGTGGATCACTGGCTCTAGGCACATGGGATCAGTAATTAGTCCTAATTTATGCAACCCCGTGGACTGTATATAGCACAGGCTCAGTAGCTGTGGTGCATGTGGGATCTTTTGGGATCAGGGATTGAACCCGTTTCTCCTGCATTGGCAGGTATATTCTTTACCAGTGAGCCCCCAGAGAAGCCCAGCACATGATCTTTTAGGTGATAAACAGAGTCCTTTCCTTCAAGAAGTTTAATTCTAGTAGGAGAGTTTGACACTAAACAAATATTTACACAATGTTTAATTAACTGTACTTACTTATAAGAAGAGTCTTAAACTCTTATAAGGATTGGAAAAGGCTTATTTGAGAAGGATTATTATTTGGGCTTTCCTGGTGGCTCAGAGGGTAAAGCATCTGCCTGCAATGCAGGAGACCTAGGTTGGATTCCTGGGTCGGGAAGATCCCCTGTAGAAGGAAATGGCAAGCCACTGCAGTATTCCTGCCGGGAGAATCCCGTGGACAGAGAAGACTGGTAGGCTACAGTCCACCGGGTTGCAAAGATTTGGACACAACTGAGCGACTTCACTTTCTTTCACTTTTTCTTTCTATTTGAGAATAGATAGGCTTTGATTAGGCAAAGAGGACTTTATAGAAGGTGAAGGAATGCACAAGAAACAGGAAGAAACACATGTGAAATCCCATATCCGGAAGTTTCTTAGTGAGATCCAGAAACTGAAAGACTGAAAATTTGACTGGATTGAAGAGACCAAAGTGGTGGGGGAGGGGGGAATGGTGTGAATTGGCACTGGAGAGATAGTGAAAGTGAAGTCTCTCAGTCGTGTCTGACTCTTTGCGACCCCATAGACTATAGCCCACCAGGCTCCTCTGTCCATGGGATTCTCCAGGCAAGAATACTGGAGTGGGTTGCCATTTCCTTCTCCAGGATATCTTCCCGACCCAGGGATCGAACCCAGGTCTCCTGCATTGTAGACATGGGCTGAATTGTGCTGTCGTTGAAGGAAATGATAAAGATTTAGGACTCTGTTCTAGGTACAATAGAAGCTCTTGAAGGACCTTTTGCTTTTGGTGAATAAATAATTTTCTGAATATTAAAAGTGCATTCTGACTGTAGAAAGGAATTTTTGAAAGGGGGCACTCATGGGTAGAGAATGAGAAGTTAGGGGGCCTGGAAGAAATGAGCTATTTTTGACTACACAAAAGGAAGAAAGGTAATAATGATTTTGTATGTTTTGGAGACAAATTTGAAATTCATTAAGTGTTGGTTTAATGAAAGAAGAAGTTTCAAGAATGGCCTCAGGTTTTTGGAATGTTAGAAGACTCTCGAAATAAAGATTTTGTGAATGGCTACTCTCATATCATATGTGTGGTTGTTTCTGGGCCAATAGCCTTTATCCTTTAGCCCTTGATATTTTAAAATGAGGTTATGGAAAGTTAGAAGTTAAAACTTGTGAAGATTAATTTGAACAGTTACACCAGCTAATGTGCCTATTTACAAATATATGTGTGTGCTCTGTAGTTCAGTCCTGTCTGACTCTTTGTGACCCCAGAAATGAACTCTGCCAGGCTCCTCTGTCCATAAAACTTTTCAGGCAAGAATCTGGAGTGGTTTGCCATTTCCTGCTCTGGGGGATTTTCCTGGCCAAGAGATTGAACCCGAAATGGCAGGAAGATTCTTTACTGCTTAGCCACCATTATAAAAACAGTGAAATAGATGCTTAGGCATGTGCAAGAATATATATACACATATATATGTGTGTGTAAAAGAATATATGCATATGTAAATACATATATATACATGCATACACATAGATTTACATAGATGAGGGATGTAGATTTGGATGGTGATGAAATTTTGTGTAGGTGTGCTTGTGGTGATGATACTGTGAGTTCTGTTCTTTGATTATTTAGCAAAATTCTCAACACTATTAAGTCCTTGGATATTGCTGCTTCTTTTCTGCCAAATATTCAGTGCTGTTAAAGGAAGATATCAAAATTTTCTTCTGTCTAAACACTAGTTGTTTCATCTTATCTCCCTTTTTAAGATAAGCAAATTAAATTCAAGTGAATGGAGGTCATCACATGTGATTGTCTAAGAAGCAAAAAGATGCAAAAACCTCTCAGACACTGATTTAAACATAGTTTTCCCCTCTGTTGTTCTACTTCTATATCCATAAAGCCATTTACCTATCTTAAAAGCTTTTCTTCAATTTAGGAGCTGAAAGTCATGTGGGAGAGTCCAGCCTCAAGCAGTGGTAAGAACACCATGATGAACTCCAGCACATCACATGTCAACCACCATAGCTTCGTTTTGACAGGTATCCCAGGAATGCCAGATAAAAACCCATGGATGGCTTTTCCCCTGGGATTTCTCTATACCCTGACTCTCCTGGGAAACGGTACCATCCTAGCCATCATCCAGGTAGATCAGAGTCTCCATGAGCCTATGTACTACTTCCTCTCTATCTTGGCTCTGACTGATGTTGGTCTCTCCATGTCCACCCTGCCTTCCATGCTCAGTGTCTTCTGGTTTAATGCCCCTGAGGTTCCCTTTGATGCATGCATCACACAGATGTTCTTCATCCATGGTTTTGGAGTGGTAGAATCAGGAGTATTAGTGTCTATGGCTTTTGACAGATTTGTGGCCATCCGAGAACCACTGCACTATGCTTCCATACTCACCCATGGCATCATTGGCAAGATTGGAATAGCTGTCATCATCCGGGCAGTCTGTGTGGTCTTCCCTGTGCCCTTTCTTATAAAGCGACTACCCTTCTGCCATTCAAATGTCTTGTCTCATTCGTACTGTCTCCACCAAGATGCAATGCGGTTAGCCTGTGCCAGCACTCGTGTCAACAGCCTCTATGGCCTCATAGTAGTCATCTTCACTTTGGGGTTTGATGCCCTCATAATTCTCTTTTCTTATGTGCTCATCCTGAAGACAGTACTGGGTATCGCTTCCAGAGCTGAAAGGCTCAAAGCACTCAACACCTGCCTCTCCCACATCTGTGCTGTGCTCCTTTTTTATGTTCCTCTCATTGGTGTCACCATGATCCACAGGTTTGGGAAACATCTGTCACCAGTAGTACACACACTCATGGCCAATACCTATCTGTTACTGCCCCCTGTACTAAACCCTGTTATCTATAGTGTGAAAACCAAGCAGATACGGAGGAGGATCATCCACGTGTTCCAGAGGAGAAAGAACAGGGTCTAGGGTAGTGGAATCAAATGTAATATGGAGAAGAAGCATTTGAGCAACTATAATACAGTCAAATTATACACATCTGGGAAAATCGAAAGTGGGCAAGGCTTGTGGGTGAAAATGATTCTTGCTCTGTATATGCTCCATTTTGAAATTACAGTGTGTGGCCCTATGAGTTTAGCCTTGAGGGTCCAGTCATGACACTAAATGAAACCAACGTTGGTTTCATTATTTTTATTGTGCAGCTCTGTGCCTAAAATAACTATAAGAAACTCAAGTGACTGAAAGAAAATGAAATATCCTCCCTTCTTTTTAAATCTGTGTTTCTCAAGCTGTATGTGGTAAATTAATTTTGAGTTTTGTTTCTTATTTGTCCAGTTTATCTGGAACAAATGCAACTTTATTATTCTGAGTTTGTACATGAAACCGTGTGCTTCAGTGTCACTGCAAAGTCAAACTGCTGTGCTGATTTTCAAATGCTCTCCCTCTCTGTACTTGCCTCATCACACAGATACATACCAGACCATTCCCAGACAAGCACCAGTATTCGGTTCTGGTGTACTGGAGTTGTAGCAGATCAACAATAGTGTTGATTTCAATAGTGCTATAGCAGATCACCCCCTTATTTCATTTTTCTCCCTCATCTATCTTTTGGAAGGAAAATCTTATCATTGTGAGAGACTGGATTATACTTCCTCTTTTGAATGGAGATTACACAGTTCTTTGCTCATGACACCAGGGAGAGAACATCAAGAATATGAGGGAGAGAGTACAGAGAAGACCCAGTAGGAATCAGCATGGATTTGAGAGCTAGATGTGGTTTCAAATTGTAGCTGTTCTATTTTATTGGTGTGTGAACTTGATCAAGCTACACAAACCCTCTACACTTTAGTATATTTCATTTTAATTGAAAATAATAATACCAACAATAATAATACCAACTGACATTTATTGAATGCTCATTATTTCCAGGCCCTGTGAATTTATATCCATTAACTCCTTTAATCTTTATAACTTTATAAAATAAGCACTAGTCTTGTCCCGATTTTGTGGATTAGAACAATTAGCATTGAATAAATTAGATATCTTATCCATATTACACAGATGGCAAGTGGCACAGTCAGGACTTAAACCCAAGCCTTTTCTCTCAATATATTCACTTGTAGGGTTGATCTGGGAGTAACAAGACCTTACCTAAAATACCCATTATTGTGGTTCTTATTTAGTAGATGGTACTGCACGTATTACTATTACTGCTGATGCTGCAGTTGCTGTGGCAATCATCATCTTCATCTTTAAAGGAAAAATGTGAAGGAGACACAAACTAGATAGAGGGAAACTCAAAAATTCCTTCACCAATACACTTGTTTCTGAGGTCGGCTTTTAAGTATTTATAGCACCAAAGACAACAGTTATGGAGAGCATTTCCACCTGTCTCTGAAATGTAAAGTGTGATTTAGAAATTTGGTGCATCAATTAAATGTCAAGCGCTGCTTCGAGTAAAAACAGCCAAGAGCTGAAAGTCGTCAAAGAGGTTTGCTCATCCCAAGGATACTGGTCACTGCACTGCTACTAAGACCTTTGCTCTCATATTGGAGCAAGCAGATGGAAACCTGTCTTCTTAACAATGGTATTGATGGTGGTTTAGTCACTAAGTCAAATCTGACTTGCAATCCCATGGACTGTAACCCTCAGGCTCCTCTGTGGGATTTCCCAGGCAAGAATACTGGAGTGGGTTGTCACTTCCTTTTCCAGGGGATCTTCCCAACTCAGGGATTGAACCCAGATCTCCTGCATTGCAGGCAGATTCCTTACCAAGTCACCAGGGAAACGCCTTCTTAACAATAACCCCTGGCAATTCCTGTTCCAGGCTCAGAACTGCGGTAGTGTTGGTGAACTCTTAGCAAGCCCTTCCGGAGACTGTAGGACTCAAGTCTCTCCACAAATCCCACAAGGTTTAAATGATATTTTACACTCATTTTATTAAATGTCAGCAATGTGCCTTTGTTTTTTATAGAGTTAAGAAAAATTTTTATGTGAACCTATCTAAAATTAATTCAGAAAGACTAGTGAACCTGAAAGCAGTATTAAAATGGGAATGCTTTCTTGTACACAGTATTATTAAATTTGTCTTAGCTGGGCTAGTGTCTGTTCTGACAGACTTCTGAAGTAGCTACTGATTTGACTAATAGGTAACTACATACCATGAAAGATGCAAAGAATATTTTGTGTTAGATTTTAAAGATCAAATAAAAACTTGAGCAAAAGTCATATGGCTCATGTAAAAGAATGTAAGTCGCTCATTAGTATACCTTGTATATACATGCTTTTGTTCTTCTTCTTCATATACTGAGTTGGCCAAAATGTTTATTTGGGTTTTTCTATAATATCTTAAGGATAAATCCAAATGAGCATTTTGACCAATCTAATACTTTGTCTTCAAATTAAATCCATAGTTATTCTTTAACCTTCTACCCTGAATGTCATCCCTACCCTGCCCAATCCATTTTATCTGTCTCCCACAATATAGATAGTTCAACATTCCCCAGAAAATCTGCCTGGCTGAGCCTTGACCAACACTTAAACTGCTTTGGAAACAGTATACAACACCGTCCCCCATAGGGATGCTGTAGTTATCCAATACAACAGCATGTAAAAGGCTCTGGTACTGTCTTTTGCTTAGTGGACAGTCTATAAGTACTCTTAATGTCTCACATTCAATATTCTTGAACACTTCCTATAGTTGCACAACCCTTCATAGTTTACAAATACTTGTTCTTATATGATTAAATTTAATTTCATAACCACACTGGTTGTTAAGTGATAATATTTCCAGCTTCAAAATGAAGAAATTTCCATTAGAAATAGGGAAGGGAACATCCAGTGTCACACATGGAAGAGTCAAAACTCACCCTTCATCTGTTGATCTCAAGTTTTACAATATGGTTGGCCCCTGCTCAATTATATATATTTATATTCTTAATCCTAAAAGTTAACCATATTTCTAATCCATGTTTTATTTAACAGTGTATTACCCCCAGGTGTTCTCTTATTATTTAATGAGTATAGTTCATTTCTCCCCTATTAAGCTAATAGAGGCCATTCCTAACTCTTGAGCTAGAATGTTAAATCAACGTAATGATCTTTAATTTAAAAGGCATTATGCTTATGACTTATTTCTGCTCAAAAGAGCTATTACAGAATGGAATTAGTAATATTCCTCTTTCATTTCTTAAGGGCCAACTCTAATGCAAGGCCACAGGAAAGTACATGGGACAGTTCTTATAAATGCCACTCTATATACTGCACAAAGGACGATTTGGTTCAGGAAGAGGCAAGTATGTTCTGAGAGCAGGGAAATATCTCTGCCCAATTCAAATCACACCTAAAATATGAAAAAATAAAAACATTTATTTTTTAATAGTCGTAATTGGGCCTTTACAGAAGAGATTTTTCCTCTCTTAAACTGGCAGACCCTAACGTTCTGCAGTGACCTTGACTGGAACAAATATCTGGATGAGCTTCCTCCGTATCTCTTTGGTCTTCATAGTATAGACTATGGGGTTTAGCACAGGGGGTATAAGAAGATAGGCATTAGCCATGAGAGCATGGGTCAGTGGTGAAAGGTGCTTTCCAAAACGATGAATGACAGACACCCCAATGAGTGGCACGTAGAAGATGAGAACAGCACAGATGTGGGAAACACAGGTGTTGAGTGCCTTCAGCCGGCCCTCCCCTGCGGCAGTGGCCATCACTGTTCGGAGTATGAATGCATAGGAGAGGAGGATGGAGAGGGAGTCAGAACCCTTGGTGAAGATAACAGCAATGAGGCCGTAGAGACTGTTGACCCGGGTGCTGGCACAGGCAAGGCTCATGACATCTTGATGGAGGCAGAAGGAGTGTGAGAGGATATTGGAGCGGTAGAAGGGGAGACGCTTGATGAGGAAAGGCACCGGAAAGACCACACAGATGGCCCTTGTCAAGATGACTGCCCCTGTTCTGCAGACCACACCACTGGTGAGGATGGTGCCGTACCTGAGGGGTTTCCAGATTGCCACAACCCGATCAAAGGCCATGGCCACCAGCACACCAGATTCAATGGCTGAGAAGGTGTGGATGAAGTACATCTGAACAAGGCAGGCATCAAAGGTGATGGACTTGTAGTTAAACCAAAATATGCCTAGCATGGAGGGCATAGTACAAAGGGCAAGTCCCGTGTCTGCCAGTGCCAGCATACACAGAAAGTAATACATGGGGATGTGCAGGGACAGTTCGGACTTGATGGTAGAGATGATGATACCATTGCCAAAGAGGGCGATGGCATATATACCACCCAATGGGAATGCCATCCAGTAATACTTTAGTTCAAGCCCTGGAATTCCAGTTAAGACAAAGTAGAGGTGTTGGAAGTGAGAGTGGTTATTATCTGCCATGAAGTCAATGTAACACAGGAGGGAAATTTTGAGATCCTGATGTGTGTCTTCCTAAGAATGCAGTGACAAGTATTAACAATATATTAGAATCTCATCTTCCTTAGAGCAGAACCATTTTATTTTTACATGGGTGAGACAGTTTAAGAGACGACTGAGTCCCTGAGATTTCTCTTCCTAGATATATCCTGTGGAGGAAGCTTCTACTATCCCAATGAAAAAGTCTCACCAAGTCACATTCACTTTAAAACACACTGCATTGGATAAAATGTTTTGCTTTCTCCAGTCCATTTTTCCCTCTTTCTCATCCATATCTTACAAGCTGTTGAGTCAGAGGCTGAGGACACAATAACTAAGACAGAATCAATACAAAGTAAGAATTAGTTGATTGCTCACAAAGGATGTCATTTCCACCCATCATCCTCCTTATGCCCAGTACTAGAACTCTCATGAAGGCAACGGGTCTTGTATGTTGCAGGGATGGACATGCCCAGTGCACATGCCTGTACTTGCATCTGAGCATGACCGCCTTAATTTCCCCTGAGCCTGGATGTGGCCTCCATCATTATCAACCCAGGAACCTCAGACAGCAACTTCTGATCATAGAAAATGAAAAGTATTTGTCATCTCTAATCTAATGAAATCTAGAAAGAGGAGTGAGTTATATTTAGGAAAGCAACAGCAGCAAATCTTTTTTCAGAATAACTCATTTTGTCCAAAAGGAAGTGAGGCTCCTCTGAAGCCTTTTTTATAATCCGGATCATCTGGAAATTGTATTACTAAAGGTGCAGTGATCATTCACATAATGACATTTACACTCTCAGAGGGCCAATATAAAGGTTCTAGTAGAAATCTGAAAGACATGCTGATATTTCCGAAATCAGTAAGTATATTTTTTTCCAAAATGCCCCCTGATGGGGTCATTCAACTTTAGAGATGAATGCCGATTAGAGGCACTGCATACTCTCTTTGAGAAGCTCTCTCAACCTGAAGACACACATCAGATACCTTCATCAGCTGAAGACAACCAAGGTGACTAAAAGGCAAGAAAATGTAAACTCCAGATCCACACATCTTCTAATCAGATTCTGGTTTCCCTTGCTTCTCATATATGGCCATACATACATAGCACATGGACAATAATGCCTGTGCTACAGGGGCAGTGTCAGGATTACAAAAAACCTTTCCATTGGTAAAAAAAGCAAAATATATGCTTTTAACTATGAGAACTTGTAATAAAAAGTTCTTTTCACATGTTCTCCATATCAGTGTTGATATTGAGGTTTTTTCTTTCTTGTTTTCTGTTTTGTTTCCCTGATTTGGATTTTTCAGCCAGAGATCTTTGCAGTTGATGGAAGTGAAACTGAGAGATGCTCTTCTATCAGCAAAGAATCACATTTAATTTTGTGTCTCTTGTAATCTTTGAATAATTTACCCTCTAGCTCTGCAAATATGTGTCTGGACCCCAGGCTATGTATACATCTTTGACTAATGCATACTCCTGATGAATCAAAAACATACTGTACAGTTTTGAAATCTCTCTCCTCAAAGATCTTCTTTGAAATATTTCTGACACAGATTCCCCCAGCCTTCCTTAGGGTATATCCTCTGTTTCTGTAAAATATTCATGTCTTTCCATTGCTCTTATGAAAGACAGCTAGCCTTTTGTTCAAAAGACTCTGGCTTTTTAGATAGCATATATTTTGTACTCTTTCAACAAACTGTTATTTTAGTTTTTTGTTTGTTTTAGGACTTTTGAGAAAGAAAATATTTATTAAGTTTTTTTAAATAATTGCAATAGAAGGAGGAGCCTGGTAGGCTGCAGTCCATGGGGTCGCTAAGAGTGAGACAACTGAGCGACTTCACTTTCACTTTTCACTTTCATGCATTGGAGAAGGAAATGGCAACCCACTCCAGTGTTCTTGCCTGGAAAATCCCAGGGGCAGGGGAGCCTGGTGGGCTGCCGTCTATGTGGTCGTACAGAGTTGGACACGACTGAAACGACTTAGCAGCAGCAGCAGCAGCAGCAATAGAATGGAAATTAAAGGAATTTTTAAGAGGTAAACAAATGAGGGGAAAAGAATATAAGGTGAGAGAAAGAAGGAGAGAAAAGGAATGAAAAAAGAAAAGCATAAATCCAAAGAACAGCAGGTGCTTTCCAGGTGGCACTAGTGGCAAAGAGGCTGCCTGCCAATGCAGGAGACATAAGAGACGTGGGTTCGATCCCTGGGTTGAGAAGATCACCTGGAGGGTAGTATGGCAACCCACTCCGGTATTCTTGCCTTGAGAATCCCATGGACCGAGGGACCTGGTGGACCACAGTCCATAGGGTCACACAGATTTGGACATGACTGAAGTGATTTACACACACACAGAAGAGCAGAAGTAAATATCAAACTATTTCACATTTTACTATTAAAAAAATGGAAGCATAGATAAAGAAAATAACTTGCCCTGAATCAAACACATAGTCAGTGGGAAAAAAAAAACAGATGAGAAAAAGGAGGGAAAGAAAGTTACAATTAAATATACTGGAAGCTTGAGGGTTCAGCAAGCAAAGACAAAGTTAAAAAGGTATCTTCTGGCTAGGTTGCTTATTCCTTAAAATGTGTCCTTGATTTTGTCCATGATTATATTGCCCAGGATGTACTAAACAGGTGAAGATCAGTTTCTTAGGTCCCAAGTTCTTCTGAAAGTTTCACCTAACCTGACCCTCTACTGTCCATGGAAGCTGCCACATCTATGGAAAACGATTGTGTAAGTGTTTTTTATCTGCCCCATAGGCTGCCACAAGTTATATGATCTCATTAGAGATCTTTGACAAATGAACAATAAAATTGCAAGATTTCTCTATTGTCTGAGTAACAGCAGAAAAAAAAAAAACACTTCCATTTCACTAAGTTCTAGAAAGTGGTTGGGGGACAATTGGAAACTTTAGTAACATTATCTTAAGATATTCTGTTGATATCACAACTTTAGCCTCTGATTTTGCTCTATAACTTACCTTGTTGCTTAGGGTACCCCTAGCTGGAAGAGGATTCTCCAGCTGCCTGAGGCTCGCTTAGCAAAACCATTTCTACTCACATGAAGACTTTTATTTCCTGAGCTGCTCCAAAACTCCTCCCCATATCAGACCACGGAGAGTTTCACAGATTGGTAAATAGGGTTGTTCCCAGGGGCTCCCATGATTGAGGTGGTCTCTCCAGGATTGTGAAATCAAGCTCTAGATTCTCATGTCTGAAAAATAAGATAGTATTGAGGAGGCTATTAGAAAAAAGTGCATGTGTGTGTGTGTGTGTGTGTGTGTGTGTGTGTGTGTGTGTGTTTGGGGTGGAGGATTCAGAGGCTGGTCAGTATTCAATCACATTCTCTTAGGACCATGTTGGGTACCTCACTCTTCCATGCTCTAAAATGATCAATAGTTGCCTTTATTTTTCTCAAAACACAGCAAAACTAATAAAACTCTCCCAAAGAAACATGGTTCTAAAGTTGAAATGATTCTCTAATGAATAAATTTTTCTTCATAATTCACCTGTATTTTTCAGTTTTCAATATCAAACTAATCATGCTCTGTGCAAAAGGAAAGCAAGAAGCCCTTCAGGGGGTCATTAATAAATCAGGAGGCAATGAATATTCCAAAATATCCAATTATTGTCTTTAGAAAATGCTACTGTCTTTACCTGCCTCTGAATAACAATCATAGTATCATAAGTAGCATTAATAATAGTGATAATAACATCTAATATTAATTCTGAACATTATCAGTTGTATAATTTCATCACATTTTATCTCATTTGCTTTGCACTTCACCATTATAATCCTCATGACCTTAGTACTCCTTTGAAAAGAGGATCACACCAGAAATTGGCCCAGTAAGAATTTAACTCTAGAAATTACTCAGGATAGAAATAACAGGGCAGGGACTCCTCACTGCCCCAGGAGGTCCTGGACTACCTGGATCCTGGAGGACCCCAGGACTGGGTAAGGGAGAAATGCTCATAGAGAACGAGATAATGTACTAAGCTGTCAGTCACTGAACATATATCTATATGATAATCCTGGACTAATTTAATATCAGTGCAGATTACTCTTGTAATACTATAGACTCTAAAAGTATTGAGTTCCTTAACTCAGATGAAATTCACCTCTGATTCATAATCATTCTTTTAATACTTTTGAAGTAGTTAAAATGTGAAATTGCTCTACTTTCAATAACTTAACCTCCTCTTTAACCTTACCCCAGCGCTCACTATAAATGTGTCATCTTGCAGCTCAGTTTTGCTCTTTTTTGTAATTTTCTTCTATGTTGACAAATAGGGTTTTTTGAGTAATTGAATCACTATAATTTCATTCCAGTTCCTCAGGTAACAGCTTTTTGTTGTTGTTTCTGTTACTTATACAGGTTGATTATTTACATCCCACATGGATTCTGATTTTCTGTCATAAACTGCTGGTATGAAACATGTTAATTATCATATGTGAAGTCAATCACCAGCCCAGGTCTAATGCTCGGGGCTGGTGCACTGGGATGACCCAGGGAGAGGGAATCGGGAGGGAGGAGGGAGGGGGGTTCTGGAGGGGGAACAGATGTATACCCATGGCAGATTCATGTCAATGTATGGCAAAACCAACACAATAAAGTAAAGAAAATTAAAAAAAAAATTAAGGCAGAGGAAAAAAAAATGCAGAGGAGATTGATTATACAATAGATCAAACTCTATCATCCTATATATTTAAAGACTCTATCTTTAATTAGTTTACTTTCCCTTGATTGGATACTAACCCCATTTCTATCAAAAGTCCTCTTCTCTTAGCTACTTCTTTTTAATTAATTAGTTAATTTAATGGAAGTATAGTTGATTTACAATAGTACATTATTTTCAGGTGTACAGGATAATAATTTAGTATTTTTGCAGATTGCACTCCATTATAAGTTACTAAAAGATAATGATTATAGTTCCCTGTGTTATACAATATATCCTTGTCATTTATCTCTTAGCTACTTCTTAAAATACATCCACACCCATCCTTTCCTTCTTAACATTTCAGTAAATTGCCCCTTCCCAGGTTCAATAGTAACCCTACTCACCAATCCCAGGAGAGTGACTCTCTCTCTCTCATCATTGTTCACTTGGTCAGTTGTGCCCTATTCTTTGTGACCCCATGGACTGAAGGACGCCAGGCTTCCCTGTCCTTCACCATCTCTTGTAGTTTGCTCAAACTTATGTCCATTGAATTGGTGAGGCCATCCAACCATCTCATCCTCTGTCCTCCCCTTCTCCTGCTTTCAGTCTTTCCCAGCATCAGTCTCTTTTCTAGATGCTGGGTCTCTCTCTCTCTCTCTCTCTCTCTCTCTCTTTCTATATATATATATATAATCAGAGTCCTTTCATATATAATCAGAGTCCTTTCAGATCTACATCTCTGATACTGAGCCTTATGATGAGCTCCAGATAATAATATGTTATCTGCCTGGTGGCCATTGGAGGAGTGGAAAACTTTTCCCTTCTTCCCTTCTAGATTCTTTCACTGGCCTAATAATTAAATTGACATAAAACAAATTAAGAACAGAAAAACATATTTAATCTGCATGTATAGGAGTTCATAAAATAATATAAGACTCAAAGAATTGACCAAGGCAGGCAACCTTTGTATCTTTTAGACAAGGATACAATGCGTTTGTGAAGAAACAGGGGATTTGGGCTTGGGTTAGTAAATTAGTGAAGAAGTAACAAGGTTTAGGAAAATATAACCATCCAATAAATCATAAGTCCCAATGATTTGACCTCTTAAATATTTCCATTATTGCTTTTTTCTTCCCATATGTAAAAATATTATACAATTCCAGAGTCTCTATTTTTGCTATGTGGACTTGCTCAGTAACATTTTAAGTTTCTTATTCACATAAAAATAAATCACTTTGCTTCTTTTTTCACCCTGTTCCTTCTTTCTTTTAGCTTTGAATGAGAAATCACTTTCTCTTATGTCTTGTCAGCTTCTTTAGAAAATATTAGTCTAATAATATTTAGCACTAACCAAATTTGAATTAGACATATCTCTTATTGCCTCTAGTTAAATGATTTAATTGCCACATAAATTTGATATTTATGAAAGCCATATGAAAAATCATAATCAAGAACAGCCAAAAGTACATTTGAAATAATTTGTAAGCCTGTATAATACATCTTGTCTATCCTTAAGCAGTTTTCATACTGTCAAGATAATTTGCAGCATTCGTGAGTATATTTTTCCCAAAACATATTCTTTGTTATTGACTCATTCTTAATATGCTTCTGAGGTGACCGGGTCCAGCCCCAGCGGGTCCAGGGGTCTTGAGGGATGAGTGGCATCGGCGGAAGAACTGAGCTGAGTTGATGTGTGGTGATGAAGCAGTCTCTCTTTATTCCTGTTAGTTTTGTGGGGTGATGGAGAAGTCTCCACTTTATTTTTGTTAGTTTACAGTTTTATAGCCAAAAAACATCCCCATTACATCACAAATATTCTATACAATCTTTTGTTTTCTGCCTACCATCAACAACTTTAACATTAAGCTCATTTTCCTTGCAAAAGGTCAGATTTCTGCATAATTAGACTTAACAATAGTATGTTTACCATTTGAACGTCTCCAGCATACTTCGGATAAATACATCAATCTAAGTAGAAAGGTTACAGTTCTCTTATTAGGTGCAACTATGTAGAAGCTAGAGAGAGGGGCTTAAGCTTGAAACTTTTATTCTATTAACCTATTTTGGTTCTTACAAGGAAAGAGAAAAGAGGACAAAGAGAGAGTTTAGAAGCACTGCTTTAACAATGAAGCCCTATTAACCTTACAACTACTAAAAGGAATTCCTATGTCTACACTATTCTAAAGCAATCAGTGTCTCCAACTACGCTGGCCACAGTTATGAGCATTCCTAAGTCCCATTCCAGTCTGGTTTCTTCAAGGAAGGGAGCCTCTTCCGTGGAGTGGTCGGGGGAGTGGGATGTGGAAAGGTGACCCAAGTACAAGCCCTTCTGGTGGTGGCTTTGCCATGACCCCCAGAGAATGCTTGGTAAACTCCCCAGTAACTAGTAGGAGGTATAGTAATCTATTTAAATGTCCCTTATTCCTCCTTTGTCTCTGGGAAAGGGAATCTGCCTTCCCCAATCCCCTGGGGGGAAATAAGGTCTGAGGGAATTATCTCAGAATGAATTTTTTCTAACTGGGACTGACCTACCGAGATGAGCTAATGTTCAGAGCATAAACGGAACTTCCCAAGAAAAATACCAGGAGGGGCCTTGCCTTGGGATGCCCCGAAGGAAAATCGGCATTGCAGTTTCCTTCTCAGTCTCCTGACTTTGTCATCCGAGTGAGGGGGCATCCTGATGGCATTTCAAAAACTGGGTTATTACAGTGTGTCAAATACAGATCCTTCAGATCATAACCTAGGGCTAATATACATTGCATGGTCATTGTTGACAAGAAATATTTGTTGTATAGAAAAATGGCAAGATGGAAGGATAGAAGAAAGAAGCAGAAAACCCAGGAAAGAAGATATTATAATGAAAAAATGGGAGAAAAGACAGAGAAGATATAAGAAAAGAAGAATGAGCCTCACGTAGGTACATTTTAAACAATTGAAACTGCCAAATGTTCATATAAGAGTTTACAGTTTTCAGATACTTTTTAAATTTATAGGATTTCCCTGGTGGCTCAGATGGTAAAGAATCTGCCTGCAATACAGATCGAACCCAGGTTTGATCCCTGGGATGAGAAGATCTAAACTGGAAAAGGGAATGGCAACCCACTCCAGTATTCTTGCCTGGAGAATTCGATGGACAAAGGAGCCTGGCAAGATACGGTCCATAGGGTCACAAAGAGTCAGACATGACTATGTAACTAACACTTTAAAATTATACTGAAAATCACTTTCTTTTGTACAATTCTGCGAGTTTTGACAAACGCAAAACTCATAGTCATGTAACCACCACTCTAATCCAGATGCAGAGTTCTATCAACCCAAAGCCCATTCTCATGCTACCCCCTTGTAGTTAACCTCTTCACTCATCGAAAGACCTAAGGCAACTACTAATCTGTTGTCTAACTCAATAATTATGGCTCATTATACAGTAACTAATCTTTCAAACTGAATTCTTAACATAATGTATTTGATATTTATCTTGTTATTGTTGTACAGTAGTCCTTTGTATGGACATCCACTCTGTGGATATAGGTGATACTCTGTTTACCCATTCAGTAGTTGAAAGAAGTTTAGTATAGGTAAAGTTGCTATAAGCTTTCAAGTATAGGGTTTTACATGTTCAAGTTTCATTTATTAGTTAAATACCTAGAAGTGAATTGCCCAGTCATATGTGAAGTATATGTTTAACTTCCTAAGAGAATGCCAAATTGTTTTTCAGTGTATTTGTGCTATGTAGCATCTCCACTTATGAACATTCTAGCTGTTTTGTATTCTGACCTCAAACTGTCTTCTTATCATTCTAATAGGTATATAGTGGCATCTCATCATCATACTTTTAATTTGTATCTCAGCAATGACTAACATGTAATATTGAGTTTCTGATTTGCCATGCATACCTCTTCTTTGGTAAAGTGTTTGTTCAAGTTTTTGTCCACATTTCTTATTAGGTTAGTACTTTTTTATTGTTAAACTTATAATGTTTTTATTTTAATACACATTCTGGATAAAAAGCCTTTGTTTATATGGTTAGTCATAGTTTCTCTTAGTCTGTGTCTTGCCTTTTCATTCTATTAACAATCTCTTTCATCAAACATTAAAAAAAATCTTTTGATGAAATCTAATTTATCTTTCTTATCCTTTTATATGTTATGTTTTTGGTGTCTAAGAATTATTTATCTATCAAAAATTCTCAAAGATACTCTCATATGTTCTCTTCTAAAAGTTTTATAGCATCATAATTTGCTTTTAGGTTTATATTTTTTTGTTGCTGTTCAAAAATCATCTGGACCTACTTATGTAGGTTTGTTTCTAGATTCTGACTCATGCATCTATCCCCTTGCAAAAACCATATCCTCTTGATTAGTGTAGCTTTCTTGGAAGTCTAAAAGTCAGTTATTGTGGGCCTTTGAAATTTGCTCATCTTTTTCAAAATTGTTTTGTCTGTATTAGTTCCTTTGACTTTTCATATACATTTTAGAATCGGCTAGTCTTTATCTACAAAAAAGCATTGCAGGAATTTTGATTGAAATGGCATTAAATCTTTAGAACAGCTTGGCTAGAACTGATATCTTAATAATGAATCATAATTCATTCTCTCCATTTTTAGATTATCTTTGATTTCTTTTAGCAATGCTTTATAGTTTTTGGCATAATAATCTTGCACAAATTGTGTTAGATATATACCCAGATGACTCATCTGATGCTCTTTTAAAATGATTTTAAAAATTTCCAATTTCCAATTATCCATTGCTAGGGTATAGAAATATCACTGATTTTTGTATATTGACTTTGTTTCCTATGATCTTGCCAAGCTCACCTTTAAATTCTAAGAGCATTTTGTAGATTTCTTGGCGCTTTCTGCATAGACTCTCATGCTATTTGTGAACAGACGGTTCAATTTCTTCCATTCCAATCTATATCAATATGTTTCCTCTTCTTCTGTTTTTTTCTTTTTCTCCTTTCACTGATTATGATTTCTGCTACAATGTTGTTTAAGAGTGTTGAAAGACAGGCTCTTGCCTATTTTTCCTAATCTCAAAGAGAAAACGTAAGTCTTTCATCATTAAGAAAGATGTTACAGGAAGCTTCCTGCAGATGTCCTTTATGTAAATTAGGAAAGTTCCCACTGTAGTACTAATGTCCTGGGAACTTTTGCCATGAATGTACATTGGATTCAACGTGTCATTGCTGTCTGTGAAGATGGAGGAGACTACATGCAGGGATCTAGGATACGATAGTGATCCCCAACCAATAGCTAACAATAAATTGGGGAGCATGCAGAATGAGTCTGGTTTGCCATCTCCATCATGAAGCTCTCTTAGCTTAAGAGAAGTTCTTTTATGGGCAGAAATATTGAATTCCATTGCTATATATATTTCAGGGAATATTAGCTAGTAGGGAACTAGAAAAATTACCTATATTGTATACCAACACATTTGCTCAGTCTTGTGTTGGTGTATACTAAATCTAAGGATGTGCAAAAGAACTTGGAGTGGATCCTTCCTCTCAGTGCTACATTTCTAAAACACTGGTAATGGGCAAAAATGACATTTACTGAATCTTTTTTTTTTAAAACAATTTCTGCTCAAATCTTCAAGTTGCTTCACAAATTGGAAGTTTCCTTCTCGAGTTTCAGCCTAGGGAGACTAGAGTGAACATTGTTTCAAAAGAAGAGAGATTGGGATCCATATTGCTTAGGCAACATGGTCTGTCATGTTCATATCCACGTTAACTCCATCGTTTTCCTTCTTCTGGGGTTATTCTTTCTTTCTCATTGTTCTTCTGGGGAATTTCACACAGGATATCCCTGAATGGAAGAAAGACTCTAAATTCCCAAGAAAAGTCATTGTAACTTCTCTTTTCTTTTTATTTTCCTTTCATTTTGGATTTGACTTTTGTCCCTTTTCTTGAGGGTCTTTAACTTCTAGCATGCACAAGATGCAAGTTTTGCTTGTTACCTAACTGTGAATTCTCCTTTAAAGTAATTTTCAACCATTTTGTTTGCACATCAGCATTTAAAAGCAAAGTGTCAGGCACTCTGACTTCAGTTGTGAGTCACACTTTCTCTCTCTGATGATATGATACAACCAACCTGCCAACAAAAGCAGCAATTGCTCTCCCACCATCTTCCTCCAGAGAGCAGAAAGTCATGTTGAAAGAAAAGGTGAAGTCAATGTTGTAGAACAGAAAGGCAGAACTGTACTTTATATCATTTCTTCTGCATTTTCCTCTGGAAATATTTAATGACCCTGCCAAATTCCATAGTTGGATTGTACTTTACTTTTAGTTAATGAGATAGTTTATAGTCAAAAGGAATATACACTCCAAAGAGTAAATATTAAGCTACTTGACCTTTTATGAATACTTTTGCTAAATTGGAATGATTTGTTTTTCTGACTTGCAGTTATCTTACTTAAAATGTTTGAATGATAAATTTTAGGTATGTCTTTCTATCATGATTTAGCAGCAGCATTGCATTATCAGTTCTATATTGAAAAAAAAAAGTGAAAAACAAGATATATTAAACTTGTGGATTATCTAGTTATTAATATCTCTGTCCCATTGCACTGAGCAATTAAAAATAATAATCCTGTGTATAAATAGACTATACTATTTCTTTTTCATTAATAATAACTCCACTGTGTGGGTACCAATGGAATAAAAACAGAGCTCTGTGTTTTTGCAACTATATCATATGTTCATTTTGTTTGTTCAGTTTTGATTTATTTTAGCAGATATGGTCAATATTTTTCAAAGCTCTTCATTTCATTTGTGTAAAACAAATTAACATTGGTTTGAACTTTGTTTTCAAAAGCTAGCTATATAAACATGTATAACTTTACCTTTCATCAGTCAAATTGTTTAAGACTATGTATATATAGAAAAAAATATGATCAAGAGTAACTACTTATCTCTTTAATGATAAAATCTTTATCTTTGAGTATCTATATGGAATATGTCATGAGTTTTTTCTTCTTTTTTTTCCTTGTTGGTTATCCATTTTATTTTTTTTAATTTTATTTTTATGTATTTATTTTTTTCACATTATCGTGTTGGTTTTGCCATACATTGACATGAATCTGCCATGGGTATACATATGTTCCCCTTCCAGAACCTCCCTCCCACCTCTCTCCTAATTCCCTCTCTCTGGGTCATCCCGGTGCCCCAGCCCTCAACATCAAACCTTAAGTCAGTGGCTGAAGTTCAGAATATTTAATCCTGTAAATTTTCATTTTTCAGGAAAAAAGATGCATTTTAATGTATTGTTAATAAATGAATATCACCAAAAAGTAGTTGCTATTGGAATGTCAAAAATACTAGCCCTTTAATACTGTAATACTCATATGTGATATCAGAAGTAGTCAAAATCATAGAAACAGAAATTAGAATAGTGGTTAACTGGAGCTTTAGGAGAGGAAAAAAGGAAGCTACTGTTTAATGGTTATAGAGATTCAGATTCAGAAGACAAAATGTTACAGAAATCTATTTCACAACAATGGAAATATACTTAGTACCACTAAACTATATACTTAAAAGTGGTTAACATGGTAGATTTCCTTATATGTTTTCTATCAAAATAGTAGAGAGATTTAGAAATGAAATAAATTTTAAAATAAATATAAGAAAAGTTAAATGTGTTATGTACTGTACAAGGAGCGCAAACCAAGATAAGGCTTTTAAAATCAGGAGGATCACTGTTAGCTGGTAGGGGGTGGGGAAGACTGAGGAAATTTAATGTGTGAAGTGAAATTTAATACTGTGTGTATGTTAATCCCCAGACTCTTAATTTATCTCTCCCCCAAACCTTTTCCCTTTGGTAACCATAAATTTGTTTTTTCTGTCTCTGAGTCTGTTACTGTTTTGTAAAGAAATTAATTTGTATTCTTTTTTTTTTAAATTCCACATATATGTGGTATCTTCTGATAACCTTAAATGGTCTTCCTGTTCCACTTTTGCCTGCTAAATCCATTCCCACTCTACATGGCAGGTAGAGGTAATTTTTTAAACTCACAAACCATATCTTTACATTTCTCTGCTTTGAAAACACCCAAGGGTATTTCCTTGGACTTCAAAAAAAAACTTAGTCTTGCCTCACTGCTTGAGAACTTGCCTGAAACATGCTTTGTTCATATCAGCCCATGGTTATTTTAATCTCAATATTAAATCTCAGTTTAAATATAATTAGAACTATCACCCTTTCTGTAGTATTCAGCCACTCTCCATTGATTATCCCTTGATCCTTTTATGTTTGTTTAATAGACCTTAGATAGAGCCATCTGGAATTGTCTGAATTGTTTATTCACTTATTGTCTATCACTCTCCCCACTGGACGATCCATGAAACAAGCAACCTGACCACTCTCGTTTACTCCCTTGTTTACTACTGTAGCCTATAATAATATCTGGCATATATCAGGTGCTCATAACTCATCTTTGAGAGAAAGCCACTTTGGATGACAAAGAGGGAAGATTGGAGAATTGACATTGATGGGCACATTCAGCAGATAATAGGAGTTATGCATGTTCTGGACACTTCAGTAACCTTACATACAAACTCTTTTTACTGATGAGGAAACTGAACCTTGGAGATGTGAAGTGGCTTGTCCTGTATTATAGATAGAAAGTAGCAAAGCAGGGATTTTTACCTGGATAGGTCTAAATATTAATGTCATAATGCTATATTGTGGGTTCCTAAAATATGATAGCAGATGACAGACATGTTGATCTGAGATAAAGAAGTACCCAGGAATGGTTTAATTCTGTCCCTTCCTCAAATCTATTAGGTCAGATTCACTTATCACATTAGAAAATAGTTATCCTAAACATTAGGAAGACCAGAGTACAGAGATATGGGACCATTTCTATGGATTAGAGATGACAGAAGAGACAACCCTGGATCCCAAAGTCATGAATGTTTAGGGAATGGTACATTGAATTGAACAGGGAACCTATGATAGGACTGGCTATGGGACTGTGGGTGTTATGAGGAGATAAAATTGACTTTATCAAGATCCTAGTTCCAAATCCCAGGGAGTAAAAAAAGCTTCAGCTGGAGAGTTTGAGGGCAGCCTCCAGGTCCAGTAGATCACACCCACTGAAATTTTATGGAAGAAAATGAGAGAAAGGATGCAGGAACTTGAGTCCAGGAGAAATTTAGTTTTACCCTGGGGATAAAGACATGCACAATCTCTTCAAGAGGAGTAAAAGTAAGAGGGATGAGCCAGGATAAACCCACAAGCTGGAATCTGGTTACCCAGGTCTGCCTTAGGGATTATAGGAACAAAAACATCCCTGAAAGTCTTTAGGTAGGGAAGGAGCAGTGGGTGGCATGGCACACGTGAGTCCCTAGGTTCTTCACAGAGATTTGGGCTAATTATGTCCAAGGTGTGAAGGAAAAGCCACAAGCTGGTGTGGGGAGTGGGGGTGTCTGATACTTGATTCACCAGACAACAGGACATTTGTAAAGAATGAGAAATGGCAGGGAGAATGAAAGAGGGCAAATATAGGGAAGAGAGAGAAAAAAAGTGAGCCCAAATGACTTGATTTGGGCCAGAGGAGTGAGGGGATCCAGTCAAGCTCACTGCTGTATTTCAGAGAGATCTGACTTTATGTGTAGCAGAGTGAGTATGGTCAGGGATGAGCATCAAACCATAACAAGGATAAAAGGTCATTCGACAGCCATCTTTGAATGGATTATTTGAATTGATTCAGCCCTCAGTCTTTAGTTATAAAGCAAAGTGAGTAAATGATCTTTGTAGAGATGGAACCTGTACCCTTAGAGCCATTAGCACCCTTTGGTACTCCACTGAGCTCATGGCAATTAGTCAAAACAAAGACAAGCAACAAATCCAGAAGGTGTCCCTGTGGACTAAACATGGGATACTCTCTGGGGCTCATTATCTGCTCTTTGAAAAAAAGGCTTGGGAGAGGTTGTAAACTGCCAAAGAGCAGAAAGGCCAGGACAAAACAGGGCATCAGGACGTAGCGGGCCTGTGATCTCAGAGTTAGTGTGGGGTGGAAAGAGACTTGCTTTACAGGCTGTGAAAACAGTACTTGATGCTAGGGATGGAAGGATTCTTCCATTCCAGCTACAGTTCAAAGGTTATCATGATGCTTCCTCTGGGTAGTACCACAGACCCTTAACTAACTACAGCATTCTCAGGATCCCCATGGGGCTCTGGCAACAAAAGACTGTACACCTGTGCTCTACCCCACCCCACCCACTCCCCCAGAAACTGTACAACAAGGGTAGCATAAAGAATACATCTGAGGCAGTCCAATAGAACCCCAAAGTGTGTGAGGGTCACTGGGAGAACCAAGTGAGTGAACTACAGAAAGGGAGAAGCAGGTGTGAAAAAGGACCATAAGACTCGAGGTAAGAGTGATAAAGTAAATGGGGAGAAGGTAGTAATTGGGAAGATGAAACAAGAATGAGGAAAGTGGAGGGAGAAATAGATGTGAAAGTTACTGTTTCTGAGCCTGAGAGGGCAGAAAGAAGATAGGGTTAAGAATTTAGCCAAGCATGGACATGAAGATTTGGGTTGGAGAACTGGGATGGAGCAGTAGAAAGGTTAGAAAAGCACAGTGCCATTTATAAGGAGCTATGAGCTCAGAATCTGAACAATGAGAGCAATTTTTGTATAGGCAGACTCAGCTCATGGAATTCAACAAATATATTTCATGTATAATGGAAAGATACCATTATTATAGGAATGAAAAATGTAAAAGATAATATGTCTTTATACAGCTCACAGAGTAGCAGGAAGGCATGAAAGGTTTTATAATAGTACACTAGTTTATGCTAGAGGGATGTGCAGAGTTAAAAAAATAATAAGTGATTTGTTTGCACGGAGTAATATATTAACATTAGCAGGTCTATGGGGACTGGTAGCAGATGAGTTTTTGTAAGAATAAATTGTTACCTGAGATGGATAATGGAGTTAAGGTAGAAATAACTGTCTATGCAAAGACATGGATTCTGAACCAGCATGCAGTATTCAGGACTGGGTTAAAGTCTTGGAGACTAAGCATAAAGGGCTCTAACAGTTACCACCATACTTTAGAGATCGGAAGTCACTTGAAGCAGATTTTGAAGACCAACTATATCACTGAGAGATGTCTTAACATTAATATAGTAGAGTTCTTTAAATGTATAACCACAAGGACCTACTGTATAGCACGGGGAACTCTGCTCAATATTATGTGGCAGGCTGGATGGGAAGGGAGTTTGGGGGAGAATGGATGTATGTACAAGTATGGCTGAGTCTCACTGCTATCCACCTGAAACTATCACAATATTGTTAATCATCTATACTCCAATAGAAACTAAAAAGCTATTGGAAAAATTAATGTAGTATAGTTCTAAGCTTACTGGTGGCCAAAATCTGGATGGTGGATCTTGAGGAATCCTGAAAATTCAGTAGCAGTATCTGCTATTCCCTATATGTGGGCTGGCTTTCTGCCTACCTTACACTCCTGATAAGATTAGTAGGGATCCTTTTCCTCAGATTCTTCAGAGCAAAACTAAATCCCATGGGTGTCCTCACAAAGACATAGTGTGAGAAAGAATCTGAATGTAGCAGAACTGATCCCTGCCTTGTATTCCAACTAGCCACAGATTTGAGACCAAAAATAGAGAGCTTATTACCAAAAGTTAGACTCTATAATTTACCAAATCATTTTTGTTCCCTGGATTGTTTTATTTCTCAATCCCATATGTGACACCCTTTTTAAAATGTTTCTTATATGCCTAGGTCTCTTGCGTATTCATATTTCATAATGTATCTAATTTGATCTCTTACTTTGTCATACGGTTATACCACCTGCCTCCAGCAGATTCATTAGTTCTTGGCCCTGAAAATATCTCTTTCAGTACAGTTAAGGTTAATATGGAGACAAGCGGAGGTCTCTCAGGAAATGGAGGGGCAATCATCACCTTGGAGAAAAGTCCAATCACTTAGCCATTTATTCCTACTGTGATTTATCCCCTATGACCTAACTTAGCAGTTTCTCAAATGGGCCACTTCTAATTCTATGCCATTCATCTGCAACTAAAGACCTCATCTGACACATCCATTTTTCAATGCTAGCCTGGTAAGTAGCAAGGAGAATTTTAGTGAGAACCCTATAGCCAGTCTTGGTCTGGACGCAACTGTAAATTGAGAACATATGCTCATAATACTCTGCCATCTCTGTATGGCTGCTCCAATCTCTCCATTGTGCCAGCCTCAAATCTCGCCTATAACCAAATATTCCATGTTCTATCTCTTTAGTAGCCTGAGCCACTTGTATTTTAAATGGCAGGGAACTAAGCCGGTAATGAGTGAAACCTGTCCTCTCCCCGAAAGCATCGTTAAGTATTTATACACGTCTTTTGTTGATAATGTCCCCACTTTCAGTTTTGAATCACAGAAATAAATCTATAGAAAGCAAGGTTTCAGGATGAGAAAAATGGAGCTTATACTTGTCTTTGTAGTAACCTATCAGATATTTGAAGTAAAATATGGATAAAAAATATCCTAAGAAAAATACTGATAAAAATGTGTGATGTGAGATGTGATTATTAGATATGTGTTATGATCACCCACTTTTCTGATGGGTGCAGATGTGTTTGTGTGCTGCATACTGAGGGAAGTTTCTGAACATCTGAGAGATATGTGTATATGCAGAGGTAGGTGTTTACAGGTGTGTTTATGGAAAATGATTGAGTCTTTGTATTTACTTGGCTCTGACAGTGTAAAGCAGCAAAAGATTGGTTAAGGACACTTGCCATTCACAATCTGTGGAGATGAGTGTGTGTATGATAGCAATATACTAATACATGGATGTACAGGTGCTTTTGTTCCACATGTATTTTCATGTGAATATGTGTATATATGTCAGTACATATTCAGAAGTGCTTCTATCTTAGGGAATGAGCATTTTGTGTATCTCTGCATGGTTGAGTGTTTGCATGAGTAAGCATTACATTTTGTTTAAATATCTGTAATTTAATATGCATCAGCCTCAAAAATACCTCTGTCCATGAATAAACCTTTTGTTTTCCATGAGTATATGAAAGTGTATGTGTTTCTGTGTATTAGTATGAATAAACATGTGTGAGTGCATATGTATATGTCTGTGTTATGTGTGGGCACGCACATTGATTACCAGATGTGAGTACACTTTTGTGTGTGAACAGTGTAAATGGGAGACCATATAAGTGCTTCTTGTATACTTGCTAGGTATGTATGAGAAGACTTTCACAATTCTGAAAAGTCCAGCTGGTAAAGAATTTGCCTGCAATGCGGGAGACCTGGGTTCAACCTCTGGGTTGGGAAGATCCCTTGGAGAAGGGAATGGCTTCCCACTCCAGTATTATGGCCTGGAGAATTCCATGGACTATATATAAAATCCATGGGGTGGCAAAGAGTCAAACATGACTCAGCGACTTTTACTTACTTTCATTCCTCAGGGGATTTGCCAAATATGATGACTTAAATATTCCCACAACAGAAACCTGTCCCAAGCATATTTCTACCTTACATCTTTCAAGCATAACTCATTACCAGACCTGTTTTAATGAACAGGGATGTTCTGTGAAATGTATGGTACATAGCAGGAACCTTCATTCTCCTGATTTCAAGCCCCAGCACTGGCAAGCTCCATCTAGTGGATAGAGAGGCAGAGAACCCAACAAACAGGAGGGGAAGGTTGGGAAGAAAGCACTCCACTGAAGGAAAGAATAACATTTTGGATTTTGGAGAAACCTGTATCTGCACAAGGAGTGGATGGGAAGATTTTGAGAAAGGTAATAGTTATGGAATAATAAAACCAAGTGAGCATTTCAGAAAGAGTGATCAAATCCAGAAGAAAATTTAGAGACACAGAATTGCAGAAGTGCAAAATAGTAGTACAAAAGACTTACGAATCAAACTGATTTTCAGCTTAATATAAACTGTTAATAGAAGGGCTCTGTAGGTGGCACAGTGGTAAAGAATTCACCTGGCAATGCAGGAGACACGAGAGATGTGGGTTTGATCCCTTAGTTGTGATGATCCCCTGGAGGAGAAAATGACAGAAGCCTACTCCAGTATTCCTGCCTGTAAAATTCCATGGACAGAGGAGCCTGGTAGGCTACAGTCCATGAGGTCGCAGAGTTGGACATGACTGAGCACACTGAACATCCACACATAAATTAGAAACTATAATGAATCGCTATAATGAATAAAATAAAGAACCAGATTATCTTGAGGAAGTAACAGTTCATTGAGAAGAAAAGCATTAAAAAAGTATTAATAACTAAGAATGTTGGAGGCTGTGTGACAGGAGAGGGTAAGTAATCTATCCCCAGCCCTGGGAGAAAAGGTGGTCCCTAGGGGTTAGGGGAGAGAGAAACAGTATTTGTGTTGGAACTCCATGATATATATGAGGCATGATGATACAGAGAGAGAGAAGAAAACTGCACTTCAAGCCAGGCTTCAGCATTACGTGAACTGTGAACTTCCAGATGTTCAAGATGGTTTTAAAAAAGGCAGAGGAACCAGATTGACTGGATTATCGAAAAGCAAGAGAGTTCTAGAATAACATCTACTTCTGCTTTATTGACTATGCCAAAGCCTTTGACTGTGTGGATCACAATAAACTGTGGAAAAATCTGAAAGAGATGGGAATACCAGACCATCTGACCTGTCTCTTGAAAAACCTGTATGCAGGTCAAGAAGCAACAGTTAGAACTGGACATGGAACAACAGATTGGTTCCCAATAGGAAAAGGAGTACGTCAAGGCTGCATATTGTCACCCTGCTTATTTAACTTATATGCAGAGTACATCATGAGAAAGCTGGGCTGGAAGAAGCACAAGCTGGAATCAAGAATGCTGGGAGAAATATCAGTAACCTCAGATATGCAGACGACATCACCCAATGGCAGAAAGTGAAGAGGAACTAAAGAGCCTCTTGATGAAGGTTAAAGAGGAGAGTTAAAAAGTTGGTTTAAGGCTCAATATTCAGAAAACAAAGATCATGGCATCTGGTCCCATCACTTCATGGGAAATAGATGGGGAAACAGTGGAAACAGTGTCAGACTTTATTTTGGGGGGGCTCCAAAATCACTGCAGATGGTGGCTGCAGCCATGAAATTAAAAGACGCTTACTCCTTGGAAGGAAAGTTATGGCCAACCTAGATAGCATATTGAAAAGCAGAGACATTACTTTGTCAACAAAGGTCCATCTAGTCAAGGCTATGGTTTTTCTAGTAGTCATGTATGGATGTGAGAGTTGGACAGTGAAAAAGGCTGAGCATCGAAGAACTGATGCTTTTGAACTGTGGTGTTGGAGAAGACTCTTGAGAGTCCCTTGGACTGCAAGGAGATCCAACCAGTCCATCCTAAAAGAGATAAGTTCTGGATGTTCATTGGAAGGTCTGATGTTGAAACTGAAACTCCAATACTTTGACCACCTCATGCAAACAGTTGACTCATTGGAAAAGACCCTGATGCTGGGAAGGATTGGGGGCAGGAGGAGAAGGGGATGACAGAGGATTAGATGGCTGTGTGGCATCACCGACTCTATGGACATGGGTTTGGGTGGACTCTGGGAGTTGGTGATGGACAGGGAGGCCTGGAGTGCTGCGGTTAATGGGGTCGTAAAGAGTCGGACATGACTGAGCAACTGAACTGAACTAAACTGATAATATTTTCGAAGGTGTGAAAGTCAGTGAAATACCTGAGGAGTCACAGTAAGGCTGGAAGGCTAAAACAGGTAAGTAGAAATAGAATAGAATTGGATTAAACAGTAAACGTTGTTTGGGGCCAGATGGTAAGGGGTCTTGGACTCTGTTTTAAAGCAGTAGAAAACCAGATAGATTTGAGGGAAGACATCACAGCCACATTATCAGACAGCAAATTGGAAATAACACTGTGGGATCTGTATGGTGGAACAATTTAAAAGCAGAAGATTTGGTAGCAGGGAAACCAATCAAGATAATGCAAATATAAGCCTCAGCAATCACAGCATTGTTGATGAGTGAAAGAATTGGATTAGGGAGAAAGATTTGAGATGAAACAATGGAACTTACCAAGTAATTGAGTTACTCATTTGATACCAGAATCTATCTTTCTGAAAAAATAAAGTATTATGCTCAAGGCCAAAGTCATCTGTGAATTCCTATCCTTGATCCAGTATTAGTCCCTTTTCCACAACCATTACTACTCTAATCAAATCAATTGAATGCAAATCCTTCCAGGGCTTCTAGGCATTTAAGTACAAATGTAGCTATTAGGGAGACAGAGTACTTTAAGAGTTTTAAACTGATGCCATTGTATAGAAATCACTATACATTTTTTAACTCAACAATATATTTTCATTCTTAACTATTAAGATTATTACTCATCATGACTATCTCCCTGATTAATTAGTTATCAGAACTAATTAATTGAAGAATTATAAAGAACTCTACTTCTTTTTTCCTTTTGCAAACGAAAATCATTTTTATGCCTCTTTATGCATTTGAGAATCATTCTGTCTGGTTAATATATCAAGAACTAGAATTGCCAAATAAAGTTCTTGCTTTAATTGAGTTCTGCCAAATTGTTCCCAAAAGCGCTACACAGTTTTATAATCTTGCAGCCTTGATTAATAGCAGGCCCTTAATCTTTTCCAGAATATAATTTTATCAGATTTTATGATTTATTCCACATGATGGGTAGGAAAAGTTTTATTATTTTTAAAATGTGTATTCTTTTTGTGACCATTGGGACTGATTTTATTGTACATTTGTTGGGTATTTCTATTTATTCTTATAAGAAAAAAAGCATATTTTGCCAAATTTGATATTAGATTACTCATCTCTCTTATTTATTTGTAGTTTTTTAATGTATTTCAAATTCTAAATTTCATTCAGTAATGTAAGCTGCAAATATTGTTCCATTTAGGGACATTCTGTTCCATTATTTCCCTAATCTTTTAACCTCATATAAAATACCATGGTTATATTAGGTTTTTTTTTTTTGCTGTGAAATTTTTTGTTTAAGAATGAATCATGACATCTAATCTCTTAAATTTTTAAGTTGGTAATTCTAGGCACAATGCTGTACAGAAGATTTCTAGAACCTTTTCATCTTGCATAACTGAAACTTTTTATTCATTAAACAGAATTTTCCATCTCCCAACGACCACTGTTCTCCTCTTTGTTTCTGTGAGTTTGACTATTTATATACTTCATATAAGTGGAATCATGCAGTATTTGTCCCTCTGTGACAGGCTTATTTCACTTAGCATACTGTCTCCAGGTCCATCCATGTTGTTGTATATGGCAAGTTATCCTTCATTCTTAAGGCTGAATAACCTTCCTTGTGGGCTTTCCCAGTGACTCAGTGGTTAAAAAAAAAATCCACCTGATAATACAGGGGACACAGTTTCCTTCCCTGCATCAAGATAGTCCCTTGGAGAAGGAAATGGTTACCTGCTCCAGTATTCTTGCCTGGGAAATCCCATGGACAGAGGAACCTGGCATGCTACAGTCCATAGGGTCACAAAAAGTCCGACACGACTCAGTAAATAACAACAATAGAAACAACCTTCCTTGTGTGTATACCGTATTTTCTTTATTCATTTATCCACTGATTGACATTTAGGTTGTTTCCATGTATTGACTATTGTAAATAGTGCTCCAAGGAACATGGAGGTGCAGATATCCTTTGAGATTCTGATCTCAATTTTTTTGAATATATACCCCAAAACAGATTTATGGATCATTTAGCAATTCCGTTTTTAATTTTTTGAGGAACACTGTACTGTTTTCCTTGGCGACTGCACCATTTCACATTCCCGGTAACAGTGTACAAGGGTTTCAATTTCTTCATATCTTTGCCAATTCCTATCTTTTTTAAAAAAAATTATAGTCATCTTAATAAGTGTGAGGTTATTATGTAATTAAGATTGTATTTGCATTTCCTTGATTATTACTGATGTTGAGTATCTTTTCATGTACCTGTTGGCCATTTGTATGTAATCTTGGGAGAAATGCCTACTCAGTTCCTTTCCCGTTTTTAAAATGGAGTTTTTCCTTTTTTGCTATTGAGTTGTAGAAACTCTTTATGTACTTTAGATATTAGATATATCAGGTATATAGTTTAAAAATATCCTCTTCCATTTTGTAGATTACCTTTCTACTCCATTGATTGTTTCCTTTACTATGCGGAAGTTTTTCAGTTACTATAATGCCACTTTTCTAATTTTGCTTTTGTCACATGTGCTTTTAGTGTCATACTCAAGAAATTATCACCAATTCCTATGTCATGAAGCTTTTCCCTTATATTTTCATCTAGCAGTTCCAGGATCTTTAAATCCTTTAAATCTTTAAATCCTTTAACTCTTTAAACCTTTTTGAGTTGATTTTTGTTCACAGTCTAAGAACCAAGTACAATTTAATATTTTGTACATGAACACATTTGTTAAGATATGATTTGGATTATTTGAATTTGAAATGCTTATGACATCCAAGTAGAGATTTGGGTGAGCTAAATATAGAATGATCTGGGGATACATTTATGATTCATCAGTTTATAAAGTTTAGTTAAAGTCAGGAGGAATGTCACTGAGGAAAAAGAAAATAACCAAATGAAGATTCTCAAAAAATACCAGTGTATAAATTGGATGGGAAAGGGCATGGAGAACTAAGAATATAAATTCTGAGAGGTAGAATCAAAAAGAGAAGGAGAAAGTGCTTTATAAGAGCCAAAGCTCATTGAGAAATACATCAGTTTAGGAAATGTAAGTGCCCCTAGATTTAGTAATAATGGAGAAACGGGTGACTAATGAGAGCAGTTAAAGTGAGTTGAAATGTGTGTTAAGGCAGCACAGAAGTCAGACTGCCTGGGACTGGGGGGAGTAGAAAACATGTTTAGGGACTTCCCTGGTAGTCCAGTGGCTAACACTCCATACTCACAATGCAGGGAGCCTGGGGTTCAGTCCCTGGTCATGGAACTAGACCTCACAGGCTGCAACTAAGATCCTGCATAACCAAACATATTTAAGAAGAAAAAAGAAAACGTGCTCATAAGAGTGTAGACCCCCTTATGGGTGCTTTCCATTAAAGGAGGGAGCAAATGGGGAAAAAAGCTGCAGTGAAAAACAGGGTTGAGGAAAATGGGAAAATAATTTAAAGAGAGAAATAGAGCTTTGTCAACAGCTATAGAAAACACTCCAAGGCAAGGGATGACTAAGGCAGGATACTAGAATGAGTCTGTGTATGTGTGCCTGGGGAAGGAGAGAGAGGAGGTAGGCAGTTTTAGAAAGCCTTATGCAAATGTGTCGTAAGGTTAAATAAATCTTTCTAATCAGTTTTCAGTTTCCAGAGTTCAAAGTGGGATTCTGAAGAATGTCAACATTCCTCTCCCACTCAGCTCCCAATACCAGCACTTTGATGACCCCCACCTTCCTGTTGGTGGGCCTGCCAGGCCTGTCGACTGTACCCTCCTGGTGGGCGATACCCCTCATCACTGTCTACCTTCTGTCTGCCCTGGGCAATGGTGCTATCCTCTGGATCATTGCCCTGGAGCCCACACTGCACCGCCCAATGTATTTCTTCCTCTTCCTGCTCAGCATGTCTGATGTTGGCTTGGCCACAGCCCTGATGCCCACCCTGCTGGGTATGGCCTTTGCAAACACTCATGCTGTCTCTGCCTCAGCCTGCCTCCTCCAGATGTTCTTCGTCCATGTCTTTTCCGTCATGGAGTCCTCTGTCTTACTTGCCGTGGCCTTGGATCGGGCACTGGCCATCTGTCGCCCTCTCCACTACCCAACACTCCTCACCAGTGGTGTCATCAGCAAGATCTGTGTGGCCATTGCTTTCCGATGCCTGGGTCTCCATCTGCCCCTGCCATTCCTCCTGGCCCACATGCCTTACTGTCGTCCACAGGTCCTGACCCATTCTTACTGCTTGCACCCAGATATGGCCCGTTTGGCCTGCCCTGGAGGTGGGGGAGCAGTCTACAGCCTCTTTGTGGTCCTGTCAGCCATGGGCTTGGATCCTCTGCTTATTTTCTTCTCCTATGGCCTAACTGGCAGGGTGTTGCAAGGTTTAGGATCCAGTGAGGATCGCTGGAAGGCTGGCCAAACCTGCGCTGCCCACCTCTCTGCTGTGCTTCTCTTCTATGTGCCCATGGTCCTCCTGGCTCTCATTGATCGTCTCAGGATGCCAATCTCTCAGCCTGCCCATACTCTTCTCTCCTATGTCCACTTCCTGCTTCCCCCATTGATAAACCCTATTCTCTATAGTGCCAAGATGAAGGAGATTAGAGAGAGAATCCACAAGAGGTTGCAGCCCAGGAAGGTGGGTTGTGCTTAGTGAGAAGGATGTTCCCTCATGTTTGGTGGTTACCTGACAACAAAGGTTTCCATGACTGAGAACGCAGTTCATCATGCATAAAATGTCATTCAAGTACACAAAAGTCCATGTACACAGATACATATTTCTGTCCCTTGAAGTGTGCATGTGCATATTGATGAAGGTTTATGAGCCAGAGAGAAGGGAGTGGTCTATTGTGACCCCCTATTAACATCTGGCCCCATCACTTCATGGCAAATAGATGTGGAAACAATGGGAACAGTGAGAGACTGTCTTTCCTTGGGCTCCAAAATAACTGCAGATGGTGACTACAGCCATGAAATTAAAAGACACTTGCTCCTTGGAAGAAAAGCTATGGCAAACCTAGACAGTGTATTAAAAAGCAGAGACATCACTTTGCCGACAAGGGTCAATATAGTCAAAGCTATAGTTTTTCCAGCAGTCATATACAGATGTGAGAGTTGGACCATAAAGAAGGCTGAGCACTGAAGAATGGATGCTTTCAAACTGTGGTGCTAGAGAAGACTTGAGAATCCCTTGGACAGCAAAGGAGGTCAAACCAGTCAATTCTAAAGGAAATCAACCCTGAATATTCATTGGAAGGAGTGACACTGAAGCTCTAGTACTTTGGCCACCTGATGCAAAGAGCTGACAGTTTGAAAAAGACTCTGATGCTTGGAAAGACTAAGGGCAGGAGGAGAAGGGGACGACAGAGGATGAGATGGCTGGATGGCATCATTGACTTAACAGATATAAGTTTGCGCAAACTCTGGGAGTTGGTAATGGACAGGAAAGCCTGGTGTGCTGCAGTCCATGGGGTCACAGAGTCGGACACAACTGAGCAACTGAACAACAACAATATATGTGTCATATATATTCACATATCACTGATCTATTAGACCAGCCTCATAGTGTGATTTGGTTAATATGCAGTATAAAGCGATCCTCTTTCAAAAACAATTAAAAACTTTGAAATTCTAACAAGAATTACATTTTTAGTAGATTAAATATAACCAAATCAGCATTCATGATAAGTTTATACATGCAACTATCTATGTATTTCATTTATTAATACCTTTTTTACACTTTTCAATAAAATTATTCACTTTATTTAAATCTATTTCTATGTAGTTTTTAAAATGTATTATTGTGTTGCTATTATAAATAAAACATGACCCCATTTCTGTGTGTGTCTGTGTGTGCTCAGTCATGCTCAAGGACTGTAGCCTGCCAGGCTCCTCTCTCCATGGAATTCCCCAGGCAAGAATACTGGAGTGGATTGCCATTTCTTTCTCCAGGGGATCTTCCCCACCCAGGAATCAAACCCATGTCTCTTGAGTCTCTTGCATTGACCGGCAGGTTCTTTACCACTAGCACCACCTGGGAAGCCCTTAACATGTAACCACCTTGGGTGGTAAGGAAGAAGACTTTCTGTGGCCTGCACAAGGATTGAACCCAGGACCTTGGTGTTATTAGCACCACACTCCAATCAACTGAGATAACCAGCCATTTCTATCTCCACATATATATTGCTAGATTGAGAAAAACATTTTTTATCTTGCATTAGTATGTACTTTACCAAATTATCATAAACTTTTAGAAGCATTTTTAAATTTTTGTATTTTATTTGTATTTATTAATAGCATTCATGAGTAAAAATAGATGATAGGTAATGTTCCCCTAATATTCATATAAATTATCTCATTTTCTTATTTTATTAAATTCATTGGAATCTCCAACCTGTTATGAAATTTTAAGAGTGAACATAAAATGTTGTTTCTCATTTTATTTAAATGGCAATAGTGTTTCACTTACTGGCACTAATATATGGTTGACTGCTAGATTTTTGAATAAACTTTATAACACTTAAATAGTTTATTTATGTTGCATTTTGAAAAAATTTTTAATAAGCTTACCTAATGAATCCTATTAAATGCTTTTTCAGCATTCACTAACACAATAATAATTGTCTACTTTAATATGTTGAACAGTTGAAACATCCTTGTTACTTGTGTTTATAGAACACATTGAAATGAAAAGTGAAAAAATCAAATTTTCAGATCAAATCCATTTAGTGACAAGATCAGAATGCACAGTGATATATTAGAATGTATTCTAGGAATACAGAAACAGTTATAGCCTCATATGTTTTATCAAACTATTCTTTAAGGTATACTATATATTCTCTTAATAAACTAATTAGATGTCAGTCTCTCAATTTCACAGAGAAGGCAATGGCACCCCACTCCAGTACTCTTGCCTGGAAAATCCCATGGATGGAGGAGCCTGGTACGCTGCAGTCCATGGGGTCAAGAAGAGTTGGACACAACTGAGGGACTTCACTTTCACTTTTCAATTTCATACTCTGGAGAAGGAAACGGCCACCCACCCAGTGTTCTTGCCTGGAGAATCCCAGGGACGGGAGCCTGGTGGGCTGCCATCTGTGGGGTCGCACAGAGTTGGACAGGACTGAAGCAACTTAGCAGCAATAGCAGCTCTCAACTTCATAAATGAGAATACTGAGTGTGAGATTTTAAGAATGCCCCAGATCTATAAAATTAGTTACTAGACAGAATTTATTTTCAGATTTGCCTTATAATTCAAAGCCCCTGCTGCAAAATACTCTTTTAAAGTTATTGAATAGAGAAGCAGCTTGGTCTTGAAGAACAGTGAAGAGGTCTCTGAGAAACATTTTTTCCCCCAAAGCCCACTCTTCTGTCCTCCCTGGAACACCTACCTCCATCCTCTCATTTATTTATCAAGAGTAGAATGTTGGATAGATAGAATGTGGAGTCACATAGGCCTAGCTTAGAATCCTCAGTCCATTATCCCTGAGTGATTTGGCACTAGCCGTTCCATGTTTGTAAAATAGGTGTAATAAGGATTTCATGCAATCAAGTCTCTGTATCATAGTGTCTGAACATATAAAATATTCAATAAATGATAGTTTTTTGGAATTAATCATGGAAATTAAAATAACTATATTTAAACTTCATATGTATATTCAATATGAATAAAGATCTTTACAGTTGGAAGTTTCTTTAAGTTCCTACCACCTCATTGTATATATGAAACTACTGAAAGCATTTGAATGGCCTTTTGTAACTCGGTGGTAGATGAGCTAAATGCAGAATCACTGACTGCTTCCATGTGTTTATTATTTTACTAAGAGATGGGAGCAAAGAGCTCTTCATCTCACAGCAGGGCCTCAACTGCTGTCTCCTGGCTCTCACTCTCTCCTGACCACTGGCCTCACCCACATCAATCCTGTAACATCTTTGGTTTTCAGTGCTCACTATTACCATTCATAACACCGTTCTCTCTTTGAAAATCATTCCACACCAACTTGAATAAGTTTCAGGAAGAACTCAAATGTTCTTTCTCTTCTCAATAGCACATATGAGGATAGAGATATTAATAAGAACTTCTGGAACCATAATTTGTTCTCTAATGTTTATTACATTTCTTTATGCTACCCATTTTACCCACACCCTTTCATTTAGACTATTCTTTCAGTTCAAATTGAGATACACCTGCCAAGCATATACAATGGATGAAGTAGTTCATCTTGAAGAGACCTATAAATCTGAATCATTCATAACTCTTTCCTTGTGTAAATTCAGTGTTTCAATGAGAGAGACATGAATGTTGATCATGTATATAGGTCTCCATCCTTTGTACCCCAAGGATTTCCTCCTACAATTTCCCCCCAAATTGGCTTTAGTGAAAGACACACTCAAGGTTTCCCTTTCATATTACCCCAGGAAATTATTTTGTATTTTTCAATCATTAATGTACACACCAATCACCTAGAATCTTGTTAAAAGACAGATTCTGACTTAATAGACTTGATAAAGGATGAGCTTCTACGATTCTTATTATTTCCCCAGTGCTACTGAGGCACATCAGTGCACCACCCTTTGGTTAGCAAGGAAGAAAACTTGCTTAGACAAACCTAGTCACATTGGAAAGGATTTAATGTAAATCACAAGGAGGAATCAAATGCTGAGAGGCAACTATAAAGATGCTAAATGGTCCAGAACCTTGCAGAATTCTCCCAATTACAGTTCAACTCCTACTTAGAAGCTTCTCTGAGGTTAGATGTCTTCTTTACTCTTTTACCTGAGATGTCCTCAGTCTCCTCCAACAACAACACGGTCACTACCTGCTTTATAAATTGTAAGCCTCTTCTTCCTTAATATCAAAAAGCTGTGGTGTGTGACATCCCTGATAGATATTAATTGATTACTTAATTAATTAGCTAATATAATTAAGGACTCTAAAGTAAATGGAAGCATCTCCTATTTGAAAGCAATGTTGCATTCCCCTGGGAATACTGACTCCACTTGCTTGCACTGTCTGTCAATAATAAACTCTCCTAAGAAAATGCAGAGAGCAAGTTTCTGTCTCACAGTCAGATTTATCTCCTGTGACCCTGTTCCCACATCAGGTTCAGGCTTTGGGAATTCCAGTCTCAGATGTTGGTGGCAGCCCATATCCAGCTGTAGCTCCAAGATAAAGTGTATACTTAGGAGACTCAATGTGAAACTATCACAGACCCTCCACAAAACTCTATTTGGTCATCACAATGTTTAATTTTAGTTTCAATGTGAATGCATTTAAGTAGCTTATGAACTCTCAAATTTATCAAAGATTCGTCCTTTTTTCATCATCTTCACATTTACTGGCAACCAAAGAAATCTGATCTCACAGAGAAAATCAGTTTTGATCTAGCTCTCAACTTTGAAGATTGAAAATAAATAAAAGGTGTAATTTTGATAGTATTTTATGGGATGGCATGATTTTTCAGGCAGAGAGTAGAAAATAAGATCTAGTAAAACATCTTACTCTTGAAAAAGTAAGAAGAGATAAATGAATCAGTTTTGATGAGCCAACAATGATAACTCTGTCTCCAGGTTAGTAGAAGAGGGGATGTCCTGGGGATGGGGCTACAGCCATCAAATTGGGTCAGGAAGGAAACTGAAGAAAAGATGCCTGTAAACTATTAACTTTGGTTTTCCACTCCCCTCCAAAAATGCTTATTCCAGTTGAATCACTAGATAAAGTAATGTAAATGTCTAGCCTCGATACACGTATCACTCTAGGATCATAATATAATTATATGGCTCAAGTTCAACTATGTTGTTACTTCTTCCCATCACTTTTTGACAGGTATTTGATCATTTTGAGTTGAAAACTCATTTGTTTCCAGGTAACAAAATGGGACCAGGAGGAAAAGCAGCTGAAACCAAAAAAAAAAAAAGAAAGGGGGGGTTGTTTATTTGTTTGTTTTTTCAGGGAGGAAGGCAGGAGAAATCTGGACCTATAGGGTCTATATTTAAGTAAAAGGTACATTTATCTAAGTAAATTTAGGTAAAGTCCGGTAAAATATGAAATAAAATATATTATTTTCTTCCTATTTTCTTCTTCCAATTCAAATTGCTGCCCAATCCCTGCCACTTTCATTTACTTTTTTTCCCTTGTTCCTTTTTTCTTATTAATACTATTATTTTAATGGAAAAGGCCATGAATTTAACAACAAATATTTCTGATAAAAGGGATTGCTCTGAGTGGTGAGACCAGTTCTGTATACATTTTGTACTCATAGTACTTTCCCCATTGCCCTGGAGCTACCTTCATTCTCTTTAAAGCATGTTGCCTATGAAAACCTTTTTCTGGATCATTTTTCTTCTCTGAGGTTTACAATATAAAGGAACAGAAGTTTATAACTATATGACCCTAACTGACTTTATAGGGCTTCCCTGGTGACTTAGTGGTAAAGAATCTTCTTGCCAATACAGGAGACAAGGGTTTGATCCCTGGGTCAGGAAGATCCCCTGGAGGAGAAAATGGCAACCCACTCCATTATTCATGCCTGGAAAATCCTATGGAACGAGGAGCCTAGGGGTCCCAGACAGGACTGAGCAACTAAACAACAACAATTGACCTATGGGGATTTAAAGGGGCAATACAACTTGCACAAAAAACAAAAACAATTAAGGGTAACTTTACAGTACAATATACAGGATGGCCCAAACCTTACTCTGAGACACCCAAATCTTTCAACCTACAAACTCTCCAGGCTAGAATATCACAGTCTGAGTTTGCCTTGAAGTCAGTTTTTTACAGTGCACCATTCAAATCATTCAGCCTCACGGTCTAGTCACTGGTGCAATAAGCAGCCCCATCATTCATTTTTTTCACGCAGAAAAAGTAAGATTATTAGACTCCTTTATGCCTGCACCATGCACCTCTTGCTTCTTGCCCCAGGGCTGACACTGAGGAGTGAGGTTTTCATAAGTACTGTTAGGTGTTTATGCTGCAGTCCATAAGGTCACAAAGAATCATACATAACTGAGTGACTGAACTGAACTGAACTAGGTGTTCATGAGGGCTCCCCTGGTGGCTCAGCAGTAAAGACTCTGCCTGCTAATGCAGGAGATGCAGGTTTGATCCCTGGGTCCAGAAGATCCCCTGGAGAAGGAAATAGCAACCCACTCTAGTATTCTTGCCTGGGAAATCCCATGGACAGAGGAGCCTGGCAGGCTATAGCCCATGGTATCACAAAAGAGTTTGACACAACTTAGCGGCTAAACAGCAATAAATAAGTGTTCATGAATCTGCAACCCAGAAGTATGGGACAGACAGTCAACAACAAATAGGGTCAGTTTTGACCAAATAGGGTCCAATGGAGAAATCTTCCCATTTTATTTTCCGGGATAGAGTATCATGAGGCATATTTGATAAGGCTTCAGAGATGGATCTGCAGGATTTGCAATAGTCACCCATAATGGCACCTGGCTTATTACTGATTCATCATCTCTCAGCTCCATATTTCTTTTTGCCTGTTCCGTGATTATGGTGTTGGATTCTGTGGCTATTTCTCTACTGTCAGTTGGCACAATGTTAGGACTTATCACTAGAGAGTGGTAAGGGAACACCAGAGGAAGAGGGGTATTCTCTTCCTGCTTTCTATGCTGTTTGCAGGCCAGACTCACAGAACATGTTATTTCCCCATTGCCTGGCATCGTGTGGTTTCTTCAGTGCTCAGTTCCAGCAGTGCATAGCTTCCTCCAGCATTTACACACTGAGCTTGTTCTCCAGCTCTCCAATGGAACAACAGGGCTATAACCAGGGGCCCAGCCAGAATGCACCAGCACCCCAGCCGAAACAGCTTCCCTACATTTTCTGATTAGCCTTGGCTATGTGGCTGTACATTGAGTCAGTACAGGGTAAGCTAACAACCTCGCCACCAAAACCTTCTCCCAGAAAGGCAGCCTAGAACCACCTCAGACTGAGCCTTAGACAGCCTCTCCATATTCTAGTTCAAGTGGCGCCTAACAGTCATAGGCTTCTCTGGCAACTAGAGTTCAGAGTGACAACTAAAAAAATAGTAACAATCTAAAAGTTTGAGAGTTGTGGTTTTTTTCAGCAGACATACTGAGGACTTCAAACCCAGGAGGCAGCATCTCAAGTAACTGAGAAAGCTGCTCTGAGGAGTTGTGGGGATAGCTAGGATATATAGGAATTTTGCAACAAAGGCAGGTAGTCAGATCAAAAGATCACTGTTAAAAATAGACTAGTTATCTCAAGTTACAGAATTTAGTAGTTTTCTATATAGAGGAAGATACAAGAGTCTGGGCATGTACATCTCAAGTATCTGGGGCTATATCGTGGGTTTTCTTATCCTGAATTCCCTCTTATCCTGAATTCCCTTCGGGCTCACCCCACTGTGAGTGGCTGCAGTCTGGTAGCTGCTAGATGGCAAGTATTCTTTGTTTCCTGAGTTCTCACTGCTGACTGTGATATCCTTTGTTTGCTGTTCTGGCAGGGAATATTTTATTTTTCAAGAGGCTTGACAACTTCCTGTAGAATCCCTTTCTTGACCTTCCCAGAGGGCAAGTTTTTGACAAGCCTACCAAATAAGTCACTTTAGTAATCTCACAGGCTTAAGAGAGGAAGGTTCTTCCTTGGATGCCCCACCTCATTTCTAGGAGTAGTGATTACTCCTTATATTTTCTTCTCTCATAGGTTCTTTATATTTCTCTTTTAACTTTTACTAGCCAATTTCCCCACTAGTATACTTTTTAATAACAGAATTCTTTATATTAAATTTTCCCTTTTCAAATCATCGTGTGGTCTCTGTCTCCTGTTGGACCTTAACAACACAGCATCCAAATTAAAATAAATGTATTACCTTTTCCTCTTTGACTTCATTTGTTTCTCATGCATGCTTGCTGAAATCACATTATCAATAACATGGTCGGTTTATAACCAAGAATCTATTGCCAGTGGTCAATGGACTGACAGTGATTTCCGAAATGAAACAGTGTCACAATTACTAAAACTCTCACTTGTGGTTGATTGGATGAGATTCATGTAGAAGATGCGGTATTAAATTACATGGTTACTGTGGATCTTCAATCTAGTCTCCCATTTTTATCAAAAAGCATTTGCTATCAAGATTATGGAATGAACTGACTGTTGGTATCTGCACTGAAAACCTTAGGTAGGAAAATTGACAGCCACTGACAATTCAGGACATGTGTGGAAGTCAGAGGGCCACTATAGGAACCTTTAAGGAAACCTTTATCTCCTGCACCCAAAGATCATACAGTTCTAAAAAGATCCAGCAGATGATATAACTGAAAGAGTAACAGAGTTTCAAGGCAGCCTGAATGTTCAGTTTTGATACATCATCTTTCATTTTTCAAAAATATAGGGAATTAAAAACTGAGGAAGTAATATGATCCTCACTCCAGGAATGTGTACCTTTGCATGATTAAGCCCCAAAATTTCAAAATCTTTTAAGAGTTCATGCCAGAAGAAAGAACTCTATTCTCATTTTACAAAAGCTAATTATTTTATCATGTCTGGACACCTCACAAAACCAAGCCCGAGTACAGTGCCTTACAACATGGTGCTTCTCCCATGCAAGGTCTGCCCCCATCATTTCTCATTGTATCCAAACCAATAAGTAATCATATCTCAGCAAAGCATGAACAGGATAATGTTATTAACATTTTGGGAGAAAATGGCTTAACCACTGAAGTCACTACAGAATCTACCTTAACATACTAGCTGGAATCAAATGAGCACTTGTAAAACTGGATCTTGAAAGTGTTAGATTTGAGACAGCAGAGGAAGTGACTGGTGATATAAGTTGACATAGAGAATAATTTATTGACATGAGGGCACTCATACATGATTGGAGTTACCATCAAAGAAGCCTGCCAACTATGATAACGCACTGCTGAGATGGTTGCTTGAAACTTTAACATGATGATTTACCTGTAGAAAATCAGGTAGAGATGCTATATCTGCTTGGCAAAATATATAGAAATCTAAAGGAGGTGAAAATATTAGAATGGATTTATCATGTAGGACCAGATAATTTATCACCTGATTATTTTCTCTGGAAGGAAAGAAAGGATACTCCCTCACTGAGACAATAAAGAATGTGTTTGTAAGAGTGCCTGGTACCTTTGAATAGTGCGGTAGTTGCTGTGCTCTGTAGGCTGGACTTGGCAGTGAGAGCTGCTTCTGTGGAGCAACTCCCCACTAACAGTGAGAACAGAGAGATTTTGAGACCACATGGCAGTGCTTAACAATCAGAAGTAAGCTAAAGAACTGCAGTAGAGAGTAGCAAGTCTTAAATGACAATCAGGGTGGCAGCACCCATAATGATCTGTTGCATTAGATGATAGCATTGAAGACAAGCTAAGTGGACAGTGACTAGGTATTACTTGAAATACATTTAAAACAGAGAACTTCTGACTATCAGCCTGGCGTCAACCACTCTAACAGAAAGCTATGACTCTTCAGATTATCTGAAAAATTTAAGTCACTTCACATACTGGTAGTCATCAACCAGATATGAGTCTCGATTCCCTTGATGAAATAACCTAACATGCTATTATAAGTATGCAACTACAACAGCAAAAAATACCCAGGTCTTTCCCCAAATAGACATATGTCCATTTACAAAAGTTCTTATTCACTGGGTAAAGACAAATACCCAGATTCTTTGAGGACTGTTGGATATAGGATATAATATCTCACCACTAATAGGAAACCAAACATACCATCATTTTCTTATTTGGTTAAAGTATGAGATTACTGAAGCAAGATGATTGATGGAATTCTGGACCAAGCTTATCTCATAGTGAACTTGATGATTTTCAGCTCTACCTATGGTTATGCCACAGATGCCTGAGTATATAACTGGCAAGATTACATTTAGTAGCTGGTGAAATATCATGTTGTTACTCTATCTGGGACATTTAAACCATTACGGTGGGAAAGACAAAGTGCAAGGTCCAATTCACATAATTTATTTATACAAAGCACAGATAAATTATGTGAATGAATGGTTGCCCTAGAATTCTATGGACTCTATCACTGGTTTTATGGGTGGATTGGTGGACAGTTTGGTGCTGAAAGAAAAGTGTAGTCGCTTGGTCGTGTCCGACTCTTTGAGACCCTGTGGACTGTAGCCTGCCAGGCTCCTCTGTTCTTAAGATTTTCCAAGCAAGAATACTGGAGTGAGTTGCCATTTCCTTCTCCAGGGGATCTTCCAGACTCAAGGATAGAACTTCAGCCTCCTACATTGCAATCAGACTCTTTATGGTCTGAGCCACAAAATATAATACAATAGCAAAACAGTCCCACATATGGGTGGTCATAAAAAAAAGTGATGAAGAAAAATTCTCATAATGCACAGTGCTCTTGGTTGTCAACATTGTGTAGAAAGAGATTATCTGATTTATGTAGATATACATGGACTTCTGTACTTTTCTGAAAGGTGTGGATAGTTGATCATGGGTTAGAATAAGCAACCTTGAAACAAGAGAGAAAAGGAAGTCTGCAGAAGATGTATTTGAAGTGCATATTGAAGAGGTCATAAAGAGTGAAGATCTTTTGTCTCATGCGGAAAGTGAAAGTGTTCATCGCTCAGTCATGTCTGACTCTTGGCGACCCCATGGACTGTAGCCCGTCAGGCTCCTCTGCCCCTGGGATTCTCCAAGGAAGAATACTGGGGTGGGTTGCCATTCTCTTCCCCAGGGTATCTTCCTGACCTGAGGATCAAACCTGGGTCTCCAGCATTGCAGACATCTGCTTTACCATCTGAGCCACAAGGGAAGCCCCTTACCTCATGCTACCGCCCACCAAATCTCAGGCTACTACCCACCAAACAGTACACACCTCAGTGGAAGAATCCAAAAGTGGAGAGAACCGACATAGAAATATCACTTGGCCTTAGGTCCACTGCTGCTGGTCCACTGGGCCCACAGATGGAGTCATCATGGCAGAGTTGGAGATAAAGCATGAACCAAAAGTATGAGCTCTCTTTCCTCAAGGCTCATCATGGGGAAACAGTACAATCCTCATTCCTGGGATGTTAAAAATGTTATTACACTTGTTTAATGTTCAACTAACAGCAGCAAAACAGATCCAGAGCACTTCATATGACATTTTATATTCACATTGGCTATGCCCCTATAACATAATAAAGGACAAAAACAAATTTGCCTACATAAGACCAATGTTAGGTTATACTGATGTATATTTTAGGATCCACTCTCTATATATATCTGTTTTGGAAGCATGCAGAGAATTGAGTTTTAAGAAAGAAGTTCAATTATTAAAAGTGTTTTCTGTATTTCTTTCAGAAAAGAATTGGCTTATTAATAAAGTTTCCTACATAAACCTGAGCTTTTATTATTGCAGAGTCTGATGAGTATTTTATTCAGGCCTCATACTACTTTCAAATATAAATATTTGTTTGCTACATTATTTCACTTTATCTTAAAAACAAAATAATTTAGGTGGTATTAATATGAACTTACTGAATAAGAAAATTAAGCAAATATCATACAACCTATAAGTTGAATAGTTAGTACTGTTGGAGGCATATCTAGGCATTTGGTGGGCAGTTACACCATTCTACCAAAGCACTCATTCAAAGCACTCAACTCTGAGACAACTAAAAATTAGATTTGGAGTCACTTCTGAATTAAGACCTTGATAACAGCTTTTTGAATCTGCTTAGTCTTTACGCTGTAGATGACAGGGTTGAGCACAGGAGGAATAAGCAGAAAGATATTGGCCATGATGGTGTGGACAAAGGGAGGTGCTGAATGGCCATAGCGATGAACAAGAGACAGGCTGATGAGAGGGATGTAGAAGATGGCAACAGCACTGATGTGGGAAATGCAGGTGTTGAAGGCTCTCTGCCTGCCCTCTGTGGAGGCAATGCTGAGGACAGATCGGATGATCAGGACGTAGGAGAGCAAGATACAAGGACAGTCAAATCCTGTCGTGGAGAAGGGTGCAAACAGACCAAGGATGCTGTTGATTCTGTTGTCTGTGCAAGAGAGTTGAATGAGATCAACATGGTAGCAGTAAGAATGTGAGAGGACCATAGACCTGCAGAAGGACAGCCTCTTGACAAAAAGCACAACCGGCAACATGACAGCAACATTTCTTGTCAACATGCTCATCCCAATCTGGGTGATCCTGGCGTTGGTGAGGATGGTGGTGTATCTCAGTGGATCACAGATGGCCACAAAACGGTCAAAGGCCATGGCCAGTAAAACCCCAGACTCCGTGAAAGTAAATCCATGGAGAAAGAACATCTGGGCAATGCAAGCATTTAAGTTGATCTCTCGGGCTTCGAACCAGAAGACACCAAGAGTAGTGGAAAGTGTGCACAGGGATAAGCTCAGGTCTGTGGCTGAAAGCATAGAGAGAAAATAATACATGGGCTCATGAAGGCTCTGTTCACGGAGGACCACAAACAGGATCATGCTGTTCCCAGAGAGGGCAACGGCATACAGGAGACAAACAGGGATCGAGACCCAGATCTGGGCTGCCCTCAGTCCTGGAATACCCGTCAAGACGAAGGTCAGAGGCTGAGCACTGATATTGTTGAGTACCCACATAATGAGGGGCTGAGAAGACAGGTATATTTGAATAATTAAACATAACATATGATAAAAATGTAGCTTATCACTTAGACACTCTTAGATTCACTAAATTCCTATTGCTGATCTAGGAATCTTAGTATTTTATGATAAATAATACTTGGTCAGTTGGTTAACAATTTATAAAAATATGAAAGGATCCCTATTTCACACATCTCTGCACTTGGGTTAAAAATTTCAAGGCCGAAAAAAAGCTATAATAATTAATATTAGAATAAAGAAGGGAAAATGCATTTTTTTTTTGCTTTAGGGAGTGTCTTCTTAAATAAGATGAAAACAGTTAGGTAAAATACCAATACAGAACACACCATGTCAAACTTAAGTACAACTGGTTACAAAAGATACGTGTAAGTAAAATAAGTTGTACAGCAAATATACACATTAGAATGCCAAGGCCAGAGAACACTGCTGCATCTGATTTAAAGTAAACTGTGCCTGTGTTATTTATTTGGTGACAGTCTAGTTAGATAGATGGTGAGAGAGTTGGGAACAGGAACAATGACACAATAAATTTTTGTGTCCAGAGGTTTTGATCATGGATGTTGGGATGTATTATTCTGGCCCAGTAGAATAATAAAGATAAAGGTACAAGACCTTGCTCCTACATTGACATTGGTGAGAGGTAGGACCTTGGTAACCCATTCCCATCTAAGATTCCTTACCTGTAAACCTTGGCCTTAAAAAATATCCCTGGTTCCAAACTCCTAATTTATCTCATATACATACAACTATATATAATATAGCTAACCAATGGTGACTTACTGTATAGCACAGGGAACTGTACTCAATTTCTTATAATAACCTATAATGGAAAAGAACCTGAAAATAATATTTATACATATGTGTATAACTGAATCATTTGCTGTACTCTAGAAACTGATACAACATTGTAAATTAACTATATTTCAATTAAAAAATAAAATCCCTGGTCTGCCAATATCCAGTTGTTTCTATAATGATCAAATGCCAAGATGTATTTGAAGTACTTCTTTCTAAACATAAAAGGTTTCTTAGAAGCTCAGACTATGAGGATCCTGTAAAAAAGGTGGAACTGATGCCAAGTGAAAGAATTAAAAAACTTACTTTCTAACAAACAGGAAGACAGAAATCAAATTTAAAAGCTGTGTGAAATAACAATAAAATGTAAGATAAATATCAATTTGGGGCCACACAGAACTACAATTCACTCAGTTTCTTGATAGAATTGAATTTAATGCTTTTCCTGTAGACTTGTATGTGCTTGCAAATGAGTCACTTAACTTTCACAAGCTCTAGCTTTGGGGCTGTCACTCTGATCCCCTCTACTCCCCCTTTTCAGGTGTGCAGTCTTTTGCTTCCCCTCTCCCCATACCTCCCTCTGCTCTGTCACTTGCCCTTCTGATGCGCTCTCAACAGTCCCTCTTCTTGGTCCTAGCATCTTACCTGGCTCCCAACAGATGGGCAGCTGCCTTTTCCTCTACTGCCCAGCCAACTGTACAGTGGGTAGCTCTTGGACCCAGCCTTCTGAAGAGCCCAACATGTGACTCAGCCCTGCCCCAAGAGACCCTTCAGGCTTGCAGAGAGTAAAATTAGATGAGCAGCATAATCCTAGGTGGAAGACTAGAATGTTCCAGGAGGCTCCCCTGGGACATACTAAATAGTATGTTTTAGATTGAAGAAAATCTAAATAATATGTTTGCCATCTCCCTTTTAGTTATTTCACTGTCTTTATAAAATATTCCATGAATGTAAACAGTCTTTTTTTCCTGCATTAATTTTCAATTTTGTTTATTGCTGTGCAGGGTGCAGACAAGAAATGCCCTTATCCTTATCTCCTTTCTTCATTTCCAGATATTAAGATAATCACCTACACCATAATATTTGTCTGAATATTTATATAAATTTATATATGGTCATAGAGCTATTATTAAATATACCATATTTATGTTTCAGTTGTTTGAACTTCAAAGCAAATCAATTTTGATTGAAATATGATTAAATAAACATTATTGAACACAGAATCTAGAACCCCCAGGCATATAGAGACTACTAAATGAATTAAACATATTTATTACTAGACCTGAGTAAACTAAATTAAACTTACTGACTTTTCACTGTAAGTGATTTTTCCCCTGTATTTTATTTTTTTAATTTTTTCCCTTTATTTATTTATCTTAATTGGAGCTAATTACTTGACAATATTGTGGTGCTTTTTGCCATACATTCACATGAATCAACCATGGGTGTACATGTGTTCCCCATCTTGAACCCCCCTCCCACCTCCTTCCCCATCCCATCCCTCAGGGTCATTCCAGTGCATCAGCCCTAAGCACCCTGTCTCATGAATTGAACCTGGACTGGCGATCTATTTCACATATGATAATATACATATTTCAATGCTATTCTCCCAAATCATCGCACCTTCACCTTCTCCTACAGAATCCAAACATCTGTACTTTTAATCTGTGTCTCTTTCACTGTCTCACATATACAGTCATCGTTATGATCTTTCTAAATTCCATATATATGTGTTAATATACTGTATTGGTCTTTTTCTTTTTGACTTACTTCTCTCTGTATAGTAGGCTCCAGTTTCATCCTCCCTTTCTTTGGCACTGGAATGAGCAAATAGATGGGGAAACAGTGGAAACAGTGGCTGACTTTATTTTTGGGCGGCTCCAAAATCACTGCAGCCATGAAATTAAAAGACGCTTACTCTTTGGAAGGAACGTTATGACCAAGCTAGACAGCATATTAAAAATCAGAGGCATTACTTTGTCAACAAAGGTCCATCTAGTCAAGGCTATGGTTTTTCCAGTAGTCATGTATGGATGTGAGAGTTGGACTATAAAGAAAGCTGAGTGCCGAAGAATTGATGCTTTTGAACTGTGGTGTTGGAGAAGACTCTTGAGAGTCCCTTGGACTGCAAGGAGATCCAGCCAGTCGATCCCAAAGGAGATCATTCCTGGGTGTTCATTGGAAGGACTGATGTTGAAGTTGAAACTCCAATTCTTTGGCCACCTGATGCGAAGAGCTGACTCATTTGAAAAGACCCTGATGCTGGGAAAGATTGAGGGCAGGAGGAGAAGGGGACAACAGGATGAAATGGTTGGATGGCATCACCAACTTAACATAAATGGGTTTGAGTAGACTCCAGGAGTTAGTGATGGACAGGGAGGCCTGACGTGCTGTGGTTCATGGGGCTGCAAAGAGTCAGACATGACTGAACAACTGAAATGAACTGAACTGAGCTGATGCTTAGGTTAAACAAAGAGTTATCAGTCTATTTTGAAAAGAAGGGAAAGAATACCATATAATTGTCAAGATAGTTTTCCTTTAGCAGATTCTACTTTCTAAAAGCTATTACTCTTCTGAAATATTATACATGTAGCTAGTATGACCCCCTTTGCATGGACATAAATATGAAAATAATAATAATGATTGGCATAATTTTATATTGCAAAATTTTATTTATTAAGGTAGTTGAAATTATTCTGGTTTAACATTAACTCCAGTTTCTCTATTGTTCAATTATTCCTACTGTAATATTATAAATAATAATCAAGATTGATTTTAATGTTATCCCCTGAAGAGAGTAGATTACCTTCCCAGTGGAGAAACATTAACCATGCTCTGAGGTTGACTTCAGGCAATATCTCCTCTCATCCTGTGTCCTGCATCCTCCTTGGCATCCCAGGACTGGAGAATTTTCAGTTTGGGGTTGCCATTCCATTCTGTGTCATGTATGTTGTGGCTCTAGTCGGCAATATCACTCTCCTTCATGTAATCCAAACTGATCCCACCTTGCATGAGCCCATGTACCTCTTTCTGGCCATGCTGGCTATCACTGACCTGGTCCTCTCCACTTCCACACAACCTAAAATGCTGGCCATATTCTGGTTTCACTATCATGACATTGAATACTATGCCTGCCTCATCCAGTTGTTCTTCATCCACGCCTTTTCTTCTGTGGAATCTGGACTGCTCATGGCTATGGCCTTGGACCGTTACGTGGCTATCTGCTTCCCACTGCGTCACTCTAGTATCCTGACCCCATCTGTCGTGGGTAAACTGGGGGCAGGTGTGATGCTGAGAGGGCTTCTGTGGGTGAGTCCTTTCTGCTTCATGGTGTCCAGGATGCCCTTCTGCCCCAACCGGACAATCCCCCAGTCATACTGTGAGCACATGGCTGTGCTGAAGTTGGTGTGTGCTGACACTAGAGTTAATCATGCATATGGGCTCTTTGTGGGCTTCTCTGTGGTTGGCTTTGATGTTATTGTCATCAGTGTATCCTGTGTGATGATTTTGAGAACTGTGCTGTTGTTACCCTCAAGAGAAGCCTTGTTCAAAGCTTTTGGCACATGTACCTCCCATATCTGTGTCATCTTGGCTTTTTATATCCCTTCTCTCTTTACTTTCCTCACCCACTGCTTTGGACATCAAGTGCCCTGAGTGGCACCTGTCATGTTGGCTATTCTCTATCTCCTGGTACCTCCCGTGCTCAACCCCATCATCTACGGAGTTAGAACCAAACAGATCAGGGACAGAGTTGTTCAAGGATGTTGTAGAAAAGACCCTTGAGTCGAAGCTTAGGGATACAACCACCCCAATCACCCCATTGATCTGGGGACATAAATACAGAAAGTTTAACATGATGTCGCATATTGTCAGAAGATTATCTCTATGAACAACTGACTCAGAGAACAGCCACCCTCATGAAGCAACAGGGACAATTTTCAGGATACCCTGAATAAGAATTCTCTGAAAGAGGTGTTTGATAATGAATACAGGGTTGACCTATGTTCATCATCAGAAGAAAAGAGTAAAAGAATATTCACCTATAAAATTTGTGAAGATCTGAAAAGAATATAATCTTCCATGGACAAACAAGATGACATTTCCTTTTAAATAGTTGGTAGAAGAATAAGTTGGTATACCTTGTGATAAAGGAGTTTAGAAATGTCCATGGAAACTATTTAAAAGTTCTGTATTTTCCCCAAGTTTGAAATTTATTTATAAAAATAGGATATTAGAAAGTGATATACAAAGACATGTATAGATTCATTATTTATTAAAACAAGAGCAGGAAAACATTCAAATATTGATTTATTAGAAACCAGATATAGTAATGAGCAATTAAATGTTATTTATCATTTAAATACTGTATTTGTAAAATGTATCTAACAGTGTGGAAATGATCAAGATATAATGTGAAACTGAAAAAAAATTGCCCATATGGCTGATTTCAATTCTAAAAAGGAATATAGGTACATAGAAATGGATTCAGGAAATGCATCCAAATGCTATAATGTTTAATGATAGTACTGAGATTTGTGGTATTTTGAGGTTCTTTTTGCAGCCTTTATGTATTTCTCAAGACTAATTCATGACTGAAAAGGTTAGTTTCAGTGTGAGAAGAAAAAGTAATTGAAATAACAACCAAACTATGCAGAAGAGCTTAATTCAGTGCCAAAGCCTAGGGGAGTGGAGTGGACAATCTGAGAGTATTAGGGACTCTGTAATAATTTCCAGAAATGTTTGGAAATATAGACACAACATTGCTGCCAGACAGTATTGCTCACAGTACCTCAAGACTGCTAATATTGCGAATTAGGTAGACTAAATGCTGTTCTCTCTTAACAAAATTTGCTGATGCTCTGATGATAATTGATTTCAAATGAAATTTTGAAAAAAAATTGAGGAAGGAGCATCTCCTTAAAAATCACTGTTGTAGAGTTGAAAGTAGTAAGAAAGTTACTAGAAATTTTATGTATTAATATTCAATTTTCAAATGAAAATTTTAATGTATATTAAAAACTACATGTCCTTCATTTTTTCTTATTTTTTTCAACTTTTTTGAGGTGTATGAAACATACAAATATTTGCACAATGCATACATTTTGATGAGTTTAGACATAGGCATATGCATATACCTCTAATACCATCATCACAATCAAGATGATAAACATATCTATCATATTTAATGCATCTGCATTTTTATTCTCATGCACCACTCTCTTGTCAAAGTCAATGGTGAAGAAGGTCCTAAAATAGAGGCTCTTATGTTATTAAAACCAATGTCAGATGAAGGTGCTTTAAGAGAAATCAGGAGTATTTGTTTTTCACAAAAGAAACAGCTAATGGAGTTTAAAGGAGCCTCCAGAAGTGAATGGATATTCTGAAGGACCATTGTCAGAACTCCTAAATTTTAGAGTTGTGAGGAACTATGATCCCCTTATTAGCAAATCAGTAAATAATTCTGATTCTCTCTCTTTGTCTTTTAAGACTTATTTTATGACTGTATAACTTGAAACAATAAAATGCAAATATTTGTAATACATAGTTTAATGAGTTTGTGCATGCCTGCTCAGTCTTTTGAGCCTTGTCCGACTCTTTGAGACCCCATGGATTGCAGCTCGCCAGGCTCCTCTGTCCACGCAGTTCTCCAGGCAAGAATGCTGGATATGTGGCCATGTCCTCTTCCAGACGATCTTCCAAACTCAGGGACCGAACACAAGTCTCCTGTGTCTCCTGCATTGCAAGCATATTCTTTATCTACTGAGTCACCTGGGAATCCCCGGTTGAATGAGTTCTGACTCATGTAAATGTCTGTGTGGGTACCCGCCCAATTAACATATAGAAAATTTCTATCACTTTATAAAGATTTTTGCTGCCTCTTTGTATTCAAACACTCGCTTCATCCCAAGCAAGCAATTCCTGATCTGATTTCTTTCTCTCATTATTATTATTTTTCCTTCCAAAACTTGTGCCTTGTGTCTAGCTCAGAATAAAGCTTTTCAGATTCATCCAGATAGTTGCATGTATGAGTGATTCATTTCCTATTATTGCTTAGTAGTGTGTTTTATTTTTTCTACATACCTCAATTGTTATCTTTCTCCCTTCCTTCAGCCCCAATTTACATATGCTCTTGTAGCTATAAAAAGTATGATATATTCATTTTTCATTTATTTGGACTTTAAAGCAAGTCAGTTTTGATTGAAATGTGTTTAAATATATGTTATTCAATAGAGAATCTAAAATACATGTTGTGACTAGGAAAAAAAATGACATTATTCTACATAACTAAACACATATCACTGTAAAAGAAAGCATTCATTCAGCAAAATAAATTATTTTCTTTGACTCTGATTCAGTATGTCACATTTTGTTTAATTTACATTGGACCATGGATTTCTGGGAAAATTTTCTTATATCATAGCATTCAAATTATCTTCCATTTTGCTCACTAGGAGGATAAAGACAAGCTTTCAGCATCATCTCACTAATGACTTTCTGCTAATTATTCTTAATGGTACTAAAAGCTTTCAAAATTTCATGAGCATACAAACATCCTCAACCTCTTGTTAAAATGAAAATTCTATTTCATTAGGTCTGAGAACAGGCCTGAATTCCTGTCAGGAACTTCTGACAATACTTCTGCTCTGAGGCCATATTTTATGCAAGACTTTATTTAATACAGTCTGCACTTTTATTTATTTATTTTTTAATTTTCTTTACTTTATTGTGTTGGTTTTGCCATACATTGACATGAATCCGCCATGGGTATACACATCTTCCCCCTCCAGAACCCCCCTCTTCTGCACTTTTAAAGGCATATTGGAATGCTGCTTTCCTGAGATTAGTTTACATGGCACCCTTGAGTAATTTCTACTTAGCTAACAATTCTTATCAGTTGTTGAACTTTATTGCATATATGTTTCTTTTTGCTAAAATACATAATTAAATGTTAATCAGAAAAATATGGGTATGATGCTTAAATAAATTTTCTGTGTGTTCTGCTGGTGTAAAATGTCTCTGTTTTTTCCTTTTACACTTTGTTGACAGATTGACTATATATACAGAATTACTAGGCTTTAAATAATTTTCTTTGAACACTTTAAGCTTTAGCTAAATACAGTAAATGAGAGTAAAGTTAATATTCTGGTTCTGTATGTCTATACTCCAAAACCTTAACCTCTCTGTACCTTAGATTCTCTACCTGTACAATGAGAAAGTTTGCCGGGAGTCGTCAGGATGCCCCCTTGTTCGGATGACAAAGTCACGAGACTAAGAAAGAAATTGCAAAGCTGACTTTCTTTATGGGGCATCCTGGGCAAGCCTCACTCTGGTATTTTTCTTGGAAGTTCTGTCTATGCTCGAACATTGGCTCATCTCAGTAGGTCAGTCACAGTTGGAAAGAATTTGTCCTGAGATAATTCCCCCAGACCTTATCAACCAGAGGATCTGGGAAGGTGGATCCTCCTTCCCCCGGGGCTAAGGAGGAATGAAAGGGACATTTAAATAGATTACTACTCTTTACTGGGGAGTTTACCAAGAGTTCTCTGGGGGTCATGGCAAGGCCACCACCAGAAAGGCTCGTACTTGGGTCACCTTTCCACCTCCCACTCCCCTGACCACTCCACAGAGGAGGCTCTCTTCCTTGAAGAAATCAGGCTGGAATGGGACTTAGGAATGCTCGTAACTGTGGCCAGCATAGTTGGAGATATTGATTGCTTTAGGATAATGTAGACATAGGAATTCATTATAGTAGTTAAGGTTAATAGGGTTTTATTGCTAAAGCGGTGCTGCTAGACTGTCTCTTAGTCCTCTTTCCTCTTTCTAAACTGTCTCTTTGTCCTCTTTCCCCTAAGAACTGAAGTAGGTTACTAGAACAAACAGTCTCAAGCTTAAGCCCTTCCCTCTAGCTTCTACATAGTTGTACCTGATAAGAGAAATGTAACCTTTCTACTTAGATTGATGTGCTTATCATGACTGAATGAAGTATACTGAAGACATTCAAATGGTAAACATACTATTGTTAAATCTAATTACATAAAAATCTGACTTCTGCAAAGGGAATGTTTCATGATAGATTGGGGAATGAGCTCAATGATAAGGTTGCTATAGAAGGTAGAAAACAAAAAATTGTATAGAATGATAGGTGATGTAATGATGTAATGGGGATGTCTTTTGGCTATAAAACTGTAAACCAACAACAATAAACGAGAGACTGCTTCATCACCACACACTGACTCAGCTCAGTTCTTCTTCTGCCGACGCCACTCATCCCTCAAGACCCCCAGACCCCGCTGGGGCTGGACCCTGGCAAAAGTTGATACCTATTTCATTGGGTTGTTGTAGAGAATACATAACTACACAATTTAAAATCCTCCAGAGTACAACCTGGCACAGAGAAACTATTAAACAAATATCACACATTTATTACTAGGCCTGAGTAGACTAAAACTAAATGTTGTCTTTCTTTTGTAGTTGATAGGTTCCCTATTGGAGCCTTAGTCTCCAATCTTTATCCTGGCACTCTGAATATTACTTCCACAAATACTTTTTTCCCAGTTCTTTATTTTTTCCCTTCTTTACTGAGTAATGTTTTATTGAATAAATGCTGCAAAATTTCATTATTCTCCAATTGACAGATATTTGGGTTTCCACATTTTACCTGTTATTATGTACACAGCTACTTTAAATATGGTCTTTTTTCTTAACTGAAGTATAGTTGAATCACAATGTTATGATATTCTTACTTTTCGATGTAAGTATTAACCAGTTATTTGGTGTATGCAACTTGAAGTGGACCTGCTTCATCAAAATATGCTTAGAAGTAGCCAAGAAGATTCCTGATGGGGTTGTCCTCAGTGCCCAAGGGCTCCAAGTACCCCATAGTGTTTTTGAACACTTAGTGTTGCCAATGCACTTTGTTTAGTTATTCTAATGACTTTGTATCTCTTTGTGGTTTGAATTTTCATTTCCCTAATGGGTAAAGATTTGAGCATATTTTCATGCATGTACTAGATGTTCATTTACTTCCCTTTGTGAAGTGTCTCTTAAATCAAAAGCTTAGAATTTTAATGAGTTCTTTATCTCTCTGTTGATTGTGAGATTTTGTTTTTCAGATACAAGCACTGTGATCACTTTCTTCATCTGTGGGTTTCTTTTTTACGTTTGTATCTTTGGTAGTTTCATGAAATTCAAATGCTGATTTTTTTTTTCTTTACAATCTGTTTTGTGTCCTAAGAAATCTTTGCTTTCCTTCAGTTCATGACAATATAATCTTATTAATTTTTCTCTTGGAATCTTTATAGTTTTAGCTTCTAAGTTTAATTATATTCAAATAAAGACGTTTTACATTGAGGTAGGAATTAAGTTTCATTTTGGTTTTTATACAAATACCCAGTTGCTCTAGCTTCATATTTTTCAGTCACTGAAAAATATGAAGTTCATTGATTTCTCCAGTGAAAATCACTTAATTATGTTTGGGGCTATTTCTGACTTCTTCGTGATTTTCTTCCACAGTGTATTGATCTATTCTTAGATAAAGAAAAGATCACCTCTTGGGTATGTGGAACACTAAGGTCAGTTTTCATTCCTATCCCAAAGAAAGGCAATGCCAAAGAATGCTCAAACTACTGCACAATTGCATTCATTTCACACGCTAGTAAAGTAATGCTCAAAATTCTCCAAGCCAGGCTTCAGTAATACATGAACCGTGAACTTCCAGATGTTCAAGCTAGTTTTAGAAAAGGCAGAGGAACCAGAGATCAAAATGCCAACATCTGCAGGATTATCAAAAAGCAAGAGTGTTCCAGAAAAACATCTACTTCTGCTTTATTGACTATGCCAAAGCCTTTGACTGTGTGGATAACAATAAACTGTGGAAAATTCTGAAAGAGATGGGAATACCAGACCATCTGACCTGCCTCTTGACAAACCTATATGAAGGTCAGGAAGCAACAGTTAGAACTAGATGTAGAGCAACAGATTGGTTCCCAATAGGAAAAGGAGTACGTCAAGGCTACTTATTGTCACCCTGCTTATTTAACTTATATGCAGAGTACATCATGAGAAATGCTAGGCTGAAAGAAGCACAAGCTGGAATCAAGATTGCCAGGAGAAATATCAATAATTTCAGATATGAAGACGACATCACCCTTATGGCAGAAAGTGAAGAGGAACAAAAGAGCCTCTTGATGAAAGTGAAAGAGGAGAGTGTAAAAGTTGGTTTAAGGCTCAACATTAAGAAAACTAAGATCATGGCATCTGGTCCCATCACTTCATGGGAAATAGATGGGAAAACAGTGGAAACAGTGTCAGACTTCATTTTGGGAGGCTCCAAAATCACTGTAGATGGTGATGGCAGCCATGAAATCATAAGATGCCTACTCCTTGGAAGGAAAGTTATGGCCAACCTAGATAGTATACTGACAAGCAGAGACATTACTTTGCCAACAAAGTTTCGTCTAGTCAAGGCTATAGTTTTTCCAGTACTCATGTATGGTTGTGAGAGTTGGACAGTGAAAAAGGCTGAGCACCAAAGAATTGATGCTTTTGAACTGTGGTGTTGGAGAAGACTCTTGAGAGTCCCTTGGACTGCAAGGAGATCCAACCAGTCCATCCTAAAGGAAATCAGTCCTGGGTGTTCATTGGAAGGTCTGATGTTGAAGCTAAAACTCCAATACTTTGGCCACCTCATGCAAAGATTGACTCATTGGAAAAGACCCTGATGCTGGGAAGGATTGGGAGTGGGAGAAGAAGGGGAAGACAGAGTATGAGATAGCTGGATGGCATCACCGACTCAATGGATGTAGGTTTGGGTGGACTCCGAGAGTGGTGATGGACAGGGAGGGTGGGCGTGCTGTGGTTCATGGGGTCACCAAGAGTCAGACACTACTGAGCGACTGAACTGATATTGATACTGTCTGGGTTGGTCATAGCTTTTCTTTCAAGGAGCAAGCATCATTTAGTTTCATGGCTTCAGTCACCATCTGCAGTGATTTTGGAGCCCAGAAAAATAAAGTATGACACTGTTTCCCCTGTTTCCCCAACTATTTGCCATGAAGTTATGGGACCAGATGCCATGATCTTAGTTTTCTGAAAGTTGAGCTTTAAGCCAACTTATTCACTCTCCTCTTTCACTTTCATCAAGAGGCTCTTTAGTTCTTCTTCAGTTTCTGCCATAACAGTGGCAGTCCTGTGGCCATTGCTGAGTCTTTCTCATTTTATTGTTTTCTTCTATTTCTTTGCATTGATCACTGAGGAAGGCTTTCCTATCTCTCCTTGCTGTTCTTTGAAACTCTGCCTTCAGATGCTTATACCTTTCCATTTCTCCTTTGCCTTTAGCTTCTCTTCTTTTCTCAGATATTTTTAAGGCCTCTGCAGACAACTATTTTATTCTTTTGTATTTCTTTTTCTTAGGGATGATCTTGATCAGTGCCTCCTGTACTATCTTTTGCCTTTTCATACTGTTCATGGAGTTCTCATGGCAAGAATACTGAAGTAGTTTGCCATTCCCTTCTCCAGTGGGCCATGTTTTGTAAAACATCTCCACCATGACCTGTCCATCTAAGCTCAATCGGGATGGCAGAGTAGAATGACATACACCTATCTTTGCTCATCTTCTCCTGTGAGAACTCCAAAATTACAACTCACTGCTGAATAACCATCAACACAAAAAGTTGGATCCCACCAAAAAAGATACCCCACTTCCAAGAGCAAAGGAGAAGCCCCAGCAAGATGGTAGGAGGGGTGAAATCGCATTTAGAATCAAACCCCATACCCACCAGAGATGGTCAGAGGGCTCAAACAAAACCTTGTGCACACCATGAAACTCCACAGAGACTGAGCCAGACCTGCCTTTGAGTGTTTGAATGTCTCCTGTGGAGGTAGGGGTCAGCAGTAGCCTGCCGCAGGGGTAGGGGCTCTGGGTGAAGCAGACCTGGGTATGGCATAAGCCCTCTTGGAGAAGGTCGCCATTAATCCCACCACAAAGCCATCAGAACTTACACAGGACTGGGGAAACAGACTCTTGGAGGGCACAACAAAACCTTGTGCACACCAGGACCCAGGAGAAAGGAACAGCTACCCTACAAGAGACTAACAGATTTCCCCRTGAGTGTCCAGGGGTCTCTGGTGGAGGTGTGGGTCAGCAGTGGCCTGCTGCAGGGTCGGGGGCACTCAGTGCAGCTGTGCATGATGGGACCTTTTGAAGGAGGTCACTATTATTTTCATTACCTCTATCATAGTTTGAGCCTCGTCCATCAGCAGAAAACCAGATTAAAGATTTACTGAGTATTACCTCACCCATCTGAACAACACCCAGTTTCCTCCATTATTCAGTCTCTCCCATCAGGAAGCTTCCATAAGCCTCTTATCTTTATCCATCATAGGACAGACAGAATGAAAATTACAATCACAGAAATCTAATCAAACCAATCACATGGACCACAACCTTGTCTAACTCAGTGAAACTATGAGCCATGCCATGTAGGTGCATGTCTCAGTGTCCAAATTTACCCTTTTTAGAAGGAGATCAGTCATATTGACTAAAACCCACTCTACTTCAGCATGAAATTATTATTATCAGTTTATTTTTGTTTCATTTATTTATTTATTTATTATTAGATCTAACTGCATCTGCAATGAGCTTATTTCCAAAGACTTGGACATGACTGAGTGACTCAGCACAGCGCAACATGAGCTTATGTCCAAATGAGGTCACATTCATAGGTACTAGAGATTAGTACATCAGTACCTTAATTCAAGTCCTTACTGTTAAAGTCAAATCCACCCTCTGTACCCCAGCATCAACTAATTCTCAGACAGAGTTTTAGATGAAATAGAAAATAATAGCTTTATTGCTATTGTAATGCCCTTATACTCTGTGTCCAAATCTGGAGGGATTATGAAGAGTTTTATAGTAATGGCTCAAAAAGGGTATGGTCACCTATTGGACAGTCTTCTGATTGGTTGGTGGTGTGCTAATAAGTGGAATTCAGCATCATCAACCTGCTTCCAAGTGGTCTGGGGTCTACATGTTTGTGGGCAGCATACAGTTAATTACTCCCACCTGGTGGGATTTTCAGGATCGCAAAACAGCTCAAAGATATTGTTATAGATATCCCTTGAGAGAGGATCAGGACACTTCCCCAAGGCTGCACTATTTTATGTGAGTGTGTGTGTGTGTATGTGTGAGAGGGTCATTTTGACTGTTCCTCCCTTGTCACATCAGCTCCCTTCCCTAGTTAGCAACTGTTGAACCCACTCACTGGAATTCAGGGAGTCAAGGATACTGAATGAAGACCATTTCCTGTAACTAAGAAATGGTGTTGCAGGAAGGGGGATACCTTCCAGAGCCCAAGAGTGGGCTTATGTCTAACACTCAGAAATGGATTATTTGAGGAGGCGTACATGCTGATAAAGCAAGTGACTCTACTAGGAAGGGGCACCTGGGTAGAGAGCAACAGGGTAATGGAACCCAGAAGAACTGCTCTACCATGTGGCTCAAAGTCTCAGGTTTTATGGTGATGGGGTTAGTTTCCAGGTTGTCTCTAGACAATCATTCTTATATGGGTTCTTGATGGTGGCACATTCATTGTTCTGCCAGTATGCATTCCAGTGAGAAGAATTTGGGGGATTAGTAGTAAATATGGACTGGCGTCTCCTTTCTCCCTTTGACATTTCCAGAATTCTTCCTGTTGGTGGTAGCACATTAGTTCTGCGTTCCTTCCAGGACCACCTGTTGTAAGATAACCACTGAGGTCAGTGGTTACTACTATTGGGCCTGGCCAGGAAAGGCAGTTTGGGTCAGGGATTCCACTAACAATGGTAACACAGAAAGGATTATATGCCAGGAGCTCCACAGTGTCACACTCAGTATTGCTAAGGACTGTAGGCTGGATACCACCTCTCAGCTCGGAAGAACTTTTCCAAAGAGATAAGGGAGGAGCTAGGATATATAGAAGTTTTTACTGAAGAAACAATCAATATGTAGTTCAACATCAAAAGACTACTTCTAATCACATACACACAAAAATCTCAAGTTAAATATTTTAGTGCCTTTCCAAGAGTCTTGGCTCATTGAATTTATTATTTGATATACATCTTAACTATTAAGTTTCTTTTTCTTTTCTAATGCATCATAACTATTAATATCTAAGACTAGTATCTTATTTTTTTCCTTACTGAATTCCCTCAGAGCCCACAGTGGGCGGGGGACCACTGGTTGATGGTTCAATGACTTAATGGCAGGCAATAATCTTTTCTTACTGAAATGGCAGGTGACGTTGTTTTCTCACCTTGCACTCAGAGCCCTGCTATCACACTAAAATGTATATGTCATGCAAGTAATTATTTGTCCTTGCACGTATATGCAATTTTACATACATACGTCCTCAAGAAAATTCACTCCTTTACACACATATTTATTGCCATCACTCAGATATACACATCAATACACATGATAAATGAACACACTTGCACATTGCACAAAATATCCCTTCAATTGTAAATATACATACTCTGGAAAACAATAAAGTACATGCATGTAGATAAACTTACACTCATACAATCAGTGGACATGAATTTGAGCAAACTCCAGGAGATAATGAAGGACAGGGAAGCCTGGTGTCCTGCAATCTTTGGGGTTGCAAAGAGTCAGACATGTCTTAGTAACTGAACAAAAACAGTCTTAGCAACACACATTATTATGTGTGCATTCAAATGTACACATATAGAGAATGCACACATATAGAGAAGAAGGGAGATTTAGAGGTTAATTCTTCCACTTTTAGTCTTCAGGCTTAGAGGAAGTCAGTTCAAGTATGAGGCAGTAGGACATAGGAGGGTGGAGCGAATTGGAGCTTGGGGGAAGGGAAAGTGTAGACACTCAAAGGTTTTAAAGAGGCTCCATTGGGTGTTCTCTGTTCCAAGTTGTTTTCCAGAAGCCATTTACAGTCACGTCCAGTAAAGTTGGAGTTGATGAGAGATAAAGTGGAGCTCTCGGTGAGGGGTGCCTTGGGCCCAGTCATCTCCGCCCATCCCAAGGAGCAATAGGACTCAGAGTCCTCAAGGAGGTAGAGGACTCAGTGAGGGCTCCAGGCCCAGTGATCATGACTGCTGATCTCCAGCCTGAGAAGGGAAGAAGACTTGCTGCTTGTTCTGTGTCCTCCAGGAAAATTTTAGAAAAGTAGAAGGATTACCTCCTTACACAATCCATCCAGGAAGGAGGTTGGATCAGGACCCCATACTACTCCAGTATCATGGTTATGGGTCTTAGTTTTAAATGCCCCAAAGCAATAAAACAGAATGTAAAATTCCCAGAAGCTGTTCCTTAGCAAGATCTCAACCCATTTAGTCTTTATCCCTTCGGGTTTGAGCAATGTGGATTGAACTGATATTTCATCAGATGAGTGATAGTGAGGGACCAGATTTCAAAGGAACACAGCAGAAAGTGCAGAGAGGAAAGAGAGGCACCTCTCAAGAAGCTCCTAACTTCCACTCAGACTTGAATTTCAGGTCAGCTCCTCTACTGTTGACCCAAGAAAGAAAATCTGAAACCTGAATGTCAGGGCCAAGAGAATAGAAGAATAGAATGAGGAAGCTGAGAGGCATCACTTATGAGGGACCTTCGATCTGTGAAAAGGCCATGGAAGAGTCTAGAGAATAGATCTATCAGTGGAGATAAACTGTTTTTGAAAGAAGCTACCGTATATGAGTAGCTGAACCCTGATTGAGAAGAGTCACCACCCCAAAGTGAGTTTATATAACAGGTGAGTTTCTATTAAGGCTCACGAGCAGATTCATGATGATGCCATTCAGCAGTCTATACCAAGAGATGCCAGAAAATCAACCTGGAACCTATCATAGAGGCATCCAGTTCAATGACTTAGTGGGGTTCCAGATTCAAATGCAGATCTATCCGTAATTCACTAAACAATTTCACAGGTTCCCTTTGTATCTGGCTTTTTCATGACAGGGCAACAATCACTGCTGTACCCTACCAGCATGGGTGTTTCAATCAGTCACTACTTAGCAGAGGCAGTGTTGTGGACCACCAAGACCACCGGGTGTGGAATTGTGCACTTGGCACTAATCTATTGTGTGGTTTTGGGCAAATCATGTAGCTACCCTCAGTTCTGTTTCTCTCATTGTAAATAAAGATGCAGAGGCTTTATGAGAGGAAACAATAAAATATAAAAGTGTATAGTGTTGTATCTACAAAAATGGCAATATCTTTCAGAATTAATCAAAGAGATTATTATTCACTTTGATAAACTTATATCCAGCATCATCACCAGTACCCACTGCAATAGTGAGGATGACCCAAGTATGCTTTTCCAAGTGACCTGAAGCCTCAGTGACTATGTCCTTGCAAGTGAAGAGTGACATACAGGAGATAAAAAGAGGGAAATGAGGGAGTCTCTAGAGTAAACACAATATATGACTGTTTGACAACATCAGGCCAGGTCAAAGGGGATAAAACACAGCCCTAGTGCCCAGATTATGTATGTGTTTCTGAATTTGTTTTCGTTTTTTGTTTATGATTGGTGACTGTTTTTAATTGCTAAGCCTTGTGTGTGTGTGTGTGTGTGTGTATGTGTCTTAGTTGCTCAGTCATGTCTGACTCTTTGAGACCCCATGAACTATATAGCCCGTCAGAGTTGTGTCCAACTCTTTTGCAACCCCATGGACTGTAGCCTGCCAGGCTCCTCTGTCCATGGGATTTACCAGGCCAATGATACTAGAGTGGGTTGCCATTTCCTTCTCCAGGGGCTCTTCCCCACCCAGGGATCGAAGCTGTGTTTCCTGCATTGGCAGGCAGATTCTTTACCACTGAGCTACCTGGAAAGCCCCAAATATCTACTATCTAGAAAGGATGGTAAAGTTTTCAATTTAGAGTAAGACTTATAGGATCTTAGTTCCACTTCTTTCACAATGTCACAAATCTAGAGAAAATCAGAAAGAAGCTAGTTTTATTTCAGATCATGCATAAACCCTTCTTAGGAACAACTGAGTCATGTGAATGAAATGTTTGTCCATACCCAGAGGTGATTTGATAAAGAAAGTTTGAAAAGATACTCTCCTTGACTATGTCTTTCTGTTATGAAGGAGGTAAGAGCTAATGCTTTCAAAGACCCGTGTCAACTGAGGTTAAATTGTGTAAAGATATTGGGTAAGAACCAGGTGTGTTTTTTGCCATTGACTCTGAGACAGACAGTGGTCAGCAGTGGGATCAGACACAAGCATCAATCCTTGTGATACCAGCAAATACCAGCAGAGGATGATGTTCCCAAAGTCAAACCCTGGCCAGCAGGGCAACCACTAGTATAAGAAATGGACATAACTGTCTCCTGGGTTTGGAACCAATGTGGAAGGCTCTGTCAGACATTTTAAGATACGGAAAATTGGTTCATGACTCCATTGCTACTGAATAATGACCTTTATTTGTTAACTTCTTCAGCCAACATGGATTAAATTCCCTTTCTTTGCAAAGCAGAGGTTCTAGGAAGAGAGCACAGCTTAGGGATAACTTCATGAAAGTTATCACTTTGGACAAGGATTGAAAAACTATAGCCTGCACCAGCTCCACTTTGCAGCATGGTTTTAAATATAAAGTTTTGTTGGAGCATAGCCACACCCACAAATTAGATATTGACTATGGCTTCTTTCATGCTATAGTACCTATGCTAACTACTTTTAACGGCGATTCGGTGGCCCTCAGAGCCTAAAATATTCATGATTTGACCAAGGAAAGTTTTTTGATTCTCCAAATGAGGAGTCATACACTAAATCCATTATAGGTGCACAACTGGTCAGGCCTTTACCTACCAACTGAAATCTTTCCAGTAATTGTCTCAGAGTTAAAATTAACTCAGTAAATACACTTCTGTGGTCCTTTAAGTCAAAGTGTTTTCCAGAGTGACCTCCTACTTTGAAAAGTGGCCCAAGTGTTGCTGCTGTTTTAATTCAGGCACATGAGGCCCCAGCACAGAGCCTTCTGTTTATAGATCTCTGTCTATTTCATCAGGATGTCTGTGTATACATCTAAGTATTTCTATAGAAGGAAAAAAAAAGGATTCTCATGTAAAAATTCAAATGCATTCTGGCTCTGAACACTCACAATACAGGTCAGTCCAAGTGTGTATGAAATTCAGAGAAAAACAGGGCACATGGGGGCTGGCTCAGCCCCTAACCAGCCTGGTGCCCTTGGCTAGTGTGCTTGCTCCACTTCCTAGAGACCAGCCCTGTCCTAGGAGGGGTTAGGGGGAAGGCATGACTGGACTTCCTTCCGGGGCCTCAGGAACATAGGATCCTTGGCTTTGGGAGTCTCAGAAGTTATCAGCAAGGAGATGATGGGGTCAGCTGCATACGTATCCCCCCTTGGAGAAACAGGAGCCATCTCCCGGCTGAAAGAGCAAGGGCAGATCACTGCTCCCCACATCCTCAGAGCATGGGTCCTCCAGAAACTGATTACTCATGTGGTATAGTGAACCAACTGCTTCCCTGAATTAGGGATTTCCAACAGGGAAATTTCATTAGGGATGAAATGACCTATGCAAAAGTTTAAGCAAATCAGTTGTCAGTTCTTACTAGAACACAGGGACAGAATTAATATGGCATTATTTTTCAATTTTCCTTTTACATATTCTTATTTCAAAACAATTTTGTTTCTTATAAAATATCATGGTTTTACTAGTGGTGTGTTCTGACCCCATATTCAAGAACATAAATGTAAGTAATGAACACAGATTAACATCATTTTATATTGCAAAATTTTACTTATTAAAATAGTTGAAGTTATTCTGGTTTACGATTAAACTTTTACCTTATCATTCAATTCTTATAGCCAAATGTAATAAATAATAATAAAGATTTATTTTAATGCTATCTCCTGCAGAGAGTAGATTACCTTCCCAGTGGAGAAATATTAGCCAGAGTGCAATGCTGACTTCAGGGAACAGCTCTTCTGATCCTGTGTCCTTCATTCTGCTTGGGATCCCAGGACTGGAAAATTCCCAATTTTGGGTTGCCATTCCATTCTGTGCCATGTATGTTGTGGCTCTAGTCGGCAATATCACTCTCCTTCATGTAATCCGAACTGATCCCACCTTGCATGAGCCCATGTACCTCTTTCTGGCCATGCTGGCTATCACTGACCTGGTCCTCTCCACTTCCACACAACCTAAAATGCTGGCCTTATTCTGGTTTCACGATCATGAGATTGAATACCATGCCTGCCTCATCCAGTTGTTCTTCATCCATGCCTTTTCTTCTGTGGAGTCCGGATTGCTCATGGCTATGGCCTTGGACCGTTACGTGGCTATCTGCTTCCCACTGCATCACTCTAGTATCCTGACCCCATCTGTCGTGGGTAAACTGGGGGCAGGTGTGATGCTGAGAGGGCTTCTGTGGGTGAGTCCTTTCTGCTTCATGGTGTCCAGGATGCCCTTCTGCCCCAGTCGGACCATCCCCCAGTCATACTGTGAGCACATGGCTGTGCTGAAGTTGGTGTGTGCTGACACTAGAGTTAATCGTGCATATGGGCTCTTTGTGGCCTTCTCTGTGGTTGGCTTTGATGTTATCATCATCAGTGTATCCTATGTAATAATTTTGAGAACTGTCCTGGGGTTACCCTCAGGTGAAGCCCAGCTCAAGGCTTTTGGCACATGTGCCTCCCATATCTGTGTCATCTTGGCTCTTTATATCCCAGCTCTCTTTACTTTCCTTACCCACCGCTTTGGACATCAAGTGCCCCGAGTGGTACACGTCATGTTGGCTATTCTCTATCTCCTGGTACCTCCCATGCTCAACCCCATCATCTATGGTGTTAGAACCAAACAGATCAGGGACAGGGTTATTCAAGGATGTTGTAGAAAAGACTCCTAACTCAAAGCATAGGGTTTTAGCTACCCCAAGGTCCCCACTGTTAAGGCATTGGTAATATAAATACATAAAGGTTGCCAGGATGTCACAATTTTTTTTTCAAATTTATTGAGGTATAGTGAAGTGAAACTCACTCAGTTGTGTCCAAATCATTGCAATTCCGTGGACTGTAGCCTGCCAGGCTCCTCTGTCCATGGAATTCTCCAGTCAAGAATGCTGGAGTGGGTTGCCATTACCTTTTCCAGGGAATCTTCCTGATCCAGAGATTGAACAACCTGGGTTTCCTATACTATAAGCAGACTCTTTACTGTCTGAGCCACCAGGGAAGTCTGTATTGAGGTATATGTAACATACAAATAATTGCACATATTTCAGTTCAGTTCAGCCACTCAGTGGTGTCCAATATTTTGTAACCCCATGAACTGCAGCACACCAGGCTTTCCTGTCCATCACCAATTCCTGGAGCTTACTCAAACTCATGTCCATCAAGTGGGTGATGTCATCCAACCATCTCATCCTCTGTCTCCCCTACTCCTCCTGCCTTCAATCTTTCCCAGCATCAGGGTCTTTTATAGTGAGTCAGTTTTTCACAACAGGTGGCCAAAGTATTGGAGCTTCAGCTTCAACATCAGTCCTTTTAATGAAGATTCAAGACTGATTTCCTTTAGGATGATGGACTGGCTGGATCTCCTTGCAGTCCAAAGGACTCTCAAGAGTCTTCCCCAACACCACAGTTCAAAAGCATCAATTCTTTGGCACTCAGCTTTCTTTATAGTCCAACTCTCACATCCATACCTGACTACTGGAAAAACCATAGCTTTGACTAGATGGACCTTTGTTGGCAAAGTAATGTCTCTGCTTTTTAATTTGCTGTCTAAGTCGATCATAGCTTTTCTTCTAAGGAGTAGTGAAAGTGAAGTTGCTCAATCATGTCTGATTCTTTGCAACCCTGTGGACTGTAGCCTACCAGGCTCCTCAGTCCATGGAATTTTCCAGGCAAGAGTACTGGAGTGGGTTGCCATTTCCTTCTCTAGGGGATCTTCCCAACCCAGGGATCGAACCCAGGTCTCCTGCATTGCAGGCATCTGAGCCATCAGAGAAGCCTGATTCTTACTAAGGAGTAATAATATTTTAATTTCATGGCTGCAGTCAACATCAGCAGTGATTTTGGAGCCCCCCCCAAAATAAAGTCTCTCACTGTTTCCATTGTTTCCCCATCTATTGGCCATGAAGTTAAGGGGCCAGATGCCATGATCTTAGTTTTCTGAATGTTTAGCTTTAAGCCAACTTTTTCACTCTCCTCTTTCACTTTCATCAAGAGGCTCTTTAGTTCTTCCTCAGTTTCTGCCATAAGGGTGGTGTCATCTGCATATATGAGATTATTGATATTTCTACAGGCAGTCTTGATTCCAGCTTGTGCTTCATCTAGCCTAGCATTTCTCATGATGTATTCTGCATATAAGTTAAATAATCAGGGTAACAATATACAGCCTTGAATCCTTTCCCAATTTGGAACCAATCTGTTGTTCCATGTCCAGTTCTAACTGTTGCTTCTTGACCTGCATACAGATTTCTCAGGAGGCAGGTCAGGTGGTCTGGTATTCCCATCTCTTTAAGAATTTTCCACAGCTTGTTGTGATCCGCACAGTCACAGTCAAAGGCTTTGGTGTAGTTGATGAAGCAGAAGTAGATGTTTTTCTGGAACACTCTTGCTTTTTTGATGATCCAACAGATGTTGGCAATTTGATCCCTGGTTCCTCTGCCTTTTCTAAATCCATCTTGAACACCTGGAAGTTTGCAATTCACATACTGTTGAAGCGTGGCTTGGAGAATTTTGAGCATTGCTTTGCTAGCGTGTAAGATGAGTGCAACTGTGAGATAGTTTGAACATTCTTTGGCATTGCCTTTCTTAGGGATTGGAATGAAAACTGATCTTTTCCAATTTTCATTTTAATAAAATTTAATTTTATTTGATTAATTTCATTTAATTAATCACATATTTAATGCTTACATTTTGATGGATTTGGGCATATTCATACATCCATGATAACATCACCACAGTCAAGGTAATAAAAGTATTTATCACATTTATATTTGTATTCTCACTCACCTCTCTCTTGCCAAAATCAATGGTGAAGAAGATTCTAAAATTCAGGCTCCCATGTTTTTAAAGCCAATGTTAAAAAAAAGAAGAAAAAAATCAGATGATGGTGTTTACAGAGAAATCAGGAGTATGTTTGCTTTTCCCAGAAGAAACAGCTGTTGGAACCTAAAAGTGCCTCCAGAAATAAATGGGTGTTCTAAAGGACCACTGTCAAAATTCCCAAATTTTAAAGTTGCCTGGAACTTTATCAGGAAATCAGCTAATAGTTGTGAGTCTCTTCCATTTTTTAAAAGAAATCATTTTATATGTACCACAGCTTCCTTATCCATTTGTCTGCTGATGGACATCTAGGTTGCTTTCATGTCCTGGCTATTGTAAACAGTGCTGCGATGATGATACAGGGTGCTCAAGGCTGGTGCACTGGGATGACCCAGAGGGATGGAATTGGGAGGAGGTGGGAGGGGGGTTCTGGGAGGGGGGGTTCTTGAAGGGGAACACATGTATACCCATGGCAGATTCATGTTAATGTATGGCAAAACCAACACAATATTGTAAAGAAAAAAGTCTGTCTTGAATTTGTTACGATAAAAAAAAATTAAAATAAAGATAAAAATTATTTTATGGTTATATAACTTGAGACAGTAAAATGGGAGTATCTTAATACATGGTTTAGTGAGTTCTGACACATGTAAATGTGTGGCGACCTGCCCAATTAGGATATAGAAAATCCTCATCACTTCATATGGAGAAGGCACTGGCAATCCACTCCAGTACTCTTGCCTGGAAAATCCCGTGGACAGAGGGGCCTGGTAGGCTGTATGTAGTCCATGGGGTCGCTGAGTTGGACACGACTGAACAGCTTCACTTTCACTTTTCACTTTCATGCATTGGAGAAGAAAATGGCAACCCACTCCAGTGTTCTTGCCTGGAGAATCCCAGGGACAGGGGAGCCTGGTGGGCTGCCATCTATGGGGTCGTGCAGAGTCAGACACGACTGAAGCAATTTAGCAGCAGCAGCAGCAGCATCACTTCATAAAGATTTTTGCTGAATTTTTTAGTTAAACACTCCCCTCCTCCCAAGCAGGCAAATCCTAATCTGAGTTCTTTCTCTCACTAAAACTTGAGTTTAGTTATTTTTTTCTCTCACTAAAACTTTAGTCTGGTGTCCCACTCAGTATAAAGCTTTTCAGATTCATTCATACTGTTGCATGAATGAATGATTCATTTCCTATTCTTGCTCAGGAGTATATTTTATTTTGTCTACATACCTCAATTGTTATATTATTATCTTTATCTCTTGCTTCACCTTCTACCATTCTAGTCTTTTACTTACAAACATATCCACTTCTTACTGCTCTTAGGGCTTTGCTTTTAATCATACCAGTGCTCCACATGGTTTGCTTCTAGAACTTTCTACTTCTCATCATTTTGTAGTTTTCAACTAATACTGCCTTATCAGTGAGTTATTTTTTAACTTGTGTATCTTAACTAGATTCTGCCCCTTATTATTTTCTTTCAACACATTTTATTTTCTATGTATCTTAGCCCAATGTGTAATTATATAAATTACTTATTTGTTATTTATTACTCTGACTTGAATAAATTCATGAAAGCATAAAATAATTGCTTACTATTCTATCCTCAAAACTAGCTCTCTCACACACACAAAACAAAAACAAAACCTCACGGAGTGAATAAATGAATTTTTGCCTGTGTGATACCATTGTCCTGACAATTTCACTATGAACCACAAGATGGCATTTCCATGTATATTATCCCCTCATCCCTCCCAAACTGGATCCCAGTCCTAAATGCCCCTTTCATTTATACCCATGGAAATTTTGAATACTTCTGTTGGTCAAATGAGATAACTTCATTATATAAATAACAATTTCCCTCATTCTCTTCTTTTTAATTAACAAATGTAAAATATATGAAACATTTTAAAATTTCTGTTCAAGAAATAATTTATTGGACAATTGTCTGCACCAAACATTCTGTAAGAGGATAGGAATAGAGTGGAGAACAAGAGAAACTGTCCATCAGACCATTTAAATAGTAGGAGAGAATCAAAATAAACATCCTGAATACCTACAATTCCAGCTCCAGTATAAAAACTTAGTACTTGAGTTATGTAGCTGTCTCCTGCACTCAGTCATGTCTGACTCTTTGAGACCCAAGGACTACCAAGCTTCTCTGTCCATGGGATTCTCCAGACAAGAATACTGGAGTGAGTTGCCATTTCATCCTCCAGAGGATCTTCCCAATCCAGGGATTGAACCCACAACTCCTGTGTCCCCTGCATTGGCTGGCAGATTCTCTAGAAGTCCATCCTGATTAGAAGTATCCTTAGCTGTTCTGAATTGGTGAAAATAGATGATTGCCTTCATCACACAAGAGCCAATGGGTTCAGGACATCAAATTTGTAACTAAATTCAAGCTTCTCTGTAGCCATTTGTAAAAAGTATCAAATGAGTACTGTGACTGGGGAATTCAATTTCCCCTTCCTAAGTCAGGCAGAGTCCTCACTGCCCCTCTCTTCTCTCAAGTAACACACGTCTCTAGCATGACACAACTGACCGAGAGACCAGACAGACCTTCACAAATGCAGCCCCGGCAAGTTAGCTTCTCCTGATTTTTAAACATTGCTAAGAGCCACGCCAAGCTCTCAGAATTCAGTTCTAGAGTGATTTCGAAAGGGGAACCTTCATCAGTGTTGTCTGCTCCGTGTAGAGCCAGACACAGGGTTATCGGTATGATGGCATTTCATATTCAACAAGCATTTCTTTATCACTTGTATGTCAGTGCTGGACTCAGTGCTGCCGTTATAGAGATCGACAGATCGTAGCTCAACCCAAAAACTACTCCTCTGTGTTCTCACAGGCTTCCCTGGTGGCTCAGGTGGTAAAGAATCTTCCTGCAAAGCAGGAGACGTGGGCTCAATCCCTGAGTCAAGAAGATCCCCTCGACAAGAGAATGGCAACCCACTCCCGTATTCTTGCCTGGAGAATCCCCAGGGACAGAGGAATGACTAACACTTACTATGCTCTCACAGCTTCCCAGGTGGTGCTAGTGGTCAAGAACCTGCCTGCCAAAGCAGGAGACATGAGAGATGTGGGTTCAATCCCTGGTAGGGAAGACCCACTGGATGAGGGCACATGGACAGAGGAGACTGGTGGGCTACAATCCATAGGGTCACAAAGAGCCAGACACAACTGAAGTGACTTAGCATGCACGTGTGTACACTAACAGCAGCTGGTAAAATCTGCTGTCATCACGCTCACTTACTCCTAAACACCCTAGTGATCTGATTGTGCATTTTAATGTGACTCTCAGTCAGCTAACCCTGAAGTCACTGACTAATCCTAGTCTGTCTTCTGAGCCTTGGACTCCCAGGGCCAGAGAAGGAGGAAGAGAAAGGCCCAAGGAGGTTTGATGCCTGACTTCACAGACCACAGCCTCCACCCCAAATTCATCTAAGATCAGTGTAGAGTCTCAGTCTTTGGGTTTCAGTTCTCGGTGGGTCTATCTTAGGTATGGACCCTCGGAGAAAAGATTCAGGATCTCCCATTTCTGGAAGCCCTCCAGATACCAGCTCTAGTGTTTCTTACAGACATTTGTATCACTGCATATGTGTATGTACAAGTGTCTATCCAGTTACATTTTGTAGATGAGGAAACAGAAACCAAATAATCTTAAATAAGATCCTTGGGTATATTTCTGAGTCAGAAAGTACAGCAGAGGCAGAAAGGGAGTGGGTGAAAATAAACAAAAGGCAGATCTACTAGGTAGGAATTGATCCTTTCTAAGAAATACACTACATGTTTACAACTCTGACGAGACATTCACATGATAATTTGTATTAATGATGCCCCTGGAGTCCTGCAGCATGGCTCCCTTGGAAGAGTTTTAAAAAGTAATGTGTGACAATTTCTTTTTTGAACTTCATGTTTTAAAAGATGTTCAAGGCCAATGGGGTGTTGGAGAAGACTCCTGAGAGTCCCTTGGACTGCAAGGAGATCAACCCAGATAATCCTAAAGGAAATCAACCCTGAATATTCATTGGAAGGACTGATGCTGAAACTGAAGCTCCAGTACTTTGGCTGCCTGATGCAAAGAACTTATTCATTAGAAAAGACCCTGATGCTGGGAAAGATTGAAGGCAGAAGGAGAAGGGGACAACAGAGGATGAGATGGTTTGATGGCATCATTGATTCAATGGACATGAGTTTGAGCAAGCTCCAGGAGATAATGAAAGACAGGGAAGCCTGGCATGCTGCAATCCATGGGGTCACAAAGAGGCGGACACAACTCAGTGACTGAACAATAAAATAGGGGCAGGTTACTTCCCTAGAAGGTCCCCTGTTTTAATTGTCTCCTGGAATGGAATAGAAGGGTCTCAGTGATGTTGCTACCCAGATCTGCAGGAGTAGTTCCCTTATTTCTGTAAACAGAGCAGTGATACTTGTCAGATCATTATAGCAGGAAGGCGTGGGCAAGGAACCAGGAAGAGGAGATCTACTGAGAGAAGAGTAAGTGTTGCTCTGGAAAAGGAATAATGAAGTCTACAGTGTGGTGTTATTGTCTCTGGACCAGTGGGAGTGATGGTTTGAATTATCAACAAAATAATTCAATTATTTTTGAAGGTAGTTTTCTTGAATCCACATAGGAGAGGGAGTCATTCATACATCCATTCACTCAGTGATTTTTCAATAATTACTCTTCCATGTGTCTTCTGTCTTACTAATAATCCTCAACAGCCTTGCTTTTTATGGTCTTTTGACTGACTGAGTATTTTTGAGGGCAGCCACCAGACCATACTCATTGCTGCATGCCCAACACTTAGCAGCCTGGAATAGAGTAAGTGCTTAAAGAAACAGATAAGTGAATGATGAATAGTATATTCTAAAAAGATCTCATTTGGATTTAAAAGAAAACAAGCAGCCAATTTTATGAGTTTTATGTGATCTCTCACTTTCATAAGGCACATAAGTATATGAACCTGAACTGCATTATTGGTTTATTGATTCACTGTTAATAATGATACTTTAAGCAGAAGTTATGGAAGATACTAGCCCTGAGGCATCACCCCTTTTCCCCAGGTTCCCAGAAATTAGGCCCAAGATTTCCCTAAAAAGTAGCAAAAGAGTTGGAGAACCACTACACAGAGTCAGGAGACCCAAAACCCAGTTCAGCTCAGATCTGGTCCTAAGGTATGACTGGGGACGTCCCTACTCTTTCAGGGACTAGCTCTTCTATGACCTTCTTCTCAGCTTTCCAAATAAAACAAAAATCAGTAATTTGTTGTTGCTTAGTCACTTAGTCATGTCCGACTCTTTGCAACTCCATGGACTATAGCCCGCCAGGCTCCCCTGTCCATGGAATCCTCCAGGCAAGAATACTCATGTGGGTTGCCATTAGACCTGCCTACTTCCAAAGAAACAGAGAAAGAAACAAGTTTGTATTTATGCAAACATGAATACACAAGGGAGTTTGTGTCTTTATGAATTCCCCCATTGATAGGGAGACTTGAGAGCAGAAAAAGCATCAGAAGAGGTATCACCAAGGAAATGATGATTAATCTGTGCCTTTAATTGGGTAGTTTTAATACATCAAAGGGCTACAAATGGGAAGGAAAGTCAAAGTCAAGGAATCAGCATTTTTAAAGGTGGTAAACCTTTGAAATGAAAGATACAGGAGCAGCAGAAAACAAGGCTGAAACAAGGCTGCAGAGTCAAATACAGGCTCGATCTTACCTAGGAGTTCATATTTTTAGCTTGCAGGACAGCGTTCCTCCAAGAGATCTCTGTGTTTTAGCCAAAGATTCTAGGAAAATTCAGGGTGGGAATTTGAGGCTCCTAGAGAAACTGGGGAGAAGGCAATGGCACCCCACTCCAGTACTCTTGCCTGGAAAATCCCATGGACGGAGGAGCTTTGTAGGCTGCAGTCCATGGAGTCACTAGGATTCGGACAGGACTGAGTGACTTCACTTTCACTTTTCACTTTCATGCATTGGAGAAGGGAAATGGCAACCCCACTCCAGTATTCTTGCCTGGAGAATCCCAGGGATGGGGGAGTCTGGAGGGCTGTCAGAGTCTCTGGGGTCGCACAGAGTCGGACACAACTGAAGTGACTTAGCAGCAGCAGCAGAGAAACTGGGATCTGAGGGAATACAGGAAGCCCTGACAGGTAACGCTGGCCCCAGATGAAGGCAAAAGCATGAAAACATCCTCAGCAGGCTATAAAGAATTACGCAGAGCACAAGGATAGGATGACAAGATGATGGTTGAGTTAGGCATTTCTCTTTCTCTCTCTTTCCCATTTCATGATTTTTCTAATTTATTTTAATCTAATGTGTATAAAAAAGTGGTAAGATACATCCATGTGAAGAACTGACTCATTGAAAAAGACGTTGATGCTGGGAAAGACTGAAAGCGGGAGGAGTCAGGGATGACAGATGATGAGATGGTTGGATGTCATCGTCGATTCAATGGACATGAGTTTGAGCCATCTCTGGAAGACAGTGAAAGACAAGGGAAGTCTGGCATGCTTCAGTCCTTGGGGTTGCAAAGAGTCAAACATGACATAGGGACAGAACAACAAAAATACACCCACAGGCATAATGAAAAAGTAATTTGTTTCTTTAGACAAAATTGACTTTTATGTGGAAAAAAAGGACAGGGGTTGATGTAGCATTTACTGTGACTCATTTCCATTTGGAGACAAATTTTAAAATGTTTATTCTTCATTCCATAAATTTGGGCTTGTGATTTATAAACATACCATCAGGAGAAAATATAGCTCATTTTAAGGTTTAATTTAGGAAAAATATGTGTATTTATTAACATGTGATAAGCGGTTTCTTGTTCTGACCATTTTCTAATCACTCAGCTCTCATAATTCCCAGACTTCTCAATAATGTGTTTGTGCCCCTATTAGTCTCTTTGACAGGTAGGCTCCTCATCCAACAGTAGTCATGCTCTGATGCCGTCATTGTTGGCCAGCCCTCCACCAACTCCGTGTGTCTTTTCAAGGTGGGAGGCCCCCCAGTCTGGATCTGTTTCCTGTCCTGTGTATGCTACACTGTGGCTGTTGTGAGAATCAACCCCCTCTCTGATGTGTCCCGCACTGACTTCTTCCTGACCCTGCTAGCTTTCATGGTGGAGACCCTCTCACTTTCACCTGATCTGAGAGGTTGTCCATTTTCTTGGTTCTAAACACATAAAATCAACTACTGTAACTGCTTCTACTCCACCAGGTCCGCTTTATCCATGCTCTGTCAGTCAGGGTTGATCACGTGCCATCTGGTACTGGATGTTTCCATGCGCTTCCACCCCACCATTTCATCATATTCCGGTAATTGGCAGCCAAGCTGGGAACAGCTGTAATTGTAGGAGTGAACCCCCTTTGCTCCACGTTCTCCTGATTGATAGTTTACCTCAACCAAATCATCCCTTAGACCTACTGTAAGCATGTGGCTCTGCTGAAACTGATGTGTGCTGATGCCAGACCATATCTATGGTCTTCTCTGGGATTGAATTTGATATATATGTCATTACAACACCATATGTTATGATGTTCCAAGCTATTCTCTAGCTACCCTACGGAGAAGCCCTGCCCAAGACATGTGGCCTGTGCCCTAACACTCATGTCATCCTGTTGCAGTATGTCTCAGGGACTCTACTTCTTCCTTTGCTTTAGCTACCCTGATTACTATAATGCAGTTACTACTATACACACAGTTACTATCATACAATTGATTCCTCCTTAAATATAGAGATGCACTTTAATTTTTAATACTTGTGTACTCATCTATTTAAATACCCAGTTAGATTCTTTAAACATTTAAATATAATAAGTTAATTGTTATGCTATACATATAACCTTCTTAAATGTTTCTCTACATTGAGTGTAGCTACAAACCTGTCTGGTCCACAGTAGATACTTAATAAATATTATTTATATTGAATCAATATGAACATATCCAGTGTGAATTTGCCTTTTCTTAAAAAAAAATACACTTTACCTCAAAGAAAAGTTGCTTCCATTTTAAAAAGTAAATTTGTATACTAATAAAATCTATGATAATCTAGCATGTGTAACTCAATTCTGGATCCAAGGATTTCAAAAATAGTTAAAATTTGATATTAACATTTTTTCAGAGATACTTATTTTAAGAATATACTAGCATAAAAAAAGAATATAGTAGCAGACCGACCCCCAGAAACACTTTATTTCCCAGATAGGAAAATTAGAGAATTAGTCTTTTTTGCAAATTCATCCTAATGAAATAAAAAGCAAAAGAGAAGGCTTCAGAAACATACATGTATACATGCATTCATGAATCTAAAATCTTGATCAGAAACTTTTCAGAAAGGCCCACAGATGCATAATATTTCTTCTTAGTTATATACCTTCAACATCACATTTCCCTCATTCACACTAGCAGGCATTGTTCTTTATCAGACTTCTGACCCAATAGCTGTTTCACAGGAATTCAGAAAAGCCCTTTACTTTCACAAATGCACTAATAGAAAAGTTTTTTTTTTTTTTTTAATCACAGTGAGAAATAGTATTTTAATCTCTGCCTTGCAGCTTGATGGCCAATTCATGCATTAGGTAAGACAAGGGCAAATACAGAGACACAGTTCAAAGCACATAGCTGTGGTCTGGTCTCCTGTCTGTATTCAGTCATCCACTCAGGCAACAATTGCTCACAGGATTGAATCCTTGGGCTTCCCAGATGGCACAGTGGTAAAGAATCCACCTGCAAAGCAGGAGACATGGGTTCAATCTGTAGGTCCGGAAGATCCTCTAGAGAAGGAATGACCACCCACTCCTTGTATTCTTGTCTGGGAAATCCCATAAACAGAAGAGCCTGGCAGTCCAGTGGGTGGCAAAGAGATTTAGCAACATGCACACATTGAATTCCTTGTTTACTTAATGGGGGCTGCTGCTGCTGCTGCTAAGTCGCTTCAATTGTGTCTGACTCTGTGCGACCCCAGAGACGGCAGCCCACCAGGCTCCTCTGTCCCTGGGATTCTCCAGGCAAGAACACTGGAGTGGGTTGCCATTTCCTTCTCCAATGCATGAAAGTGAAAAGTGAAAGTTAAGTCGCTCAGTTGTGTCCAACCCTTCTAGACCCCACGGACTGTAGCCTACCAGGCTCCTCCATCCATGAGATTTTCCAGGCAAGAGTACTGGAGTGGGTTGCCGTTAATGGGGACAGGAATCAACAAGTTACTTAATTGCTTTATTGAATTAAATCACATTGAACTTACTGAGAAAGTATCTACTCTTATCCTGGTATTAAACACAACTCTTATCTTCTTAACCCTTCAAAATTCTTAAGCCCGGACAGGCCCCTTATCCAAAGGGCATGATAAATTTATGGTTCTGTAGTTGACTCTACCAAGTGTTGAAAGCAGTAATAATGAGGGGAATGAGGTGACTAATGCCCCTTTGGACCCATATACAGACACTTTTCCTCTACACCCATTATCCATCAAGTCACACATAGAAAAAGAAGCAGATGAATTGGGAAGACAGTGCCACTACTGATGAATTCTGTGTGGCTGAGCCTCAGCTTCCTGGAAGCCTCTCCCCCTACTTAAATAGTGCACATAATTGCATCTCAAAACTCTAGCCACTAAAACCCTGGATTCCTTTCAAAATTCAGTAAAAGATTACCCCACAGAGGGAGCACATCAAGGTCTTATAAGCTTTCTTGTCATAGCTTGTTCCACTCAAAAAATAAGTATCTGTTAGCACACTTGTTTAGAGAAAGCAGAGGGAATAAAGATTGAGAAAGGATAGGATCACAGTGCCTTTCCTTCAGGAATTGTCTGCAGTGTGCCTGTGAAGTATTCTAGGGGTAGAATTCTATGTCCAGCTCTACTTGGACTGTGACATGAACTGTGTGTTCTGCATTTACTTGCAACATGATATCCAGCAGGAGCACCAGCACAAGTCCTCAGTTTTATTCTACCTGGCTCAATAATTAGACAGAATGAGTAGATTCTTACAATGAATAAGTCCCTTGTAATAGTGAACTTGGGCAAGTAGCTATAGGATGAACACACACTTTCTTACTCATTATGACAATTCCTCATAGCATTAAGTGTATGCATATTGCATTTTTTAAAAGTTCCTTTCTACCAGGAGAAGAAGATAAAAGAATGGAGTGAAGAAACCAAACAAATCAGCTATTGTCTTTTCAAATTAGTGATAAGAACAATTAACATTTTCTATAGTTTTATTCAGTATCAGACCACACCAAATACTTCATATACTATATATAATATTCATAGAGTATGCAGAAACTTTTATCCACAACTAGAATATTTTCAATATTCCAAATGTAATTACAAAAATATCAGTTTTTGCCAAGTTCTATCCAAATAAGTCTCCCATTCATTGAGCATTATCCATGTGACAAACACTATGTCGTGTTGTACAGACTTTGTTTCAAGTCATTTTCACAATATTATTATATTATTATCACATTTTATCAATGAGACAAGTACATACCCAATATCACAAATTAGTGATGACAGAGTTAAGATTTAAACATCAGTCATTCAGATTCCAAAATATGAACTCATATTTTCAGTATGAACTCATGTAGAAAGTGATAGCAAAAAGGAAAATTGTATTATTTATATTTGTTGTTATACCTCTGAAGTATGCACTCCTTCAAACGTGATGAGGGGCAATAATTGAGTGGAAAAGTATTTAAGGTTGGGGTTATATTCCACAGTTTACCAGCTGCATAAATTTGAATAAATTGCTTTAACACACTAGGACTTCAGTTTCTGCTTCTGTTAAATTAGAATAATAACTATAAATATATAGTGTTAATTTGTGAATTAAATTATATAATTAAATATGAAATATCCTTTCTAAGCTATGTATTTATTAGCAAATGTTACATTTTGAATAATTCATATAATCTTTTTTTTCTTGGCATTTTTAGCCTCATCTCCAAATAGAATCCTCCAGGTGTCAAGGAAAGATAATTAAAAAGCAGAGATCCTAGCTTTAAGTGCCAAAAGTAGTGTAGTTATTTGCCAACAACAGAAAGGGCATTTGCGCACCTGTGAAGTAATCTTTGGAAAAGACTCGCTGGGAAGATTTGGGGGCAGGAGGAAAAGGGGAGAAAGAGGATGAGAAGGCTGGATGGCATCACTGACTCAATGGACATGGGTTTGGGTAGACTCCAGGAGTTGGTGATGGACAGAGAGGCTTGGTGTGCTGTGATTCATGGGGTCACAAAGAGTCGGACACAACTGAGCCACCGAACTGAGCTGAACTGAACTGAACTGAACTGAAGTAACCTTTACTCACACTGCCTTATGGGTGAGTTCTGAATTAGTATTTTCATACTGCTTAACAGATTACCATAAATCAGTATAAATTCAGTGGCTTAAAATATGACAAATTTATTATCTTACAGTTTGAAGGTCAAGGTCTAAAATAAATGTTGTGGGACTAAAACTCAAGGTTTCAGCAGACTTGTATTCCTTCTGGAGGCTCTAGGGGAAAATCTGTTTCCTTGCCTTTTCAAGTTTCTAGAGCTTGTCTGCATTCCTGTGTTTGTGTCCCCTTCATAACAGATCTCCAATCTCGCCTTCCATAGTTCCATGTCCTAGTCCAACTCTGAGCTCCGTGCCTCCTTACAAAAACCTTTGTGATTACACCAAGTCCATCTGGATAAACCAGGTGGATTATCTAGTCTCCCCAGATCAAAATATTTAATCCAAAATAGTTTAAGTAGGTGTCCATAGGTACGTGGATTTATCTCTGGGCTTTCTATTTTGTTCCATTGATCTGTATTTCTGTCTTTGTGCCAGTACCATACTGTCTTGATGACTGTGGCTTTGTAGTATAGCCTAAAGTCAAGTAGATTGATTCCTCCAGTTCCATTCTTCTTTCTCAAGCTTGCTTTGGCTATTCAAGGTTTTTTGTATTTCCATACAAATTGTGAAATTATTTGTTCTAATTCTCTGAAAAAGACCTCTGGTAGCTTGATAGGAATTGCATTGAATCTATAGATTGCTCTGGGTAGTATACTCATTTTCACTATATTGATTCTTCCAATCCACGAACACGGTATATTTATTCATCTATTTGTGTCCTCTTTGATTTCTTTCATCAGTGTTTTATAGTTTTCTATATGTAAGTCTTTTGATTCTTTAGGTAGAAATACTCCTAAGTATTTTATTCTTTTTGTTTCGATGGTGAATGGAATTGTTTCCTTAATTTCTCCTTCTGTTTTCTCATTGTTAGTGTATAGGAATGCCAGGGATTTCTGTGTGTTGATTTTGTATCCTGCAACTTTACTATATTCACTGGTTAGCTCTAGTAATTTTCTAGTAGAGTCTTAAGGGTTTTCGATGCAGAGGATCATGTCATCTGCACGGTGATACCTTATCTTTGACAAAGGAGGCAAGAATATACAATGGAGAAAAGACAATCTCTTTAACAACTGGTGCTGGGAAAACTGGACAGCCACTTGTAAAAGAATTAAACTAGAACACTTTCTAACACCATACACAAAAATATACTCAAAATGGATCAAAGATCTAAGCATAAGACCAGAAACTATAAAACTCCTAGAGGAAAACATAGGCAAAACACTCTCTGACATAAACCAAAGCAGGATCCTCTCTGACCCACCTCCCAGAATATTGGAAATAAAAGCACAAATAAACAAATGGGACCTAATTAAAATGGAAAACTTCTGCACAACAAAGGAAACTAAAGCAAGGTGAAAAGGCAGCCTTCAGAATGGGAGAAAATAATAGCCAATGAAGCAACAGACAAACAATTAATCTCAAAAATATACAAGCAAATGCTGCAGCTCCATTCCAGAAAAATAAACGACCCAATCAAAAAGTGGGCCAAAAACCTAAACAGACATTTCTCCAAAGAAGACATACAAATGGCTAACAAACACATGAAAAGATACTCAACATCACTTGTTATCAGAGAAATGCAAATCAAAACCTCAATGAGGTACCACTTTACACCAGTCAGAATGGCTGCCATCCAAAAGTCTACAAGCAATAAATGCTGGAGAGGATGTGGAGAAAAGGGAACCCTCTTACACTGTTGGTGGCAATGCAAACTAGTACAGCCACTATGGAGAACAGTGTGGAGATTCCTTAAAAAACTGAAAATATCCATTCGTCAGTTGATGGGCATCTAGGTTGCTTCCATGTCCTGGCTATTGTAAACAATGTAGCGATGAACATTGGGGTGCACGTGGCTCTTTCAATTCTGGTTTCCTCGGTGTATATGCCCAGCAGTGGGATTGCCGGGTAATGAGAACCCAACATGGGAGACAACAAAAGGAACGCAGATGTATAAAATAGTCTTGTGGACTTTGTGGATGAGGGTAAGGGTGGGATGAGATGGGAGAAGGGCATTGAAGCATGTTAATTGTCATGTGTCTAATCAATCGCCAGCCCAGGATTGATGCTCGGGACTGGTGCAGCGAGATTTCCCGGGGGGGAGGGAGGAGGGAGGGGGGACCCGGAGGGGAAGCATATGTAAACCCATGGTGATATCATAACAATGTATGGCTAAAACAATAATAAAAAAAAAAAAAAACTGAAAATAAAACTGCCATATGACCCAGCAATCCCACTGCTGGGCATACACACCGAGGAAATCAGAATTGAAAGAGACACATGTACCCCAATGTTCATCACCACATTGTTTACAATAGCCAGGACATGGAAGCAACCTAGATGCCCATCAACTGACGAATGGATAAGAAAGCAGTGGTACATATACACAATGGAATATTACTTAGCCATTAAAAAGAATTCGTTTGAATTAGTTCTACTCAGGTGTGTTGATTTTGTATCCTGCAGGAACTGGAGCCTGTTATACAGAATGAAGTAAGCCAGAAAGCAAAACAAAAATACAGTATACTAACGCATATATATGGAATTTAGAAAGATGGTAACGAGAACCCTGTATGCGAGACAGCAAAAGAAACACAGATGTATAGAACAGTCTTTTGGACTTTATGGGAGAGGGCAAGGGTGGGATGATATGGGAGAATGGCATTGAAACATGTTAATTATCATATGTGAAATCAATTGCCAGCCCAGGGTTGATGCTCAGGGCTGGTGCACCGGGATGACCCAGAGAGAGGGAATCGGGAGGGAGGAGGGAGGGGGGTTCTGGAAGGTGAACATATGTATACCCATGGCAGATTCATGTCAATGTATGGCAAAACCAACACAATGATGTAAAGAAAATTTTTTAAAAATTTAAATAAATAAATAAAAATTAATTAATTAAATTAAAAAAATAGTTTAAGTAGGGACTTCCCTGGTGGCTCAGACAGTTAAGAATCCTCATGCAATGCAGGAGACCTGGGTTCAATCCTGGATGAGGAAGATCCCCTGGAGCAAGGCATGGCAACCCACTCCAGTATCCTTCCTTGAAGAATCCCATGGACAGAGGAGTCTGGTGGGCTACAGTCCATGGGGTTGCAAAGAATTGGACATGACTGAGTGACTACTACTTTTCACTCTCCCTGGTGGTCCAGTGGCTAAGACTCCACATCCCTAATGTAGGGGGCCCAGGTTCTGTCCCTGGTCAGGGAACTAGATCCCACCTAATGCAACTAAAGATCCCACATAGGCAATGAGAAGATCCTGTGTGCCAGAAGGAAGATCGAAGATCCTGCTTGCCACAACTAAGACCTAGCACAGCCAAATAAAAATAAGAAATGGGTTTAAGTAAATGTAATGTATCTGCTTCCCCCATTATTAGATATCACTGTCAGAACAGGTCAGAGCATAGTACATACTCTCCATAATTATTTAAATAAATTTGTCAATGAAAACAGCTACAAATGTATGAATTAATTAAGCCATAAAATACAGTACATAGTAGCCGCTCAAAAATGATAGTTATCATCATTTCAGAACATGCCAAAAAATTCTATTTATTGAAGATTTGTTTTTGCAGTTTCTTTTGGTCTTTTTTATTCCTCTTAATCCTTCCTTAAATCATTGAAATATTATTTACTAGTGCTTACTTTGTTCTGGCAATGATTTTTTTTTCTTTAAATGCAGAATGCAAGGAATGAGATGCTGAAGTAAGAATATCAGATGATATATGTAATGAGTCCTGCCTGGGCAGTCCTGCCACTTCCATCTCTTTCCCCTTCCAAGGGTGTAAATCACAGCAGGAAAGCTGTGGTTAATGTCTGTGCAAAAATGTTACACTCAAGAAGTTTTCCTCAAGTGTATCAAGTGCCTGAAAAAATTCATGCATTTTTCTCTGGGGTGGGTTAGGAGGCCCCTCTGGGGCCAGGGTTTCTTCTCTTGGTAGGGCTGTCATGTGGGAAAAGCTATTTAAATGGCTATTTGCTCCTGCTAGAAAAGGCTGAAATTGTAGATTCTCCCCAGCCAAGTGCCCCAGAAGGCAGTTCCGTCAGGCAGGAGTCTTTGACGAGGTCTTGTAAAGGCAGGGAACTTTTTCCTCCAGTGAATGGCAGGTAAGGAGATGACAGAAAGAGAAGATGTGGGGGAGAACCACCAAGGTCACAGAGAGGTGGGGAAAGCTGGAGGAGAGATATGAAAGAGAAAGAAATATTTCTTTCCTGCTTCTTTCTAGGCTTGGGAAAATAGTGGGGAAGGGAGTAGAAATGGGAGTGAGGGGAAAAAGAAATCCTCCAGCAGTGCTCTAAAAGTTTAAAATACAAGTAAGTATTGAGACTTTCCCTGAAACTCAGAATCATGAAAATTCTTTTTAACATCATTTATGCTGGGATGGAAGGACATAGCAAGGATACCAACTGCCAAAAGCCAATACTACAGGGAGGGGAGTGAAAAATTTAATGGGACACCAAAAAAATTAGCAATTATGATAAATAATGTTTTAATGCAGTATTTTAATCTAATCTAATTTTTTAGTCAATAAAATATCAAAGTTTTAAATAAAATCCTGTACCATGCCAAGTCATATTACAGTTTAGGGCAAAAGAAAAAAATGTGAACCCTTAGTTTTAATGAAAGCAAACTTATCAATAATATACTTTTAAACCTACTTTTTTGCTTACCTCATTTTCTTTATTTTCTTTTTGGCTATACTGTATGGCCTGTGGGATCTTAGGTCCCCAGCCAGGGATCTAGGGATCAAACCCCAATTCCCCTGGAATCTTAACCACTGGACCACCAGGGAAGTCCCACTTATCTCATTTTCAGTTGAGAAAATTGACATATTGGAGATATGTGAGAATTATAAATAATTTATAATTAGCTGAAGTAAAAGTATAATTCTATTATGACATAATAAACTATTTACATTTAAAATAATGATGTGAGATTTAATACAATTGCTTTTCAATTGTCAACATTTTCAAGTTATGTTAATGTTCTGGAAAACATTAAGTATCAAAAAATGCATAAAAACATGTACATTAGGGATGTACATTTTTCATTTTGCTTTGGACTCCAATGTGGTTGGACACAGCTCTGGTTCAGAATTTTGATGTTCTGTTTGTCATAGATATTTTTGCATTGGTTTTGAATTTTTTAAATATTGAATAAAAATATTATATATCCAATTGCTGAGGGTTTTTTTTTAGTACCTTATATTCCATTCCCAAGGCAAATGTCTTACTTGCCTCACCCTAGTTTCAGTCCTGCTGTTCATAGCATATGCTAAGTATGACAGAGTGGAAAAAATGACAGGTTTGAGTCAGACTTGTCTTTTATTTGTTTAATGGGTTAATGTAATCTAGCTGACACTTATCTGTAAAAGAAAGATGATAGATAAAAGCTACCTCTAACTCTGTAGGGACTACATGATGTATAATAATTAGAAAAGTTATCAGAATATCTGACAGAGAGTAGTTTTGACTCAATGAAATGCATTATTGCAGGAACTAAGTGAAGGAGAATACCATTTCACCCAGGCCATTATGCTGTCCATTGGTAATTCCACTTCCCCAACTTTCTTCTTGACTGGAGTTCCAGGGCTAGAAGCTTTTCACATCTGGTTTTCTATCCCCCTTTGCTGCCTTTGTGTGGTTGCCCTTTTGGAGAATAGCACCATCCTGTATGTAGTAATCACAGACTCCAGCCTCCACGAGCCCATGTACTACTTCCTCTCCATGCCCTCCACCACCGACATTGGCATCACTATTTCTTCTCTTCCCACAATACTTGGTGTCCTCTGGTTCAATGCCAGGGTCATCAGCCTGGATGCTTGCATTCTGCAGATGTTCTTTCTGCATGGATTCACCCTCATGGAATCTTCTGTGCTTTTGGCCATGGCTTTTGACCCCTTTGTTGCCATCTGCAACCCCCTAAGATATGCTATGATTCTAACCAACTCTAGAATCATCAAAGCTGGTATGGTAATTTTTGTACGAATGCTGGTCAACCTGATGCCCTTGCTTCTGCTCCTTAAGAGGTTATCCTTCTGTGGTCCTAATGTGCTTTCTCACTTCTATTGCTACCACCCTGATGTGATTAAGTGTTCTTGCTCAAGTATCAAGGTCAACAGCATCTGTGGTTTAGTTGCTCTCATTCTGACCTCAGGTATAGATATTCCCTGCATCTTCCTCTCCTACATGCTGATCATCAAGTCCATCCTTAGCATCGCCTCCCCAGAGGAAAGGCAAAAGGCTTTTGGCACTTGCCTCTCTCACATTGGTGCTGTTGCCATCTTCTACATCCCCTGGATCATCTTGGCTTTGGTGCATCGATTTGGGCATAGTGCTCCTCCATATGTCCATACACTGATGTCAAATCTCCATTTCCTATTTCCCCCAGTGCTGAACCCTATTATATATAGTGTAAAGACCAAACAAATCCGTAAAGCTTTCTACAAACTATTTCCAAACACAGAGTAGCGAACCTGATCATGCAATGACCTAGATAGAAATAGTCTTACTTCCTCTCTCCCTTCCTTCAACATTTTATTGTGAGTAAAATTACACTTTTCCTTAGTGGTGGTAATACAAGTTTATATAAAAAAGATCCTTGTCCTCTGTAGTCTAGTTTATATAGTCTAGTGTCAGGGACATAAAGTTAAATATATATAATAACAGCAGTGAATAGGAGTGTTATCATGGAATTATATCCAGAAGGCTATATGACACTGAAGAATATATGTAGATCAAATTGAAGATTCAAAGAATTGTTTGAAGAGCTAACTACTTGGACTAAGAGTAATACGTAACATGTAAAACTGTAAGGATCTTCCAGGCCCAGGGCACAGGTCTCTGAAGTCAGTGAAATATGACATAGCCTGATACACCAAGGATTGTGCGTGGTTACTATAGCTGGAGTAAGGGATATGTGAGACAGTGAAAGGAGTAAGAGAGGTTATATGTGAGGTTATACAATAACCTTTGTGTCTGGTAAAGTGACAGTATGAAAGCTTGAAGAACAATCAACTGGAATTGGTAGTTTTCTTAGATTCTCCTTTAAAAAACATCCATGAAATGGTACCTCATTGTGGTTTTGATTTGCATTTCTCTGATAATGAGTGATACTGAGCACCTTTTCATGTGTTTGTTGGCCATCTGTATGTCTTTTTTGGAGAAATGTCTGTTTAGTTCTTTGGCCCATTTTTTGATCGGGTTGTTTATTTTTCTGGAATTGAGCTGTAGGAGTTGCTTTCACGCCAGTCTGAATGGCTGCTATCCAGAAGTCTACAAACAATAAATGCTGGAGAGGATGTGGAGAAAAGGGCACCCTCTTACACTGTTGGGGGGAATGCAAACTAGTACAGCCACTATGGAGAACAGTGTGGAGATTGCTTTAAAAACTGGAAATAGAAGTGCCGTATGACCCAGCAATCCCACTGCTGGGCATACACACCGAGGAAATCAGAATTGAAAGAGACACATGTACCCCAATGTTCATCACCGCACTGTTGACGATAGCCAGGACATGGAAGCAACCTAGATGTCCATCAACAGATGAATGGATAAGAAAGCAGTGGTACATATACACAATGGAATATTACTCAGCCATTAAAAAGAATGCATTTGAATCAGTTCTGATGAGGTGGATGAAACTGGAGCCTATTATACAGAGGGAAGTAAGCCAGAAAGAAAAACATCAATACAGTATACTAACGCATATATATGGAATTTAGAAAGATAGTAATGATAACCCTATATGTGAGACAGCAAAAGAGACACAGATGTATAGAACAGTCTTTTGGACTCTGTAGGAGAGAGTAAGGGTGGGATGATTTGGGAGAATGGCATTCAAACATGTATATTATCATATGTGAAATGGATTGCCAGTCCAGGTTCAATGCATGGGGCAAGGTGTTCGAGGCTGGTGCAGTGGGATGACCCAGAGGGATGGAATGGGGAGGGAGGTAGGAGGGGGTTCAGGATGGGGAATACATGTACACCCATGGCGGATTCATGTCAATGTATGGCAGAACCACTACAATATGGTAAAGTAATTAGCCTCCAATTAAAATGAATAAATTTATTTTAAAAATAAATAAATAAATAAAGATTAAAAAAAATCCATGATGCCCTGGAAAAAAAAAATTCTCTCTTTATTCTTCTACTGAAGGAATCTAAGAAATGTTAATCTTTAATCTCTTAATGTCATAAATGTGTTTTTTGTCCTGGTTTAAAAATAGGGATTCTATATTTCTAATATAATGATCTACTATTGCTGAACTTGAATTCTAAAATTTCTAGCACCAGCTCTAATTCTTAAGTACTCAAGAGTAGATAATGAAAATTACAAGACTCTAAGAGGGAAGATCGCTTGCAGAAGGAAATGGCAACTCACTCCAGTATTCTAGCCTGGGAAATCCCATGGGCTTTGGAGCCTGGTGGACTACAGTCCATGGGATCACAAAGAGTTGGACATGACCGAGCGACTAACACACAAAGGGAAAGACAGAAATGGTAGTAAAATTTAGTGCTTTCCTGTCTCTTCTGACAGTATCATTTCCAAATACATCGCCTTTACCCCTTCACAAAAATCTTCTGACATAGATTAGCTTGCCAGGCTCCTCTGTCCATGGAATTCTCCAGGCAAGAATACTGGAGTGGGCAAGAATTCTCTTCTCCAGGGGAATCTTCCTGACCCAGGGATTGAACCTATCTCCTGCATTGCAGGCAGATTCTTTATCATTTGAGACACCAGGCAAGCCCCAATACGTACAAAAGAAGGATCAGAATTGAATAAAGAGTATGAAATAATGCACTGAAGGAAAGATATTTTGTGCCTTATTTCATATCTTGTAGAAACATTTACATCTTAAGGTGACTGGATTTAGGAGTATAATAGCATTTCTGAGCTCAGTATTAATTTTTTCCTTTGTTATTTAGCAATTTGTTATTTTGTTATTATTTGTTCAGTTAGCAAAACTGAAAAAACAATAGTAGAGAAGTGATAAGTTAGTAAAGTTGTGATATTAATTATGTACATACAATTGTGCCTCTGTTACCACCTTGCGGGTTCTGTTATGGCTTACCTCACTTCCACCCTCCACAAATGAAGTCTTACCCTTTTATTTGTTTTTCTTCTGTTATAAAGTCTTTATATATTTCCTCTTCTTGCCATTGTCTTCTCCAACAATTAAAAAAAATGGAGATAAAGCTAAAACTGGGCTTAGAGAGAAATTTTAGTAGAAAATGAGTGTTTGTTATTTAGTCACTGTCATGTCTGACTCTTTTGCAACCCCATGGACTTTATAGCCCACTAGGCTCCTCTGTTCATGGGCATTCCCAGGCAAGAACACTGGAGTGGGTTGCCATTTCCTTCTCCAGGGGATCTTCCTGACCTAGGGATTGAACCTGCATCTCCTACATTGGTAGACAGATTCTTTACCACTAGGGAAGCCCAGAAAATGAGTATAATAAGAAATAAAAGAAACTCTGAAAACAAGTTAGTTAAGTATTTAGCTCTAGAATTTAGAAAAATAAGTAAAGAACATGTCTCCCTTCCCCCCAAAAAAAACAGAAAATGAAATAAAGTAATAAATGCTAGTGCAAAAAAAATTTGTTTGAAAACTATTAACTAATAAATAAGATTAAAAAGACAAAAGTTAACTCATTAGAAAAACTAGTAAACTTGACTGGAAAAAACAATCAATTATAGTTGAGGGAAAGCATAAAAAATCAAAATTAGGAATGAAGAAATGACATCATTACTAATCCAACAGACGCTTTTGAAGATGTACAAGAAAACAGTTTTTAAAACCTGGTTACCAATTTTTTGAAAATTCAGATAAGATGTGAAAATATCTAAAAAGCACAGTTTGGAATAGTAATAAAAGAAAAAAAGGCTCAATAATCCCATAAGTATCAAATACATCATATTCATATATACAAACCAACAGAAAAACATAGGAGGAGGAGGGAAGAAAGATAAAAGAACAAAACAAAGAAAGGAATGGAGGGAGAGAGTAAAAGGAAGAAAGAGGACAGTAGGAAGGGAGACAGACAGAAAGAAAACACAGAACAATTTGCTTTAATTTCCAAACTATAGGCTCCAACTACACAAACTCTGAGAGAATGGGAAAATAAGGAACACTTCCCAATGAGTTTTATAAAATCAATTTTATTCAACATTGCAAAGAAGGACCCAGCCAATCCAGGCACTCAAAGGGAAGCAACACACACACCGATAATAAATGGAAAGGAAAGAAGAAAAGTAAATACTATTATTTACTGAAAGCCTTATAGATTCAGTAGAAGACCAAAATGAATCAACAAATAAGATTTGTGATATGTCACCACAGAACAGATATTTTTCATATTTTCCATCAACAACGAGAAGAGTAGATTTAAAGGGTTACTATTTAAAATTCATGAAAAACTACATACTTAAGAATAAATTTCACAAAAGTATAAAACATTTCTACTCTGAAAACTATAAAACAGCATTGAAACTAAAGAAACTAAGTAAATGGAGATATAAATCATATTCATGGACTGAATGATTCAGTGAAGTATTATGAAATATTCTCCCCTAGATTGTTCAGTGTAATCCCACTGAAACCTCAGAATTTCTGTGTAGATTGGTGTGTGTGTGTGTGTGTGTGTGTGTATTAACTAGTTATTCTGACATTCACAATAAATTTTTTGAAATAAAGTTGTCTTACTCTATTCAACAACAGAACTCTTACAAAGCTACAATAATTATGACAATGTGATTTTTGCCCAGAATTAGACAAATGGAGTATTAAAGCAGAAAATAGTCCTAAACTTATACACTACATATAGGGACATTCTATATGGAACCATATAGCAGTGGAGAAAAGATGGTCTCTTCAATAAAAGTTGCTAGGTTAATTTTATATTCCTATACAGAAAATAAGCATGACCTCCACCTCATACCTTAAACAAAAATCTCTTCCAAATGGATTATTGATGTAAATGCAAACAGTAAAAAAAAATAAAGTTCCTGTAGATAACACTGGGAAGCATATTTAAGTTGTTGGAATATAAACCACTATTCCTTTAACATATAAGGCACTAAATATAAAGAAAGAAGTTTGCTCTAAATTAAAGTGGAAAATTCTATCCATCAAAATATACTTTCAAGAAAGTGAATATTAAGAAGAGGATATATAAAGAATTCTATAATATTGATAAGAAAAATCAAACAAGCCAATCGAAAAATGGAGAAAATTTTGGAATAAATACCTCATAAGAAACTAGATGAAAAGTGTTTGGAGGAGGGTTTACATTTTATTTTATTGGAGTATAATTGTTTTACAATGTTGTACTACTTTCTGCTGTACAATGAAGTGAATCAGTTGTATGTATACATATATCCCTTCCCTCTTGGACCTCCCTCCCACCACCCCTCCCCCATTCCACCCATCTGGGTCATCAGAGAGCACGAAGCAGAGCTCCTTGTGCTACACAGCAGCTTCACACTAGCTATCTGTTTTACTCACAGTAGTGTATATATGTCGATCCATCTCTCCCAATTCCTCTCACTCTCTCTTTCCCTCGTTGTGTCCACATGTCCATTCTCTATATCTGTGTCTCTGTCCCTGTGTCCTGCAAACAGGCTCATCTGTAGCAATGTGCTTTAACACATGAAAAGATATCTGACATAGCCAAACAATAAATGCTGGAGAAGGTGCAGAGAAAAGGGCACCGCCTTACACTGTTGGTGGGAATGCAAACTAGTACAGCCACTATGGAGAACAGTGTGGAGATTGCTTAAAAAACTGCAAATAGACCTGCCATATGACCCAGCAATCCCACTGCTGGCCATACACACCAAGGAAACCAGAATTGAAAGAGACATGTGTACCCCAATGTTCACTGCAGCACTGTTTACAATAGCCAGGACATGGAAGCAACCTAGATGTCCATTGGCAGATGAATGGATAAGAAAGCAGTGGTACATATACACAATGGAATATTACTCAGCCATTAAAAAGAACACATTTGAGTCAGTTCTAATGAGGTGGATGAAACTGAAGTCTAATTATATAGAGTGAAATAAATCAGAAAGAAAAACACCAATACAGTATATTAACACACACACACACACACACACACACACACACATATATATATATGGAATTTAGAAAGATGGTAATGGCAACCCTATGTGCAATACAGCAAAATACAGACATTTGGACTCTATGGGAGAAGGCGAGGGTGGGATGATTTGAGAGAACAGCACTGAAACATGTATATTACCATATGTGAAATAGATCACCTGTCCAGGTTTGATGCATGAAACAGGGCACTTAAAGCCGGTGCACTGGGACAACCCAAAGAGATGGGATGGGGATGGAAGTGGGAGGGGGGTTTGGGATGGGGAACACTTGTACACCTGTGGCTGATTTATGTCAATGCATGGCAAAAACCACCACAATATTGTAAAGTAATTAGCCTCCAATTAAAATGTTAATTAATAAAAAAAAACTGGTAACATCTCAAAGTTGACCTGGAATTTTACTTGTAGAATATAACCAACAAAAATGTATATATGCATGCTTGAAAGACATAATAATCTTCATAGTAGCATCATTTTTTATAACCAAAACCTGAATACAATGAAAGTGTTCAGTGAAATAAAAACTGATAATTTTGGGTATGTTCATACAATTATAGAAATTGAAAAGAATGAACAATTCCAACACATAACATTGAAAAATCTCTTAAAGATAATGTGAAATGAGCCAGAAATAAAAGCATGCTGCTGCTACTGCTAAGTCGCTTCAGTTGTGTCCAACTCTGTGTGACCCTATGGATAGCAGCCCACCAGACTCCTCTGTCCACAGGATTCTCTAGGCAAGAATACTGGAGTGGGTTGCCATTTCCTTCTCTAAAATAAAAGCATACATACTGTATTATTCAATGTATATAATTATATTTCATTACATTATAGATGAAAATTATGAGCAAAACTAATCTAGGATGTTGAAAGTCAGGATAGTAGTTGCTTTTGGTGTAAGGGGATTGTTAATGGGATGGGCTGGAGCTGGAGTACTGGAGGTTATTCGGTAAGGCTGTATATAAGGATTGGCAAAGTATGACCTGCGTGTTTAATCTGCCTGCCATTTGATTTACAAATAAACTTTAATTTGAAAACAGCCTGCCCACTCAGTACATTCTATGGCTGGATCATACAACATAAAAATTAAGTAGTTATGACAGAAAACTGTACAACCAGTAAAAGCCTAAAGTATTTACTGTACGGTCTTTACAGAAAAGAAAAAAACTCAGTAGCCTCTATTCCATATTATTGGCTGGGTTTCAGTTGCATGTGATAAATCAATGAGCAAGCAGTATGCTCATGAAATGCATAATTTGCTGAATGAATATTATCTTTCTATTAAAATATTATGTATGATTCAATGAATCATTACTTTCTTCCTATGATGTATGCAGGTGTGTTCAGCTTGTTTTAGATGATTCACAAAGGATAAAATGCACAATCTTTATTCTCAATAACATCAAAGCCTCAATAAAGACTCATAGCATATCACCCAGGGCAGAAGTAAATGTCACTCTTTGTTTTAGTGTTTCTACATTCACTGGCAATGAGAGATAGTAAAACAAAGAACAACCAAAGCAGAATTTTTTTTTCAGCTTTTAAGTAGAAGTTATTTCTCGCTGCATAACAATTTACCACAAATGCAGTAGATTAAGAGTGTTTATCTCACAGTTTCTGTAAGTCCAGAGTCCGGGCACATCTGAGCTGAGTCTTCTGCAAGGCTATAATCAAGAGGTTGTCAGGGCCAGGGTATCTTTTGAGGATCCACAGGAGAAGAATATGCTTTCAAGACCATGTGGCTGTTGGCAGAATTCAGTCAGTTCCTCACGGTCTGTTGGATTGAGGAGCTGTGTTTCTTGCTAGCTGTTGGTTATAGAAGGCAGCATTGAGTTTCTAGCTGGTTGTTGGCTGGAGACAGCCCTCAGTTCTTTGCAGTGTGGGCCTACACAACATGGCAGCCTATTTTATTAAATAGATCCTATGTGACACAACACAGAAGTAATGCCCCACTGTCTTTGCTACATTCTACTGGCTAAAAGAAAGTATAAATCCTACTCACAGTCAAAATCAGATAATTACACAAGGGCTCAAGAAAGCAGGGATAATCAGGGACTATTTTATTAGTTTGTAATCTGTCTTAACAGAAGAATGTAGATGGAAACCCTAGTTAGATTCTAAACTATTTTAATTCAGTAGTGGTGGGCTTTTCATTCTTTAACACTGACATTAGATTTCAAACAATAAGTTGGTTCATTTTTGTTGATGAAGTATCAGTCCAGACACTTGGGGTATGGGGTGGGAGTGGTGGTTCCAGCAAGAATTATAGTGCTTGAATTAAATCCCCCTCGCACTTTCTGCTATTTTAGAGTTCTTACACAAGGAATAATAGCCAAATACACATAGAAGAAAAATAGCTAAATGGGAACATATTATTGGATTTATTGCTATCTAGGCAAAAAAGACACCCTCTTTCTTTGTGAGGCTTCTCTATAAAGGAGATACATGATATGTGCGTGTGAATTTTCACCTTTCCTATGGATCTAGAATTTCTAGGTCCATACAGTAACCTGTATCCATTGCTCAACTGGCCACAATGACAAGGATGATCAAATTCTCCCCAGAGTCTAGATCCTTACACTGAGTCCCACAGGAAAATGGCAAGTAAGAGAGCAAGAACACCCACACATGCAAACTAATCATTTACCCAAAGTGGCCTCAGCCACTAGAAAAACTGGGCCCAATTAACATACAAAATTCTCCAAGTCAGCCTTCAACAGTATGTGAACCGAGAACTTCCAGTTGCTCAAGCTGGATTTAGAAAAGACAGAGGAACCAGAGATCAAACTGCCAACATCCACTGGATCATCAAAAAAGCAAGAGTCCCACAAAAACATCTACTTCTGTTTTATTGACTATGCCAAAGACTTTGACTGTGTGGATCACCACAAACTGAAAAATTCTTAAAGAAATGAGAATAACAGACCCCCTGACCTGCTTCTTGAAAAATCTGTATGCAGGTCAGGAAGCAACAGTTAGAACTGGACATGGAGCAACAGACTGGTTCCAAATAGGAAAAGGAGGACATCAAGGCTGTATACTGTCACCCTGCTTATTTAACTTACATGCAGTGTACATCGTGAGAAATGCTGGGCTAGATGAAGCACAAACTGGAATCAAGATGGCCAGGAGAAATATCAATAACCTCAGATATGCAGAGGACACCACTCTTATGGAAGAAAGCAAAGAAGAACTAAAGAGCCTCTTGATGAAAGTGAAAGAGGAGAGTGAGAAAGTTGGCTTCAAACTCAACATGATGGAATTGGGAGGAAGGTGTGAGGGGGGTTCTGGAAGGGGAACACATGTATACCCATTGTGGATTCATATCAATGTATGGCAAAACCAACATGATAATGTAAAGAAAAAATAAATTCATTAATTAAAAAAAAAGAAAACTAAGATCATGTCATCTGGTCCCATCACTTCATAGCAAATAGATGGGGAAATAGTGACTGACTTTATTTGGGGGGACTTCAAAATCACTGCAGATGGTGACTGCAGCCATAAAATTAAAAAACACTTACTACTTGGAAGAAATAAAAAATGACCAACCTAGACAGCTTATTAAAAAGCAGAGACATTACTTTGCCAACAAAGTTCCATCTAGTAAAGGCTATGGTTTTTCCAGTAGTCATGTATGGATGTGAGAGTTGGACTATAAAGAAAGCTGAGTGCCAAAGAATTGACACTTTGGAACTGTGGTGTTGGAGGAGACTCTTGAGGTTCCCTTGGACTGCAAAGAGCTCCAACTAATCTATCCTAGAGAAAATAAGTCCTGAATATTCATTGGAAGGACTGATATTGAAGCTGAAACTCCAATGCTTTGTCCACCTGATAGGAAGAACTGATTCATTTGAAAAGACCCTGATGTTGGGAAAGATTGAGGGCAGGAGGAGAAGCGGATAACAGAGGATGAGATGGTTAGATGGCATTACCCACTCAAAGGACATGAGTTTGAGTAAACTCTGGGAGTTGGTGATGGACAGGGAGGCTTGGCGTGCTGTAGTCCATGGGGTCGCAAAAAGTCAGACATGACTGAGCGACTGAACTGAACATATGAGAAAGTGACCCATTTATTGGGAAAAAGCAAGTGAGTAGCTGGAGAGAGATAAATTTGGGAACAGATATATCATCATCCCTATGGATCAATATGGTAGTGAAAAGACAGGGACTTGGACACTGAGGTACATGTTTTCTTCTCTCTTTATTGTCTTCATAATTGTTCCAGTGAACATTGATTTGCTTTCTTATCTTTCTAACATGATGATAATCTAGACACAATGACATGTATCTCTCTATTCCCCAGTGCCTAGAACAATGCCTAAGCTTTCCATGTATATGGTTGATTTGCTTTATTTTGCTTTGCAGTATTGTCTCTGTGGACTACTGGTCACTCAAGTTAGTAGCTAAAACCCTTCTGAGGTTACACAGCACTATATTATATTAATAGATGGAGAGAGGAGGATTTCTGCTTTTCTATATATGCAGCCCCAGGGATATTCACATTTTATCAATGGCTCCACAGTTCAATTCCACTTTACTATAAAATCAATGGCTCCAGAGCTGTAACTTGTTCACTCTTCGCTGATAAAGACAGAAAAGGCTTGTTTTTCCACATAAAGCTGGTAAGAAACAAGAGAAAGGTGTTTGTTGTATTGATTTTATGCTTTGTTTTCTATTCATAATTGTTCAAATGAGCCTACAAAACAGTCAGATAACGTTAGGTTTTACCCTGTCCTCAGAGATCCGTATAACAGACAATTGAGACTTTCTACTTTATAGTCAAATATTATGATGATGGTTTTCTCAGATTGAATTGCTATCTTGAGAACTGGCAATTCAAGGGGAACTATAGAAACTAGTATAAATGGAATAGCAACATGTATACTTGTTGCAGGGAGTTCATTTTTAGGAATTAAGTTTTACCTAATATTTTAAAAAACTTTATTGAGAAATATCAATATTATAATAACTAATATTGCTCTTCTTTGATTTTAAGTTTTCCTAGAATTTATTTTGACACTGGAAATTTATTACTTTAAACTTATTTCTTAAATTGCAATTGAACAAAAATTCATAACATTTTTAAGTTGCCCTTGCTACTTCTTGAGTGTCTATTGAAAAAATCTATTGTATACTCAAACTGACATCCATTACCTAATACTCCCTGAAAGAGCAGTAAATTTCCTCCTGATAAGTCAGGTAAGAAAAAACTAAGCACAGGTTAATAAGAAACAAAATTCTAACATATGCTGAAACATGGATGACTCTTGAGGACATTATTTCTAGTAAGATAAGCCAGTCACAAAAGAAGAAATATTGTATGATTCCCTTATATGAGGCACTTAAAGCAGTCAAAATCACAGAGACAGAAAATAAAATGGTGGTTGCCAGGGACTGGGAAAAGGGGAGACTGAGGAGTTATTGTTTAATAGATACAGTTTCAGTTTTACAAGATGAACAGTTATGGAGATGGATGATAGTGATGGTTGCATGACATTATGAATGCATTTAAATCCACCGAAATGCACACTTTAAAATGGTTAGGATGGTAAATTTTATGTTAGTTATTCAGTTCAGTCCCTCAGTCATGTCTGACTCTTTGAGACCCCATGAACCACAGCATGCCGGGCCTCCCTGTCCATCATGAACACCTGGAGTCCACCCAAACCCATGTCCATTGAGTCGATGATGCCATCCAATCATCTCATCCTCTGTCTTCCCCTTATCCTCCTGCCCTCAATCTTTCCCAGCATTAGCGTCTTTTCAATTGAGTCAGCTCTTCGCATCAGGTGGCCAAAGTATTGGAGTTTCAGCTTCAACATCAGTCCTTCCAATGAACACCCAGAACTCCTTTAGGATGGACTGGTTGGATCTCCTTGCAGTCCAAAGGACTCTCAAGAGTCTTCACCAACACCGCAGTTCAAAAGCATCAATTCTTCAGTGCTCAGCTTTCTTTATAGTCTAACTTTCACATCCATACATAACTAGTGGAAAAACCATAGCTTTGACTAGATGAACCTTCATTGACAAAGTAACGTCTCTGCTTTTTAATATACTGCCCAGGTTGGTCATAACTTTCCTTCCAAGGAGTAAGTATCTTTTAAGTTCATGGCTGCAGTCACCATCTACAGTGAAATGTTAGTTGTATTTGACCACAATTTTAAAAATTGTGAAGCAAAGTAAAAATAAAAACTAGTATCACTGGGTGATAATTGTCCCACAGAGCCTTACACCAACTTACCCATTTGCACTTACCCTCTAGTGTCAGTGGATGTGTTGATCCTCATCTTTGTGAGGACTAATTATTTGGTTGGCAAAAAAATTAATTCTGTGTTTTCCATAACAGCTTACAGAAGACCCAAAGGAACTTTTTGGCCAACCCAATACTGTCATGCTTTATATTCAATCTCCGCAGTTGTAAAGAATCTACCTGCCAATTCAAGACATGCAGGGGTTGTGGGTTCAATCCTTGGGTCAAGAAGATCCTCTGGGGTAGGAAGTGGCAACCCACTCCAGTATTCTTGCCTGGAAAATTCTATGGACAGAGGAGTCCAGCGGGCTACAATCCACAGAATCGCAAATAGTCAGACATGACTGATCATGAGCACACGCACACTATTTCCTTAGGGAATTTTCTATGCCAGTTAACTCCTGTCATTCTATAGTATTAATCTCTCACTATGTAATGCATTTTTAGTCCTAGTTTATAAATATGCTCAGTTCTTTTTCCTATATTACAAATATCCTCAATCCTTATGCCATCCTTAGTCATGGCTTATTTTTCTCCTTGCTTTCACCGACAAGTTTCCAAAAGTAATAAATGCCATGCCTCCAGGACTTTTCCATTCATTCCCCAAGCCACTGTGTCAGATTCTCAGCTTTCATTGCTGGATTTCAGCTAGTTTTGTTTGTCTGTCTGTTTCTTAGGGTCATTCATGTGTTCTCAGCAGCATTTGACATTTTTGATCCTCAGAAGACCCACTCAAGCAATTCAGTACTATTGTTCATGTAACACCCAGACATAACACTAGGCTCGCTTGCTTTTAGTGGTTCCAGGAAGGCTATCCAGGCTCACCTTGCTTTAGTTTAAATAGTCCTTTCCAATAACTTCTACCAAATTCCATCTTTATTGATTTTCTCTTATAGAAATCTACCCCTGAAGGTATTCACCCACACTACTGGATTAACATGGCACTTCCATAGTGGTAGCTTCCAAACGTGTATTACTAGCAAAAATCTGGAATTGTTTGCCTACAAGGGCACAGCAGATGCAACATCTTTAGCTGAATTTCTCTTTGTCATTTCTAACATAAGATATTCAAAATTGAATGTATTCAATGTATTGATTTTTCTTAACTCTCTATCCATTTAACCTTATAATATGATGGATCTAAAAATTCTATCAATATAGAAAATTATTATTATCAAAATGTATGGAATTATTTGGATGTATTTTCTTAAATTTAAGAATAAATATGTTATATATATATATACATACATATATATATATAATGAAAGCTATAAATCAAACTGTGTTATATATATATATATATATTATATATAATATAAATAATCACTTACCCATGACCTTAGATAATTCTCTTAACCAAGAGAAAATTTATCTAGATATCTTCATGTAACAATATAATGTATTATTTCTATAGGATGTGTGCATTGTGAAGATAAATGCTACCAGTCCAGGAAAACATGGAAATCTTAGGTAATTCAACGTCTAAATTTCCAACTTTCTTGTTGACTGGAATTCGTGGCCTAGAGTTTGCGCATGCTTGGATCTCCATTCCCTTCTGCTGTCTTTATGCCACTGCCCTCTCTGGGAACAGCATGATCCTGTTTGTCATCATCACCCAGCAGAGCCTCCATGAGCCCATGTACTGTTTCCTCTCCATGCTGTCAGCTGCTGACTTGGGTTTGACTGTTTCTACAATGTCAACCACATTAGGTATCCTCTGGTTTGATGCAAGTGAAATCAGTCTAGATATGTGCATTATCCAGATGTTGTTTCTTCATGGGTTTACCGTCACAGAATCTGGGGTGCTGGTGGCTATGGCCTTTGACCGCTATGTGGCCATCTGTGATCCTCTGAGGTACACTACCGTTCTCACTAATTATAGAATCATTCAGATGGGTCTCTTGATCATTATACGCGCTGTAGTATTAATTGTACCACTACTTTTACTTCTTAAGCCCCTCAATTTTTGCGGAGGGAATGTGCTTTCCCACTCATACTGCTATCATCCAGATGTGATCAAATTAGCATGTTCAGATACTCGGGCCAATAGCATCTGTGGATTGATTGATCTCATCCTGACCACAGGAGTAGATACGCCATGCATTGTCCTGTCTTATATCTTGATCGTTCGCTCTGTTCTCAGTATTTCCTCCCCTCAAGAAGGACACAAAGTTTTTAGCACCTGTGTCTCCCACATTGGAGCCGTTTCTATTTTCTACATCCCCATGATTAGCTTGTCATTGGTGCATCGCTATGGGCAATCAGCCCCCAAAGTAGTCCATTCACTGATGGCCAATATGTACCTGCTTTTGCCTCCTGTGCTCAACCCCATCATCTACAGTGTGAAAACAAAGCAGATTCGCAAGGCTATACTCAGTCTTCTTCTTATGAAATAGACAGAGATAATTAAGTTTGAGAAAATCATGATAGAAGTGGCTTTCACTGTTGAAAAGCAATTCTGGTAGGTTACTATCTTTTGGACTTTTTTTCTCATTTTTCCATTTGTTCAACAAATATTTAGTAAGAATTTTTGAGTTTTCAGTCATAAAATACATATATAATATACCTTAAGGAATTTACAGTCCAATAATAGAAGCAGAAAAATAATAATAATGAAATAATTTAAGTAATGCCTACAGTAACTAACACTTATTGTCTATTTTATACTAGGCTTTCTATTAACTGCATTTAATATACACCATTTACTCTTCAAAACTGCTCATTGAAATGATTAATTATATTTTAGAGGCAAAGAAACTGAGACAAAGGCAATTAGGCCATCAGCGGCAAGACATCTAACAGAGCAGGATTGTGACTTGAATTCATGCTTTTTGTATCTTAGATACTGTGTTCTTCACAAACGTATTATGTACTTTTCCAAAAGCAACTATAAAAATGTCACAAGATCAGAAGTAGGAACTGGGTCTTCACGTCTGGGTATCATGCATTTAAAATATTGTAATGAATTTCTAGCTGTATATTTTAGCTTTTAGCCTTTATTCATACTTAATAGCACAAAAAGTAGAAATAGATGTGTCATGGCATGCAAGCCATAGGGCATTATCTAGTACTGAACAACCAATAGAAAATCTTCAAGGATTAGGGACATTAGCTAATTCACTACAGCAATTTAGAGAACCAGAAGTGATCATGAAGTGGCATGTAAACACCTTTGAGGTAAAATTTGTTAACTTCCTTGTGTACAAAGGTCCTTTTGAAACCTAATGAACTCCATCAGCCCTTTTCCAGGAAACAATCACGTATAAAAACACTCATACTATTTTCCATAGAATGTCAGAGGATTCACAAAATGCCATGAAGGGCCTACATGGCTCTCTTACCCAAAGAACCAAAGTAAATAATTCATAATTTTTAGGCTGTAAATGGTAATACACAGCGAGACTTAAAAAGTTTGGTTCCTGAAAAGAGATGCATAATAATAATATCAATTTAAGAGACAGAAACTTAAAACTCAGTTGCACAAAATGCTTGAAAAATATAGAGGAAAAGGGAGATGGAACCCTGATAGGAGACCCATCAATATTATTGCTATTGGAAAAGTGGTCCAAGATAGGAGGGATGAGCCATGAATACCAGAAACACTGGGGGCAGCTGTGAGCTGGAGCCAGCTCACACCAGTTTGCCCGAAGCCATAGTGTGCATCTCTTCTCAACTCTGCATTAACGATGCCCCATTGACAGCTAGAATCACCACTGATACTACAGAATTGGTAAATACTGCAAATGAGGTGTTTTTTTTTTCTTTTTTCCTAGGGTTTCAGTTTGCCAGCACACCAGTGACTGGGGTCTGTCTTACATCTGGCTTTGTGAAAAGCAATAGAAATTCGAAGATAATTCCCTTAAAATCTAATGTGTGAAGTAACTGTAGAGACAAAAAAAAGTTATAAAATAATGTATAAAGTGTTGCAGTAGTTGCTAATACAAAATTATACCCCTTATTTGTGCTGCCTTCTAAACTGAAAATGTTTCCAAAGGTAAATGGAGAAGAGTATTCTGGAAGCAATTCTATGGAAAAATGTAAGAGGTATTGTGTCACCAATTTACTCTTCATGGTAGAATACTCTCCTAAATTTTTTTTTCTTTTTTTTCTTTACATTATCGTGTTGGTTTTGCCATACATTGACATGAATCAGCCATGGATATACATGTGTTCCCCTTCCAGAACCTCCCTCCCAGCTCCCTCCCGATTCCATCACTCTGGGTCATCCCGGTGCACCAGCCCTGAGCACCCTGTAACATGCATTAAACCTGGGCTGACGATTCATTTCACATGATAATTTACATGTTTCAATACCGTTCTCCCATATCATCCCACCCTTGCCCTCTCCCATAGAGTCCAAAAGACTGTTCTATACATCTGCATCTCTTTTGCTGTCTTGCATACAGGGTTATCGTTACCATCTTTCTAAATTCCATATATATGTGTTAGTCTACTGTATTGTTGTTTTTCCTTCTGGCTTACTTAACTCTGTATAATAGGCTCCAGTTTCGCTGTCCTATCTAGGCCCAGCATCAAAGAATATGAAAACATAAAATATTTCCTCCTCTTTCCTTCTGTTTTTTTCTCTTCATCAGATTCTTCCAAGTGAATTTAGGTTACAAGATTTTCATTAGTTGCTTAAAGAATATCTTTTGCTTGAACAATACTATTTTAAGAAAACTTGATTTATAGATTTGGTTTAGAAATTCCATTGTTCTTCCTGAATAGTATATATAGGGGACTTTTGTTCTGACAATTCTACATGCCTGTTTCCTGCATAGAGCTTTAGAAATATAGAACACATAAAAATGTTAAAACTGAGGACCTTTTACTTTGAGATGCCCAAAGGACTATAGCATTATAAAATGTAATCCTAGCTAAACCTGCTAAAAAAAAGATTCTATATCTCTTTGGATACTTCTGGCTAGAACTGAGCACCCATGCAGACGCGCGCGCGCACACACACACACACACACACACACACACACACACACAAGATGATGGGAAGGGAGAAATATATTTGGGGATTTTATGGGGTGCAAGCAGAAACTTGGATAATTTTATTTAGCTTGAGTTGTATTGGTCTACAGATTATCTAGGATACTGCATATACATACTGCTGCTGCTGCTTCTGCTAAGTTGCTTCAGTCATGTCCGACTCTGCGACCCCATAGACAGCAGCCCACTGGGCTCCTCTGTCCACAGGATTCTCTAGGCAAGAATATGGAGTGGGTTGCCATTTCCTTCTCCACATATACATGCTATTTACTGTAAATTAATAAAGGAGGTTGGCTTGTGCTTTGTTTAGATGCAGAGTGGACTTGAGATAAATTTACTAAATTAGCATTCTAATAAAATTCAGTACCAAGGAGGCACCATTAAAAAGATACTCAGGAGAATCTTGTAGATCAGAGTAGCTCATGCCCTAGGTCACAGGTAGAAATAAAAGAAGCTGACAAGGGGGAAAAAAAACAGCTATGTGAATGTGAAGGCATAACACTGTTTTCACTATGTTTTTCTATACCTTACGTATGCCCTGATTCTTTCATTTATATATGGAGATACTTTCAAAGCATCTATTATTTCACTTAGTTTGTGCATGAAAAGCTATGTGATAGATTCTTTAAGAGAAACACAAGGAATGAAAATTAAGGATTACCGGATCCTCATTAAATGAAATAACCATGCTCAAATAATTGTTCAATTTCATTTTTAATTAAAGCATGTAAACACAGATTTACTGTATCGATGTTCATTCTTTGGTTCTTTTCTGTCTGTCTTAGCATCGCATTTCCTGGTGCCAGCAAGATAACGTGGGGACAGGGAGGTAAAGCACAACAGAAGGGCACAGACAGTCCCCTGGGGTGTATTTATTCCCGCTGAGTAAATGACTATACCAGCAAATTTCTTTATAAAAGTCTCCATTCTTGAGGTAAATGGGTGGTCTTCATATACTCATCCCAAATAAGAGGAAGAGAAGTCTTTCCTCTTGTCTAAAGGCCAAGTCAAGCAGCTGCTTTCAGATCAGAAACAGTACTTGGTTGTGTCTATAATAAAATATGTCTGATAAAATAAGGCTGCATCATGAGTAATTTAGCTTAAATAAAAGGAAGACATTTTTCAGAAGTGAAGACAACAATTTATCTAGTCTTCTGGCATTGCTACTTCAACATCTTTCTTTGTATGCCTTCTAATTTTCCACATCTTGAAAGGTAAGGCATTCCCCACTTACCTTGGTACCTGATCTCCAGGCCCTCAGAGCTCCTGGTTATTCTTACTTCCACTGTTTTGTTGACTTCTATAGCTCTGATATCTTCAGAAATCCCAAACCCCATATAGATGTTTTGTTCTCATCTGTTTAATCATGGCAAAAAAGTGCTTCTTTATGTGTATATTTCATGGCACATATAATACAATCTTTAAATTATTGTTCCTCAATTCTGATTTGAATTACATCTAATATTTGCTTTAATTCTTTTTGTTACTAGTATCTCATTATTTTGGCCTTTCTTTTCCAATTTCTTTTCTTTCATAATGCTTTATGATCTATTACTTGAATTACCTTAGGATATTTTCTTCTTCATTCTACAGGGGATTTAGCATCTTTGATACTGATGACTGAGAGGGTATTCTCTTTTTATTTTTATGTAATATTTTAAAGATTTTATACTAGCATTTTTTTCTGTAGTGCAAAGAAAGACCTCTTCACACCTTTTTACCCCCAATAAACTACTCATGTGACTTGCTCCTGGATGCTGTCTCACAAATTATGATCATGTAGAATACAGGTTCTGACCCATTTTCCAGTTTCTAGAACCTACAGTCCCACTAACACCCATGCTACCAACACTTCTAGCCCTTTGCCACTTTGGAAAGAGAGACAATTAAAACCTAAATTCCAGAATTATGCTGTTGCCAAATTTTCTTTGGTTTTCACTTCTGCTGACAAACATGTACTTTAGTGAATATTTCAATATTCAACAAGTCTCTAATGACACCCCCACACCATCATCTTTGCCTGGTTTTCTTGAGATGAGATGTCTGGGGCAAGAAAAATGCCCTAGGTCACCTTATGGTTAAATATCCTTTTAGAAAAAGGTGATTTTTTTTTATACAGACTCTACATTCCTGAATGTAGCCTGTCATAATGACATTAAGTGCTGTCCTATGTTTTGACTCAATTCTTGTCCATATTCCTTAGTTAATTACCTTCAAAAAATTCTGGATGAAGACTTATCTCTCAGCTTTAACTTTAGTGTTTCTTTGGTCTATTTCTTTTCCCCTTTATCTTTTTTTGAAAACTTAATAGAAAATTGGGAGAGACTGGTTTCAGTTAGTACTGGCTAAAAATACTTTAAAATGGAAGTCTATTCTATTTTATTTTAAAAAACAGCTTATTGAAATATAGTTATTTTACAATGTTGTGTTAGTTCCAGGTGTAGAGCAAAGTGATTCAGTTATAGATATATACATATTAATGTATATGTGTATATAATATATGTATATATATATTTACATTTATATTCATATTCTTTTTTAGATTCTTTTCCATTATGGGTTATTACAAGATATTGAGTATAGTTCCCTGTGCCATACAGTGCGTCCTCTTTGGTTGTCTATTTTATGTATAATAGCGTGCGTATTTTAATCCCAAAGTCTATTTTAAATCTTAGAAAACTCTGAAAGCAATATGCTATACAAATTAGAAAGAGTGGCATCATAAATAGATATTGATGATCAACAGATGGGAGGTGAGAGTAAATTCAGATTTCTGAATTAGGCAACCTGATATATTAAGTTACCATAGATCTATAGATTGAAAATAGATCTATAGAGCTGTTAATCAAAATGGGAAGGAATAGAATATACCAGTTGTGGGAAATAATTCAGATGCTATCATTTGGTGCTTGAGTTGACTTTGAGATACTTTAATGGAGAAATCCAAGAGTTAGAGAGATTAATCTATTATTTAAGAGGTTTGCTGTTGTTGTCTAGTCACTAGGTTGTGTTCGACTCTTTTTCAACCCCATAGACGTAGCCCACCAGGTTCCTCTGCCCATGAGATTTCCCAGGCAAGAATACTGGAGTGAGTTGCCATTTCCTTCTCCAGGGAATATTCCTGACCCAGGGGTTGAACCCATGACTCCTGCATTTGCAGGCAGATTCTTTACCACTAAGCTACCAGGGAAGTATTTAGGAGATTAGCTTCAGATTAAATAAATATTTTAAAGTTGGAAAATAAATAAATAAAATAACATTATCCATGAGATGCCTATGGAATTGAAAGTATGTATAAATAGATAACAACATGTTGGAGAAATAGTCAAACTAAACTTTGACTACATCCATAAGTAAGTTATGTAGTTAATTTGATGATAAAATTGTACAAAAATGGATATACTTAATGGAAATTATCTTGGATGACTTTTAAAGGAAAAACATAAGTCTTAAATGAGCTCAAAATATATTTTGGACAATAGCTTTATTTTTACAAAAAACTTTTGTCCACTATAGATTAATTTGAATTACTGCATCCCATATTATGCTTAAGAATTTCTTGTTTGGTAAATTGTTTGGTAAATTGTTTCAATAATTTATCTGCATGTCATCCAAATCATATGCAATCCAGAAATACAGTTGCTTCATCTCTGAACCATAAAAATATTATATAGGAGATTTGAAAACATAGATATCTCTAACATGGTTGCCATATTTATTAATAGAGAATTATATTCCTGTTGAAATATAAGTAATCATCATTATTATTATTATTGTAATTATTATTTTCATTAAAAAGTATAGTGTAGTTTTTAATAGCACAAGTTCTAAAATCTTATTTTCTGATTCTCAGTGTAATCTCTCCCAGATTTTATGACCTTTAGCAATTTATACTAACTTTTGAATTCCTCTTTGTTTTACCTGTAATAAAAATATCTCTCTCAAGTTCATCATAGGTTCAAATGAAATAATCTTTGTAAAAGAACATTGCCTTGGATTCACACAATACTGTATACTTTAACAACCCTGTAAGAGATCAAAGACTAGATTAAGGACCAGGGAATACATGATACAAAAGAAGATTTTTCCCTGTTGATTTTTAGCACAACAGAGGCAGACTCTATAACAGTAACTAAGGCAGTTTTAATGTAACAAATTAGAAACAGTATCAAGCTTCAGATTCACAGTCCCTGAAGCATCTTCCCTCTAGTTCACTTTAGTAAATTAATGTAATGAGGCAGAATAAACTGATGTTAGCTGGGATGGAGTCTTAGGTATATGTGGAACTTGACAAAGAGAGGTTTCCCTGCTAAGTTAAATAGACTTTTCACTTAGAATCTGAGTTTAATTATTCTAAAATTCCAAAGCAAAATTAGTCAATTGTTTTCTTAGACCAAGTTCTGCTCATGGTTAGAGTATTTCAGGAAGGCAAATAAAATATAAATCAATTACCAGAAACATATCGAATATTTACTATGAGCAATGAATTCTATGAAGCAAAGATGAGCTAAAATTCACTATTCTCATGTAGCAGAATTAAGATTAACTCCTATTCTCAAGTAGAAGTTTACAATCCAGTTGAATGAAATATGTAACAAAAATATTGGTAAGAGTATAAGGTAATAACTGATAACATCCAATAGCTTTACCTAAGTAAATTGAAATTAAATTGAACTCAATATCTTATTTCAGTGATGAACTTTACAGACATAATATTGATGAAAGAAGCAAGATGCAATTAGTATATACTGCATGATTCTATTATATCAAGATCAAGAACAGAGAAAAGTAATTGTAGTAATAGAAGTCAGAACAATGGTTACTACAGGAGAAGACATTGTTAAGGATGAAGCATTAGGAAGCCTCTGGGTTGGTGGTAAGAATGTATCGGTTGATCATGGGAGTGGTTACATAGTTATATAGAGATGCCAGACTTAGCTGTACTTTGACATTTTGTGAACTTTACTAAATTTATAGTAAGCTTCAACTAAAAATAAATTTTAAATTTAGAAAGTCAAGATCAAACAAGAGAATTCCACTCCTGCAAACATTAATGCCAAATTTCCTTAACTCCACTTTGCCAACTTTCCTCTTGACTGGCATCCCTGGACTTGAATGGGCCCACACCTGGATCTCCATCCCATTCTGCTGCCTTTATTTGATTGCCCTTTCTGGAAATACTTTGATCCTGTTCATAGTCCTCACTGAGCCACGCCTCCACGAGCCCCTGTACTACTTCCTGTCCATGTTGTCCACCACCGACATTGGCTTATGCATCTCAACACTGGTGACAGTACTGGGAATCTTCTGGGTCAATGCCCCGGGAAATCAGCTTCAATGCTTGCTTATCACAGATGTTCTTCACTCACCTCTTCACTTCCATGGAATCTTCAGTGCTCCTGGCTATGGCCTTTGATCGTTTTGTGGCCATTTCTAACCCCTTGAGATATGCTGCCACTCTAACGCACGCGAGGATTGCACAGGTTGGTTTAGCGGTCATTACCAGGGGGACAGTCATTCTGACACCGCTAGTCCTGCTTCTTAAACGCCTATCACTCTGCCATAGTCTTGTGCTCCATCACTCCTACTGCTTCCGCCCTGATGTGATGAAGCTCTCGTGTTCAGATACTAAGATTAGTAGCGTATTTGGACTAACTGCAATTATCTCTACTGCTGGAGTGGACTCTGTCTTTATCCTGCTTTCCTATGTCTTGATCATGCACTCGGTTCTCAACATTGCATCCCCAGAGGAGAGGAAGAAGGCCTTCAGCACCTGCATTTCTCATATCACTGCTGTGGCCATATTCTACATCCCTTTGATCAGCCTGTCTTTTGTTCACAGATTTGGAAAACATGCTCCATCCTATGTGCCCACGCTCATTGCTAATGTATACTTGCTCATCCCTCCTGTGATGAATCCCATCATCTATAGTGTAAAAACAAAGCCAATTCAAAAAGCTATGCTCAAACTTTTATGTTTTAAGGGAACTCATCTTTAACAATTCTGCTATCATAAATATCTGTTTCAAAGTGAAGATTTATCACAAATTGGAGTTATAAATATGTGCAATTTTACAGCCCAGTGGAACTCAATATTATCTGATTCAGTTATCTCCATGAGTTAGTTAACCCCACATAAGGCAATCTTACCTTTTATACCACTAAAATATGAATTCAGAATCTCACTATCTCTGTTAGCCTAATTTTACAGATGACTAACCAAATTTCTTTCTCTAATGCTGTTTCTGCCCCCAAACACCCATCATTCACTTTGAAATAATTTCCCAAATAGCTGAATCAATTTGTATTAAAATTTAAAAACAAACCAACAAGCATCTCTTTCATGGTTATTTCTCATACACCAATTAATGCAGAAGAAATTCTTGTCTGTGATGAATTCCTCCACAATTCTGGTTCAACTTTGCTATAAAGTTTAATCTGTCTTTTTCCCTCTTCACATATTCTGCAATTCTAAGAAAATCAGTCTGCTAAATGCTCTGTCATGTACATGCAACCTGTCTAATGGTGTGTTTTACTGTTGACTCCACTTCAATCCTGACAACTCCAACTTGAAACTCTACTGATATCTCAAAGCTCCTCTTTAAATATCTTCTTCATTAAGTTTTTCATGATTATTTCGGTGACATCTGATCTCTCCTTCCCATAATTTGCCTTTTGAGTGCTTTCTCTGTATACTTTTTGCCTTTAGATGTTTTGACTGTACATTTGTATGTAATTATTATACTTTCCACAAGGCTATAAATTCTCTAAATTAAAAAAAAATGCCTTGATTTTCTTTGAAACTTCTACACCACATAGCAAAACATCTCTCGCAGAGCAGGCATAGTGGTAGTCGAGTTGAACTGAACATAACAGACTATCAAATTGTCCTTCTGAACAATTCCAGTGATAAGTTACTCAATTAAATGTTTGGCATGTATAACATAAGAAATCACTCTTATAACTTATCCCAGTTTTTCTGCCTGTGTTACCTAGTAATTGATCAGTTCTGAATTTCTCAATCATATAGAGAAAGGGTTACTCTGGAACTTGAGATTGCACTCTCAGGAACTTATCCCAGTTTTCATAAAGCTCAATTTGACTAAGAATAATTTAAGCCATTTTTAAAAAATTGAATGTGTTTTCCAGAACTGCTGCTATTAGGAAAGTTTGGAAGTTCTTTCCAATGCCAGAGACAAAAACTTATAAAACCATCTTCAAATGCCCACTTTCCTGTTGCTTCTGCTTGCAATGAATCTATATTTCTTGACTGTTCTAACATCAAAATATCTCTTTCATCTCCATCTACAACACTTAACTTTCTAAACTAAATCTTGGCTTCCTTGTAAGTTTATAGGCCTCTAATATTGTCCCTTTTCCTCCTGTTTTCTGTCAAGTAGTCAGAAAAAAACTTTGCAAATGGCTTTTGAATTAAATTTTAGTTATACAAGAAATAATAATAAATATATTCCCACTAATAAAAGATTTTATAGAAAAAGCCAATGTCCTCCTTGATATAGTCCCTCAAGTTCAGTCATTCCACCTTCCCCATAGGTAACCACTGTATGAATTTGATTTTTATCCTTCGTTGTTTATGCATGTGTACTCATAGAAAAAATAAAATGTAAAGCAAATTTTTTCATTTGTATTTCAGACAGTACTTTCCTAGGGATGCTCTGCCTGTTATTTCAAGAACTATATAAAACCAAGTAGAGAAACTTGCCATTGCCCAGAATTCCTCTCTGTCACTGTTTCTTCATATCTCCTATTCAACGCATTTCTAGGTATTAGCTCAGTGTGGTTTCAAACCTCATTGTCTATTTCTGTATATGTCTGTAGTATCTCTTTGGTAAATTAGCACTGAGCTGCTACCTTGTATAGACATAGAAATGCTTTAAAATGCTATCTCGAAGATTTGCTTCCCCAGACTCAATTAAATACCCTCCCTCAATCATTCTAGCTCATTGCTGAGCAATGCCCTGGATTTGTTAGTCTGATTGGTCTCAATCTACTTCACTTTCTCACTTCTTCACAGATGATAATAAGACAGTGGCACACTACGCCATCTGACATATCACCAGCTCAGAGTTTTTCAGCCACAAAAGTAGAACAAATAAAACTAGGACATGGCCATCCCAAATTACATTCTTCTTCATTTTCCAGTAGTAACATGTACCTAGTATCTCTAACAAAACAGACTTTAGGATGGATTTTGATACTATAAATGTGAACAAGATTAGCTTCTTACTTTAAGTGAGCTATTGCTTAGTAAGGAATATTATTTGCAAAGATGTAGTCACATTAAAATGCTTGTTATAGATGTTCCTTCTTTCCAGGAGACTTAGTAAAAGACACAGATATTGACTAATTCAATTTACAAAGAACTTTAAATAGCAATTCTACTTTATTATAACCATGGTATGTAATCACAAACCATGATACAGAAATCGATAGGAACAAGCAAAACAAAAATGATAGGAGCAAGTTAAAATGAAAAGTAATAATGTGGCATAAAGAGCCATGTGTACCCCAATGTTCATCGCTGCATTGTTTACAATAGCCAGGACATGGAAGCAACCTAGATGCCCATCAACTGACGAATGGATAAGAAAGCTGTGGTACATATACACAATGGAATATTACTCAGCATTAAAAAAAAATTCATTTGAATCAGTTCTACTCAGATGGACCGAACTGGAGCCCATTATCCAGAGTGAAGTAAGCCAGAAGCAAAAGCAACAATACAGTATATTAACACATATATATGGAATTTAGAAAGACGGTAACGAGAACCCAACATGCAAGACAGCAAAAGGAACGCAGATGTATAGAACAGACTCGTGGACTCTGTGGATGAGGGAAAGGGTGGGATGATATGGGAGAATGGCATCGAAACATGTTAATTATCATATGTCTAATCAATCGCCAGCCCAGGATTGATTATCGGGGCTGGTGCATCGAGATTTCCCGGGGGGGAGGGAGGAGGGAGGGGGAGGGAGGGGTTTCTGGAGGGGGAGCATATGTAAACCCATGGTGATATCATGGAAAAATAAATAAATAAATAAATTTCTGTTCACAAAAAAAAAAGTCAACAAACAATAAATGCTGGGAAGAAAAAAAAGAAAAGTAATAATGTGGCATATTAATTGAATTAATAATTCATTGGGAATGTTGTATCCACTAAATACAATTTTAACGGACATTCAAATTTTAAACAAAATACCTCTTGGATGTAATATATTCCCCAAAGGCCTTTCCATAGGATTGTAAAACAGGGCTAGATACATATTGATGGATGGGCATCTTGTTAAAAATACATATCCCTGGTTCATCCATACAGTGGTTGCTAAGAAGAGCTATGAAGCCACAAAAGACATTGATGAACCTTAAGTGGATACTATAAAGTGAAAGTAATCAATCTGAAAAGGCTATGTATTATGAAATTCCAGCTATATGACATTTTGGCAAAAAGTGAAACCATGGAGACAAGAACTTAGGAGGAGGGAAGGATGAATAGATGGAGCAGAGAGAACTTTTGGGGCAATTAGATACTATGATGGTGAATACATATCATTATACATTTGTCAAAATATGTACTGTGAACCATGTCAAGAATGAATCCTAATATAAACTATGAACATTGAGTGATAATGGTATGTCAGTGCTGGTTTATTGATTACAACAACTATATCACTTTGGTGAGGGATGTTGATGGTGGGGGAGGCTGTGCATGTGTTGGAGTGAGATGTATATGGCATTGTGTAATTTCCACTTAATTTTTAAAAATAATTGTTGAAACTAATTTTTAACTGTGCTGGATCTTCATTGCTGTGAGGGCTTTTCTCTAGTCGGAGCAAGCAGGGGCTACACTCTAGTTGTGGTGCGTGGGCTTCTCACTGTGGTGGCTTCTCTTGTTGAGCAGCACTGTCTCTAGGTTGCGTGGGCTTCAGTAGTTGTGGTTCCTGGGCTCCAGAGCACAGACTCAGTAGCTGTGGTACATAGGCTTACTTGCTCCACAGCATGGGGGATCTTCCCGGACCACAGATGAAACCCGCATCTCCTGCATTGGTGGGCAGATTCTTTACCACTGAGCCGTGATGGAGGTCCTTCCCTTAATTTTGATATGAAACAAAAACTGCTCTAAAAATAATCAAAATCTAGAGATTTCCCTGGCTCCAGTGGTTAAGACTTTGCCTTCCAAAGCAGGGAATCTGTGTTTGATCCCTGGTCAGGGAGCTAAGCTGCCACCTGCCTCATGGACAGAAAACTAAAAATGTAAAACAGAAGCAACGTTTCAGCAAACTCAATAAAGATTTCAAAAAACATTAAAAACAAAATCTACAAAAATTGACTCTTCTTCAACCCACCCCTCCAGAATATATTATTTTCCCAGTTCTGGCTTAAGAATCTATATTTATAATAAGATTCCTCAGGAATATCTAAAAGTTAGCCAGCTTGGGGCCCACTGAGATACAACAGGATACAACAACGTTTTGTACCATGTCTGTGGTTTATTCGTTATCTCCAATCTAAATTTATTTGTTTTGATGTCTACCTGTGAAGGAAAATTTAAGCCTTCCTCTATGTGAAATGTGTGCTGTGTAGTAAGTTGCTCAAGCCGTGTCTGACTCTGTGCGACCCTATAGACTGTAGCCAACCAGGCTCCTCTGTCCATGAGATTCTCCAGGCAAGTATACTGGAGCAGGTTGCCATGCTCTCCTCCAGGGGATCATCCGATCTAGGGATCAAACCCGAGTCTCCTGAGTATCCTGCACTGCAGGCTGATTCTTTACCATGGAGCCACTGGGGAAGCCCTGTCTGTGGAATAACTGGATCTAAAATCCTAGTATAGGAGGATGATATTCTTTCTTCTCCAAAGCATGCATGGAAACTGTATTTGCAGGCTTTTCATGTTTATTCAATATTTATATTTTCTTGTCATATAATTTCAATATCAACCATCCTAAGTCAAAAAGAAAACAACCTCAGCAATTGTAGTACACTAAATAGTGTGGGAGAGCAAGCCAATTGAGGCGTGCAGAGTGACTCTGAGGAACAAAGGCAAAGCAAGCAAATACACCTGGCCAGAAACATCCCTTAGGAATAGGGTTTTCTGATGGGTAAATGACTCTCCCGAGAGTGGGTTCTTCACAGAGAACCTCTACTCTGGGAACTGAAGGAGACCACACAGCCCTGTCTCTTCCTCACCCTCTTCACTTGATGTAAGTGCAAGGGCATCAGAAAGACATGGGTGTGTATTAATGTTGGAAGGTTTATGTGGGCTCATTTTGCTGTAAGAGGTTTGGCTTCTTCAGGGGAAGTATTTTTAAGAGGAAATTATAATAGCCATGCAAACAAAAGATGTTGTAGAATTGCCTTTGATTTCAGAATTTACCACACGATGTGCTCCTGGAACTATCACAACCTTGTTAATCGGCTATATTCTGTTACCTGAAAACAATAAAATAGCATTTTATAGTTTTCAGTGAAGCTTAGAAATAAAGAACAGATATTCTTTCCAATGTACTGGATCTCCATTCTGAAAAATTTATAAACAGTGAAATTCTGAAAATCAAAAAGTGATCCAGGTTATGTGGTCAATTTGAAAACTGACTAGGAGTCCTTAGAAAAGATATCCAAAATATATTATTCATGGTACTGAACATGGAGAGTTCAAATAGCCCAAAGAGCTGAATTGAAGTCATCAATATATAATTCTGAAAATATATATATGAAAATATAAGTCATAAAAAGTGAGATTTGATTTCTTTAAGTGAAATATTGACTATGGGATATCTGGGGTCATATGCTTAAATCCTAGTATTGAGCTTCAAAGCGGTAAATAATTTATCCAAAACTAACAGTGATTTCACTTCATGGCAGATAGATGGGGAGACAGTGGAAACAGTTTTAGTTTTAGTGCAAGAACAACTAAGGGTCATTTCAGAAACAGAATTAAGAAAGGGAAAGCCATTCCTGCCCACATTTTTTACTAATAGAGTTTCCTGAATTAGAATATCCCTACCATGTTTCCCTTTCATTATATCAGTGGGAAAAAAAGACATCATAAGAAGCTTAGAGAATAGTGGTAAGAATGATTCAAAGAAAGAGTTAAAATGATGTAACTTGTTTGACCCATAGGAGACAATGAAAAATTATCACTATTGTTAAAAAGACTAGCTTTGACACTTGGACAATCCATGAGGTCACTTAATTTATTTACTATAATTTAAGGAGCTATAACTTGAGAGCCTGCTTCTGCTATGGAACCAAACTTAGGTCCCCTTGTCTTTGTGCAGTACAGCCCAGTAACTGGTTGTGGTGAAGAAAGTGCAGCATTTAGTTCAGGGCATTAAGTAAGGGGTTCTGGACAGCTTCAAGCAAACTCCCATATCTGATGGATTTCAGGAAAGCACCATTAAGGCAAGGTGAGGGAGGGGTGTCCTAGGTTCTGTGATCAGCTGGTATACAATACTCTAGTTGGTTGGGAGTGAGGAAATAGTTTGGTGTTAGAATTGTTAACATCAATCCTCCAGCTCCAATAGATCTGGGGGCAATGTGTTCATCATAATTAAGTAGTTATGTTCTTCCATATGGTGGGGGTTTTGGCATCTGTAAAAAGAAAAGAAAAACAATTATGGAAATGCACATTAGATACTGTTATCTCTCAGGGTTACTTGAGATGCCACCTCCGTGGCTTGATGTCCTAACAATACCCACCAAGTAAAACAAAACTCAACTTTTCAGTTGTGAATATTTTTTAAGTTGACATTGGGAATGTAGAAATTAAGTACGTGTTCTAATTCCTGCAAGTCAAATGTGAAAAAGTGTGCCTTCTCTTTCAGATGAGGTCCATGGATTTTACTTTTTTATGCATTGCCTATTAATTCAAATTTTCCACCCATTTTTAAAAAGTAAGTCCTTAACAGACTGCCTATATTGAACATATTTCTCTTTTTTTCCCCCTCAAATGCTCTCTTTATTACAAGTCCTGTAACTAGTTATTCCCACTCAGTTTAAAGCTGTGCCATGTTCTTTAAGGAGCTGGCATGAAACTCATCAAACTGAGTTAAACTGAGATTTTTTTTTTTCCCTCATGTAGCATATAAACTATCTTCATGCTCTAGGCCTAATTTTAATCCTGTTCATTGCACTTTGGCATTTTGTCAATTATTTACATATTTCTTGAATGGATGCATACATGAATGAGAGAAAGAATATATACATACTTTAAAATACATGCATTCTTTCTACAGATAAAAATAGGGTGTCAGAAAACTTAGGACAAAAACCAATATAAAGGAACTTATTTGATCCTAAGGATTTCTTGATCTGAGTTGAGTATATGCTCATAACCTCAAACAGAGAAGGTGGTTCAGTCATCACCCACCATCCAAATGGAAATGCATCCAAATTTAATAAGACTTTCTGATGGACCATACACCCACCTCAAAACCCCTCAATTCATTTTCAATGTCCTTTTGTTCTAAAGAAATATTCTTACTAGATGATTCTACTCCAATTATTATCTGTTAGTTTGCAATGACTTCCTTTGTTCTTGTTAAAGTTAACTTAAGCCCTATTTCTTCAGGGAGAATTTCTCTTAAACAATATCAGATTCATAACTACTACTTGAACAAATGCTTTCCCAACTACACACACTATAGTCTATATGTACTGATTGAATTACATCTTTCTAAATATTTAATTTTTATCAGTGTTGTTGTTCAATTTCTCAGTCATGTCTCTTTGCAACTCCATGGACTGCAGCACACCAGGCTTCCCTGTCCTTCACCATTGCCCAGAGTTTGCTCAAACTCATGTTCATTGAGTTGCTGATGCTGTCTAACCATCTCATCCTCTGCTATCTCCTTCTCCTCCTGCCCTCAATCTTTCCCAACATAAGAGTCTTTTCCAATGAGGCCACCCTTTGCATCAGGTAACCAAACTATTTGAGCTTCAACTTCAGCATCAGTCCTTCCAATAAATATTCAGGGATGATTTCCTTTAGGACTGACTGGTTTGATCTTCTTGCTGTCCAAGCTCTTATATATTTATTTAAACAAGTAGTATTTTTTCTGTAAAATATTTTTAAATATCTTAACCATATTCCTTTTATTGGGTATGCAAACTCTTAATGGTCCTCTTAAGGAATTTTTCCTTGAAAAGTGAGAAGTGAAGAAGCATGATGCATTGGCTTTCTGTTGTCTTATATTTGTGTACAAACGCCCTAATGCCCATGAACATAGAATCATAGACATGGCAAATATATTACCATTATATAGTCTAACATCCTCTTTTATATGTGTGTACCTGATGCAAAGAGCTGACTCATTGGAAAAGACCCTGATGCTTGGATTGAGGGCAGGAGGAGAAGGGGATGACAGAAGATGAGATGGTTAGATGGCATCACCAACTCAATGGACATGGGTTTGGATGGACCCCAGGAGTTGGTAATGGACAGGGAGGCCTGGCATGCTGCGGTTCATGGGGTCACAAAGAGTCGGACATGACTGAGCGACTGAACTGAACTGAACTGAATGGATTATATTTAGGGCTTCCCAGATGGTGCTATTGGTAAAGAAACTGCCTGCCAATGCAGGAGGAGTAGGTTCAACCCCTGGATCAGAAAGATCCTATGCAGAAGGAAATGCAACCCACTCCAGTACTCTTGCATGGAGAATCCCATGGACAGAGGAGCCTGGTAGGCTACAATCCATAGCGTCACAAGAGTCGGTTACAGCTGAAGCAACAGCACACACACAAGCATGGATATATTTAATATACTGGAGCCTAGAGGTAACAAATGAGAATCTTACTAAAGCCCATGTGCTCTGGATTTAGTCCTCTGTCTCTTCCCCTAAGTCATCAATACAACTCTGGATCTAATAAAGGAATAAATAGTAAGGCACTTGCATTTAAAAACAAGACAAGTTTCACTAGTGATTCAAAATTGTAAGATTTGTAGAAGAGAATGAAATCATTTTTCTTCCCTGTTTTTGCAGGACATGATCCTTTTCCTCAGGGAACTCTGCTTCCTTGACTCATCATGCCATCCTTCAATCAGAGCATTTTCCACCCTACAGTCTTCTTTCTTACTGGCATCCCTGGATTTGAAACTTACCATGCCTGGATTTTCATCCTATTCTGTTGTCTCTATGTCATTGCCATCTCAGGGAATGGCATGATCTTGTTTGTCATCATCACTGAGTCAAGCCTTCACGAACCCATGTACTATTTCCTCTCGATGCTATCCTTCACGGACCTAGGACTATGCCTTTCCACACTGGTCACCATGGTGGGTATTTTCTGGTTCAACACTCGAGAAATCAGCTTTGATGCCTGCATTGGCCAAATGTTCTTCATCCATGGTTTCACATTCATGGAGTCCTCGGTACTCCTTACAATGGCCTTTGACCGCTACATTGCCATCTGTAATCCACTGAGATATGCCACAATCTTAACCAATTCAAGGATCATCAAAGTGGGATTTGCAATTGTTGTTAGGGTGACAACAGTTGTAGTGCCTTTACTCCTGCTCCTTAAGCGTCTGTCTTTCTGTGGAAGTCATGTTCTGCACCATTCATATTGCTTCCACCCTGATGTGATGAAGCTTTCATGCACTGACACCAAGATCAACAGTGCATTTGGTCTGGCCATCGTCATCTCTACCGCTGCCTTGGACTCTATCCTGATCCTCCTCTCCTATGTCCTGATCATCCATTCCATGCTCAGCATTGCCTCCCCAGAGGAGCGGAAAAAGACCTTTGGAACATGTGTATCCCACATAAGTGTTGTTGCCATCTTCTACATCCCCATGATCAGCTTGTCACTGGTGCATAGATTTGGGAAACATGCCCCTCCCCTTGTACATACTCTCATTGCCAACATTTATCTGCTCATCCCTCCTGTAATGAATCCCATAATCTACAGTGTGAAGACAAAGCAAATTCTCAAGGCCATGGTCAAAACATTTCATTCCAAGCTAATTTAGGACATTTTTCAGTGTATTCTTTCTTTCCATTGTCCTGATTACTTTGATCATTCACTAATGTGAATTACCACTGTACATTGAATATATTTACATATGCTTCCATTCTTCTGATGATCCAGTAACATAACATTTAAAGAGTTCTATACTGAATTCTTTAAGAGCAGGGAGTATGTCTATGTATATGGGATCATAGTTAAAGTATGTCTGCAAAAGGACAAATTAACTTATAAATTGGAGTCTAAACAGTCTCACCACCTCTAGTGCATGCAGTTATCAAGGCATGTATGATACAATTTTGATCAGTAGCAAAATCTAGGTTTCAGTAATTCTCAGCTTTAGAAATTCTTACTATTTCCCCAAATAGATTATTCATAGCTGAGAATCATGAGTAAGCACAGTAAACTAAAAGAAATGTGAATTAAAGGGTATTTTTTTATTCTTAAAAGAGTTCCTCAGAACTTTTGGTAAATTTTTTAACATTTTGAGTATCTAATGTCTAGTGATTCATCTTCTAAATATGTGTCTAATGGGGGCAAGTGGCAAGAATGCAATGATATGTTTTCATATTCAACACATCATTATATATTGCAAAAATAATTTAGAAACTACTTAAATGTTTATTTGAGAATGTTAGTAAAATAGTATATGAACTATCATCCAACAAATTAAATACTAATATAGATATGAATGATATATTAAGAGAAAAGGTGGATTGGTATACAATGTACTTATCACTATTGTGTGTATATTTCTTGTGAATATATACAAAAATGTACACATACATGTACCTAACACATTTGATATGAAAAGATATGTTCCAAATGTCAATTAATTACGTTTGATTTATATTTTTTTCCTTTCTCGTAACTTAAAAATGCTCAATAATGAGGTTTTTGTTGTTGCTGTTTTTTAACTTCAGACAACAAAATAATATCCGTTTAACAGCTATCTAAAAATACAACAACTTGTTTGTTCTTCAGCTTCCATAGGCTCTTCGTTCCCCTGTGCGCTCACAATCGGTCTTCATGCTACCCACTGGTTACATTTAGAATATGACATCCCTTTCCTTTAGCATCCTTCACTGTCCTCAGTGCAGTCCAGCACCAGGTCATCAAAACCACTTGAAATTCTTTTAAAAGTGCAGATTCCTCAACTCCATCCCAGAACTACTTAATCAGACACTCTTCAGCACAAGAATTTGCATTTTAACAAGCTACCTTATACAATATTACACATATTAGTGTAACACTCTTGTAAGAGATTTTTACTTCTGGATAACACCATGAATAACCCTAACTCTTGTCCATAGTCTTCAATCATTTTGGTCCCTCTGTCTGCATTATCCACATGCTGTTATTGATTTTTGAAATTTTAAAAATATATTTATTTTATTTTTTGCTGCTATTGTTTTCTTTCCTTCACCCAGGTGCCATTAAGAAATCTTTTTGTTGTAGGTAGTGAAGCTTCTCTTCCCTGACTGACTTGAAATTAATTTTTTCTTCCAACTTTACTGAGAAATAATTGGTACATAGCACTGTGTAAGTTTAACATCTACATTGAAAATATAGCTTACATACATTATGAAATGATTAGCATAATAAATTTAGTGTAAAACATCATGTCATAAAGATGAAACAATAAATAAATAGAAAAAATGTTTCCCTTGTAACAAGGAATCCGAATTTACTCTTAATAATTTTCATAGATAACTTACAGTGAGGTTAATTATATCACTTTGTATTGTTAATCTTCTAAGTGGAAGTTTATATTTTGACTGTTTTCAACCAATTCCCCTTTTCCCCATCGGCATGCATGGTAACCACAGATATGAATTTTTTTCTATGTGTTTGTTTTTGAAGTAGAATTTATGTTTAACACTATTAGTTCCTGTTACACAGCATAGTGATTTGATATTTCTATAAATTTCAATTTAATCACTGTAAGTCTAGTTACCGGCGAAACTAAGATGG
>ML663009.1:4107222-4183708 GCA_007570785.1 Antilocapra americana | reverse complement strand
ATTCTCCCTCACCTGTTGCTTAATCTTCCTCTTCTATATCTCTCCTCCCCTGACCATCAAACTGCCTCCCTCTAACAATCACCTGTTTGATCTCTGTATTGGAATCTGTTTCACTGTAGCTGTTCATTTGTTTTTTTTTTTTTTTTTAGATCCACAGTAAATGAAGCCATAATGTATTTGTTTTTTTCTATCTGACTTATTTTACTTAGTGTAAGATCCTCTGGGTCCATCCAAGTGTTAAAAATGGAAAGATTTTATTTTTTATGGCTGAATAACATTTAGTTATGTATATTATATCTTTATCCACTCAAATGTTGATGGGCACTTAGGTTGCTTTCATATCTTGGCTATTATTCATAATGCTGTAGTGAAGATAGGAGTGCATGGATCTACTCGAATTAGTGTTTCATTTTTTGTGGATAAACACCAAGGGATAAAATTGCTGGATCATACGGTAATTCTATTTTTAATTAGAAAAATTAACCTCTTGTTTTTCCATAGTGGCTGCACCAATTTACATTCCACCAACAGTGCATGAAGTTTCCCTTTTCTCCACATTCTCTCCAACAACCGTTATTTCTTGTCTTTTTGATAATAGCCATTTTGACAGTTGTGAATGACAGTGAAGTGAAAGTCATTCAGGCATGTCCGACTCTCTGCATCCACATGGACTGTAGCCCATCAGGCTCCTCTGTTCATGGATTCTCCAGGCAAGAGTACTAGAGTGGATTGTCATTTCCTTCTCCAGGTGATCTTCCTGACCCAGGGATCAAACCAGTGATTACTACATTGGCAAGCAGATTCTTTACCACTGAGCCATCAGGCAAGCCCACAGTACATGCAGGAGCATGTTGAAGGGGAGACGGAGGCTGCTGTAAGCACTGTTTCAAATTCTGAGGTGCTGGACTCCATCAAATATCCACCGATTTTACTTCTGCCCCTTCCACTGTAACCTGACCCTCTTTCTGCCAAATTTTAGGCGAAGGAAAAATTTGCTTAAATGTAAAAGAATGAATAAGGATGTTTCTGCCACCGAGGCAGGTCTGTACTTTAACTTTTTGGCAGTATCTAGGATGAACAGAGAACCCCAGATGAAGAACAAATAGCATATTGCCCTTCCCATGACAAGGAATGTCATCCTATCCATAGCTATACCGAAGGCAGTGTCTATAGAAAGCAGAAGCAATACCCAGAATATCTTAGATATATAGAAGATCACGCAGTGAAGCATTTCTACACACATTATTTCAGAGTAGCTCTGAATTGATAGGGAAAAGGCACATACATGCATGCACACACATTTTAACATTAGAATTAAGTAATAGAATATTAAATGCAGATACTTTTTGAGGTGTCCCTATATCTGAGCTATACATGTACCATATCTAAGAGTACCTTCACTTATGTCCCAGAAATATAAATGTGTAGGTGGCGGGGGGGTGACATGGCAAAGCAGAGCTGCTGACAACTGTCTTTACATGTCAGGGCAAGGTCGGACCAGAGTCAGATTTCTTAACCAGTCATAGTCCTGAGGCCTGTAAATATAGAGCACTCTGACCTTCACCCAGAAGGAAAAGAGCTAACCAAATAAAGTAACCCTTTAACAGGAAATACATACAAATGTCTGAGGATCCTCTGAGTATTGAAGAAAATTCCAGTGTCAGTGAGGCAGCACCTCACTGGAGAGAGGCTGGGAGAAAAGGAGTCAGTGTAAATGCCTCCAGAACTCAAAGGGGCCTACTAAACATTGGTATCCTTCTTGGGTTTGGAGAGCAAAACACAACATTTTTACTTTACTGAGCAAGAAATGTCCTAGCAGACTCCAGAACACTGGGCCACCGAGAGTTTTACAGATATGGAAGGACTCTGCCTGTGTGAAGTCTTACCAGCCACACTCCAGAGTATATGTGTTGCTAGCTGTTTCTTGTCCATCCCACATGCTTAGCATGATTTCATCATTACATCAGTGTAATGGACCAGTGTGAGGCTTTGTGGGATGTCCTACTCTATCCCAGGTCTCTTTGAACTATATTAGGACAGAGCTCCAGAAAGATGACATAGCCTTGGGTCAAGACTATGACTGTGAGTAGGATAGTAGAATAGGAATTTTCTACAATATTCTCTCCAAAGAACACTGGTTTTGATAACTTCCCACAGATAAGAGTACCTTTGTGGGAGTCCAGGAATCCTAGGAAGAAGTCTCAGCAAAAACATATAGGAATAGATCCACTGGAGAAGAAAAAAACAGATGCATTTTGCCTGCATCAAGCTACCTGAAGGCAGCATAACTCCACTGAGATATGAATGCCAAGACAGGTCGCCTCTTCCATGGGGAAAATGAGAGGGTAGTGAGGGGGCACCTCCCCCATCAGTAAAGGATGCTTCAAAGAGGCCTATGTCTTTTTCAACTGCTCCATACCCCCCAGAACACTAAGATGATTTGCAAGACGGGGATATGGAGAGCTGGGATCACAGCAGTCAGGGATTGAAACTCACAGAGGGGATTCAGATGCTATTAACCACTTTGCAGACTCTACTAGGAAGCCTGCCCAAAAGCCACTGGGGACGCCTCACTTCAGCCCCCCATCTGACCTAAGGGCCCTCCCCAGTGCTCACATGCCTTACCATATGTCCTCCATAGACAGTTCACAGTGTGTGTCCCCATAGGTGGAGGTGCAGGCTTTTACAGATGGCCAGAGAGCGCACACAGAGAGCCAGCTGGACTAGGCAGAATCAACAGAAAGCGCGTGAAGTTGAACTAGTAGCATACTATATGGAAAGCAGCTGGGAGTCTAGCACTGTCAGCCTGGCTCTGCAGGGTGGAGAGAAGACATACACTCTAAAGAATGGTCCCACCACCAAGAGGAAACAAGACGTGTGAGCCGTCACAGCCACACAAAGGATCTGTGAAATCCTCAGAATCCCTGGCAGGACTGAAAGGCAATTTTGTTAAGGCTTATTTTAGGACCTAACATGATCTATCCTGGTAGAATTTCCTCCTGTGCTTGAGAAGAATATGCATTCTGCCTCTGTTGTCTAGAATGTTCTGCATATGTCAGGAGGCCCATTTAATCTAAAGAATAGTTCACATTCCATGTTTCCTGGAAATGTTCAACTAGCAGCATTGCAGAAGATTGTATGTAGAAATGTTTGGTGAAGTGTGGAAGCACTTGTCTACCTATAGCTACTGGATACTGATGTTATTATCAACAGTCCAGATGAGAGCAACTAAGGAAATTCCATCAATGTAATGGTCCCATCAAACTTAATCCTGTTTCATGCATGTTACTGTGCTGTAGATGAAGAAATTGTATCTCAGCTCTATAAACTACCATTCTCTATACTCTGAAGCTGCTAAGAAGACAGAAAATAAATAACCATGATCACTGTTTGACAGCTGGGTTCCCTGCTATACTGGAAGAACAAGTATCTCCACTGTTTCCTTGCTGTTCCTGCCAATGCTTGAATAGCAATAGCTCTTTGCTGGCTAGTATCAGATCCGCTTTCCAGTTTCAAGTACTTCCACACTCTTAGCACCAATATCAGTGGGCTCCTTTCCAGGGATCTGAGTCCCAGTTCTCTGAGAGGTCCTCTTCTGGGCTCCTGATGCACAAGCTACATCTACATCACAGAAGTTTGAGTTCTGGCTCCCTGTGGTCTGTCCTGTGAACTTCTGAGGCACTAACCCAGCAGGGCAACACCCTCTCACTACAGGTCTGAGTCAGCTCTGAGGAGACCCTCCACCAGGCTTCTAGGTTTTCATAACCGCAAACTCCTCTTTTTGCTTCGACAGTCTTAAAGGCAGAAGTGACATCCTGCAGTTACTGTCTCTGTATTACCTTTGTGCCATTACAGTTCTCTAATCCTGTGTATCCAGTTCCTTGGATTAAATAACTCCAGTGTTGACTGCTGGTGTGATTTCCATTTTCTTATCGAGAACAAGACTACCATACCCACTTCAAGTCTTCTTGACAAGAGAGTTCAAATATAGCAACATAAATCCAACCAAATCAAACTGTGTCCGCATTTGGTTCCTGATAAACTTGGGACTATAAAGAAAATTGCTTTATTTCTAGATGATGTTTGCTAACCAACAACAAATTTATTAAGCATCAAGTATGACATCAGTACTTCTGAATAAACTGTACAGTTTGGAGGTGATCTGAGGAGAGTTATTTTCACAGAATGATTGTGTTATAAATCTTGCCTGAAGACCTAAGTGAAGGTAAGAATATTTGACAAAAAATTTTAAATGACTGACAAAGCAGTAAAAAATGTATGGATGATGATAACAGCTATTGTATTAAAGGTCAGGGAAGCCAGAGGCATAAAGAAAAGTAAACATATTTAGAACAATCCTATAGCCATGGACAATGCCAGTTTGTATGTGCCAGATTTAGATAATAAAATTTGGTAATTTACAATTGTTAATATACTTTTCATTCCCATCTTTGTCTAAAATATCAAAAATAAAAACTAATTCCATATGTGAAATCAAAACTGGATCATGGGATCTTGGTAATTATAAATCTTTCCTCTTGAATGAAGAAATATTAATATAATTGGGATTATCTGAGAAAAATAGTAACAGGGATTTTCCAGGTTAAATTTATCTTTTTTATCTGAGGGTCTTCTTACTTAAAGCTAAAGTGATATTTTTGATGCTTTCATCCCAAGCATGAGCCTCAAGATTTTTGCTTCTATAAATGGCATTTTACTCATTCATATGATGCTCTTGGGCTTCCCTGGTAGCTCAGCTGGTAAAGAATCTACCTGCAATGCAGGAGACCCTAGTTGGATTCCTGGGTCAGGAAGATCCTCTTGAGAAGGGAATGGCTACCCACTTCAGTATTCTGGCCTGGAGAAGTCCATGGACAGAGGAGCCTTGCAGGCTACAGTTCATGGGATCACAAACAGTTGGACACGACTGAGTGACTTTCACTTCTTATGACGCCCAGGACAAGAAAAAAATTGAGAAACACATCTAGTTCTTTGTTGCAATGGTATGGAGAACTTTTAGCACAGCTCTGCGTATCTGTTTGGTCTTCACACTGTAGATGATGGGGTTCATGACAGGGGGGATCAACAGGTAGGCATTTGCAATCAGAGAATGTACATATGGTGGGGCCTGTTTCCCAAATCTGTGAACAAAAGACAGGCTGATCAATGGAATATAGAATACAGCAACAGCACCAATATGAGAGATGCATGTGCTGAAGGCTTTCTTCCTCTCTTCTGAGGATGCAATGCTGAAGACAGTCTTGATAATCAAAAGATAAGACAGGATAATGAAGATCGAGTCCACCCCAGCGGTGGTGATCAGGGCTGTCAAACCAACCGCACTATTGATCCTGGTGTCTGTGCACGAGAGTTTCATCACATCAGGGTGGAAGCAATAGGAGTGGTGGAGCACATGGCTGTGGCAATAGGACAAGCGCTTAAGAAGCACCACCATAGGAGTCAGTATTAGGGTACCTCTGGTGATGATTGCTACTCCAATCTGTGCTATTTTAAGATCAGTTAAGATACTGGCATATCTAAGAGGATTAGAGATAGCCACAAATCGATCAAAGGCCATGGCCAATAACACTGAAGATTCCATGACAGTGAAAAGTTGAATGAAAAACATCTGTGTCAAGCAGGCATTAAAGCTGATCTCCCTGGCATTGAACCAGAATATACCCAGCATGGTGAACAACGTGGATACAGACAAGCCAAGGTCAGTGGTGGACAGCATGGAGAGGAAATAATACATGGGCTCATAGAGGCTGGGCTGAGTGACAATGGCAAAGAGAACCAGACTGTTTCCTGAGAGAGCAGTTGCATAGAGAAAGCAGAAGGGAATGGAGATCCAGGTGTGGAAGGCTTCCAGCCCGGGAACACCAGTCAAAAAGAAAATGACAGAAGAGGATGTGGTATTTTTGAAAGCTGACATGTTGAACTCAAGCCAAAGTATTTTAATCTGAGTGTTCTGCAATGATAAATTGTATTTATTCATTTACTATGCATTCACATAAAATTGTTTCACCAAGTAAACAGTTATAAAAGACAGTTGTTGTTCAGCTGCTCAATCATGCTCGACACTGCAATGTCATGGACTGCAGCACACCAGGGTTCCCTCTCCTTTTCTATCTCCCAGAATTTGCTCAAACTCAAGTCCATTGAGTGGATGATGCCATGCAAACATCTCATTTTCTGTCACCACCTACTCATCCTGCTTTCAATCTTTCCCAGCATCAGGGTTATTTGCAATGAGTTGGCTATTTCCATCAGGTGTCCATAGTATTGGAGCTTCAGCATCAGACCTTTCAAAGAATATTCAGGATTGAATAGCATTGACTGGTTTAACCTCCTTGCTGCTTTTTAATACACTGTCTAGGTTTGTCATAGCTTTTCTTCCAAGGAACAAGCATTTTTAACTTTGTGGCTGCAGTTACTGTCCACAGTGATTTTGGAGCCAGAGAAAATAAACTTGCCCATGTTTCTATTTTTCCCCATCTATTTGCCATGAAGTGATGGAACCAGATGCCATGAACTTAATTCTTTGAATGCTAAATTTTAAGCCAGTTTTTTCACTCTCCTCTTTCCCCTTCATCAGGAAGCTCTTTAGTTCCTCTTTACTTTCTACCATTAGAGTGATATCATCTGCATATCTGAGACTGTTGATATTTCTCCTGACAATCTTGATTCCAGCATGTGACTTATCCCACCCAGCATTTCGATGATATACTCTGCATATAAGTTAAATAAGCAGGGTGATGATATACAGCCTTGGTGTACTCCTTTCCCAATTTTGAACCAGTCTGTTGTTCCATGTCCAGTTCTAACTGTTGCTTCTTGCCCTGCATACAGATTTCTCAAGAGGCAGGTTAAGTGGTCTGGTGTTCCCATCTCTTTAAGAATTTTCTACAGTTTATTGTTATCCACAGAGTCAAAAGCTTTATCACTGTCAACGAAGCAGAAGTAGTTGTTTTTCTGAAATTCCTTTTTTTTTTTTCCTATGATCCAAAGGGCACTGGCAATTTGATCTCTGGTTCCTCTGCCTTTTCTAAATCCACCTTGTACATCTGGAATTTCTCAGTTCATGTACTTTGAAGCCTAGCTTGAAGGATTTTGAGCATTACCTTGCTAGCATGTGAGATGAGTGAAATTGTATGATAGTTTGAACAGTCTTTGACACTGCCTTTCTTTGGAACTGGAATGAAGACTGACCTTTTCCAGGCCTGTGGCCATTGCTGAGTTTTCCAAATTTGCTGGCATATTGAGTGCAGCACTTTCACAGCATTATCTTTTAAGATTTGAAATAGCTTAGCTGGAATTGTATCACCTCCAGTAGCTTTGATCAAAGAAATGCTTCCTAAGGCCCACTTGACTTCACACTACAGGATGCCTGGCTCTAGATAAGTGACCACACATAGTTATTATCTGGGTCATTGGGACTTTTTAGTTTAATTATTCTGTGTATTCTTGCCAGTTCTGCTTAATCTCTCCTGCTTCTGTGAGGTCCTTGCCATTTTAGTCATTAATTGTACTCATCTTTGATAAGATGTTCCCTCAGTGTCTCCAATTTTCTTGAATATATCTTTAGTAATTCGCATTCTATTATTTTCCTTTATTTCTTTTCAGTGTTCACTTAAGAAGGCTTTCTCATCTCTCCTTGCTGTTCTCTGGAACCCTGCTTTCAGTTGGGTTGATCTTCCCCTTTCTCCTCTGCTATTCTCTTCTGTTCTTTTCTCAATTATTTGTAAGCCCTCCTCAGACAACTGTTTTGCTTTTTTGCATTTCTTTTTCTTGAGGATGGTTTTGATCACTGCCTCTTATACAATGTTAGGAACATTTGTCCATAGTTCTTCAGGCACTCTGTCTATCAAAACCAATCCCTTGAATCTATTTGTCACTTCAACTTTATAATCATAGGGATTTGATTTTGGCCATACCTTCATAAAGAAGAACAACTAAAGGCCAAGGAGAAAAGGAAAGATATACCCATTTGAATGCAGAGTCACCCTGCTTATTTAACTTATATGAAGAGTACATCATGCAAAATGCCAGGCTAGATGAAACACAAGCTGGAATCAAGATTTCTGGGAGAAATATCAATAACCTCAGATACGCAGATGACACCACCCTTATGGCAGAAAGCAAAGAAGAACTAAAGAGCTTCTTGGTGAAAGTCAAAGAGGAGAGTGAAAATATTGGCTTAAAACTCAACATTCAGAAAACTAAGATCATACATCTGGTCCCATCACTTCATGGCAAATAGATGGAGAAACAATGGAAACAGCGACAGACTTTATTTTGGGGAGCTCCAAAATCACTGCAGATGGTGACTGCAGCCATGAAAATAAAAGATGCTTGCTCCTTGGAAGAAAAGCTATGACCGACCTAGACCACATATTAAAAAGCAGAGACATTACTTTACCAACAAAGGTCCATCTAGTCAAAGTTACAGTTTTTCCAGTTAGTCATGTATCCGATGTGAGAGTTGGACTATAAAGAAAGCTGAGCACAAAAGAATTGATGCTTTTGAATTGTGGTGTTGGAGAAGACTCTTGAGAGTCCCCTGGACTGCAAGGAGATCCAACCAGTCAATCGCAAAGGAAATCAGTCCTGAATATTCATTGGAAGGACTGATGCTCTAGCTAAAACTCCAATACGTTGGCTACCTGATGAATTGATTCATTGGAAAAGACCCTGATGCTGGGAAAGATTGAAGGCAGGAGGAGAAGGGGACAACAGAGGATGAGATGGTTGAATGGCATCACTGACTCAATGGACATGAGTTTGAGCAAGCTGCGGGAGTTGAAAATGTACAGGGAAGCCTGGCATGCTACAGTCCATGGGGTCGCAAAGAGTCAGACACAACTGAGTGACTGAATTGAACTGAACTGATACCTGAATTGCCTAGTGGTTTTCCCTACTTTCTTCAATTTAAGTCTGACTTTTGCAATAATAAATTCATGATTTGATCCACAGTCAGCTTCCATTTTTATTTTTGCTGGTTCTATAGAGCTTCCCCATCTTTGGCTGTAAAGAATATAATGTGTCTGATTTTTGGTATTGACCAACTGGTGTTACTCATGTGTAGAGTCGTCTTTTGTGTTGCTGGAAGAGAGTGTTTGCCATCACCAGTGCAGTCTCTTGACAAAACTCTGTTAGCATTTGCCATGCTTCATTTTGTATTTCAAGGCAGTATCCACATTATATAAAGAGCTCATGAAGATTGATTTTAAAAAAGAAAAATAAGATCACATTTAGTAAAAGCCTAGAAAAACACAAAATGAACAATTATATAAGAATATAGTTTGTGTACAAACACATCTCATAACAACCCATATTATTTAAATCATATGTCTGTTAAATGAGATTATACCCATCACTTCCTGACTTCATGTGATATGCAATCATTAAATATTTGTTAAAGTCTGTTTATAAATTAAGTGGAATTTAGATTAGCAGTGAACAGTACATGCAGTGATTCTGAACATAGTAAATAAAGTAAGTTAGCTTTTGGTGGCCCCCAAAAGAAATCCTCTCTTCATTCCCTGGATACTTCTTTTCAACCAGGGTGAACATCTCCAATCTTAATCAACAGCTAACATTTGTGAGTCCCTACTAGTGGTTGTGATAATATCATATATAAATATACAGTCTATTTGCAATATCATAACTTGAACTGTACCTTTTTAACTTTCACAACATATGGCAAGTATAAGCAATTAAGACAGTTACAAACAGAACAATCTGAGTATAGAGGCTCTCCAAGTTATGGGTATTTTCATGTTAATTTTCTGGCATATCAATCAATTTTTTAGGATTTCTCATTCTAAACTTTGATGTGTTCAAACATGGATGAATATATTTACTGGCTGAGTTAACTACATGATAAGTTACTAAACTGCCTGGATTTCTTCCTCTCTAAAGTAATCATGATATACATAACCCAAAGGATGATTTTGAGGATAAATTAATGTATGTGAAAAGTTCAGGAGGGCACTCAACTACAATGCAAAAGTTCACCAAAATGATACAGATGAATCTATTTACAAAACAGAAAGAGACTCACAGAAATAGAAAATAATTATGGTTACCAAAAGGGAAAGTGGGCAAGGAATAAATTAGGAGTTTGGGATTAACAAATGTACAATACTATATATAAAACAGATAAACAACAAGCACCTACTATATAGTGTAAAGAACTATGTTCAGTATCTTGTAATAACCTAGAATGGAAAATAATCTGAATAAGAATATATACATGTATGTATAACAGGATCACTTTGCTATATTGCCTGAAACTAAAACAGCATTATAAATCAACTATGCTTCAATAAAAGTTGCATATCCCTCCCCACTTATCCATGTAGCTTATTATCTGATTTCTGACAGAAGAGATGGAAGTATTATCTGTCTCACATATTAGAAAGTTGTATAGCAGAAGTGTTAGGGGAAAAAAAAAGATTCCTTCAGAACAGGAAGATTACTTGTGTAGGAATTACTAAGTTAAAACCACCATGAAAAAATTCTAAACATGTCAAAAGTTTGTAGCTTCAGTATTTTCAAAATGCCACTGAACTGTGAAATATAAAAATACTAATAGATAGTATTTAGCGAGATTTCCCGGGGGGGAGGGAGGAGGGAAAAAGTTTGTAGCTTCAGTATTTTAAAAATGCCACTGAACTGTGAAATATAAAAATACTAATAGATAGTATTTAAAGGTAGCAGAGACCCAGTATCAAATTATCTTTTCACCAGTAAAAGGGTAAGGAATGTAGATTTTTTTTCCTAAACACTAAGGAAAAAGTGAATATATAGAACTATTTTTGTACTGTGGAATAATTCCAACAATTTTCCCTCTTTATTTTTTAAAAGTCTCATTCTCTTTCATTTGTAGCATTACCACATTCTGTACATATTCCAATTTCTTCCTCAACCTAAGCAATTTTTTGAAAAATTTCTTAAAAAGAGAGGGCAGAAGACAGGGAGGAAGGAAGGGAGAAAGGGAAGAAATAAAGAAAAAGAAACTTTTTCTTAATAACCTTGTCTCACTGTTACAGTCTCTCCTTCTCTTTATGAACCACTTATTGAATATTTGTCTGCCCTCACCTCTCTTTAAAGGTTTCCACCTCTTTAATGGTTCGTACCTATAGTTGAAGTCTGGTTCCTTTTTGAGGTTTCAGTCAGCACTATCTTCTCATCTGGAGCTCAGTGTCCTCTTCCAGACTCATTCAAGTTACAGGCAGGAATGAGTTGCTTGTGATGTAGTGTTCAGGTCTCCATTTTCCTGCTGGTTGGAAATCAGTCCTGAATATTCATTGGAAGGACTGATGCTGAAACTCCAATACTTTGCCACCTGATGTGAAGAACTCACTACTTAGAAAAGACCCTGATGCTGGGAAAGATTGAAGGCAGGAAGAGAAGGGGACGACAGAGAATGAGATGGTTGATGCTATCACCGACTTGATGGACATGAGTTTGAGCAAGCTCTGTGAGTTGGTGATGGACAAGGAGGCCTGGTGGGCTGCAGTCCATGGGGTTGCAAAACGTTGGACACAACTGAGTAACTGGAATGATTACTGACGACTGGGATTGCTCCAGCTCCATCGCCATCACTTTACATAACACTCTCATCAATTTTTCCAGAATTTAGCAATATTCTCATAAGTAATTTCCTTGCCCTGAGTTTCCAGACGTTCTCCATATTGATGCCAAAATGATCTATCAAAAATACACCTCCATGTCACTCCTCATACAGAGCTTTTCATTGCCTTCAAAATGAGGTCAAAACTCTTTATCTCTTTTTTAATAGCAGTCAAGGATCTCCCCAGTCTACTTTGCCACCAAGCCTCTTTGCTGCCCCAGGAACCTTTTAATATAGTTAACCTAGGCTTTTTCTACTTCACCAAACTACCCGCAAGTTTTTCATATTGTTTTGTTTAACTGATAGACCACCTCTTCTCTTTTGAACAGCCGACATACTTTAGACCCATTACATGCTGCAGTGAACCATTTGTAAATTCATTTCATTGGTTTACATTAAACATTAAATAGTTACACTAGAAAATATTTGATGACATCACTTTCTCCAAGCCAAGTCAGAAGAAAAAATTTCCTCTAGAGTCACATCCTTTTGTATTTCAGCACCTAGAACTGTGGTTACTCCATTGTGAGTTATTTGAAAATATGTCTCTCCAACAAAAATTATCTGCTGGAAGGTGGATTTTTGCTTGTTCATCATTACATTACCATTACTTTATACTATGATGTCCAGTGCAGGAAGAAATCCCATGCTTCTTGATATAAATTAAATCCAAGAGTTGTAAACTGACAAAGAAATATCACTGAACTCTCCTTCATTCCCACAAAATGAGTGAGAGTGTGTGTGTGTGTGTGTGTGCACATGCACACATGTGCATATTAGCTTTTTCAATGGAAGACTATTTCCTAATACTGTAGGGTAAACTTTTGTATACTTCCTTCCATTTGTTGCTAATAATTTTCTCCTTACAAGAAGATAATATTCCAGTCTCACTGTCAGAGTATGCTGTAAATTCTGGACTGGAATACCTTGACTTTTCTCTCTCCTTTAATTACAGAAAGATACTAATATGGTTATTGGGTCAGGCAAGACTAGGTTCAAATGCTGGCCCTACCAACAACTAGATGAGGTTCTCCAAGTGAACACTGAACATTAGTTTTTTCTCCTGAGAAATGGGTAGCTTATCAAAGCATTGATTTGTAAGGATTAAATAAAATAACATTTGTAAACATTTAATAACTAGTCCCTGGCAAACATTTAATAATGGTAAATGAGTATCAGGATGGGTGGTGAACGGTAGTAATAGTGCCAGCTGGCCTTGCATATGGTTTTGAAATGTGGTACAACTGACCGAAAAACTCACAATTGCAAGAACATGCTTACAAATCATTCTAAGCAGCAAGCCATATGGTCCAAAGACCAATGGAACCCCCCCAGTTAGAATATTGTGTCCTCAGAAATACAAATTTCCTTGGACACTAAGAGTACTTTTCGCAGTTAATAAAATCTTCCTTGTTCTTAAAGAAGCCAATGTGGGTAAAATCTCATCTTTTTCTCTGAACACAATCCATTTTAAAGTATACAAATTTGTTTTCTTTTTAAAGTGACACAATTCACAGAAAATTTCCTTAGGATAGTCTTTCTTTTTTCTTACAGGAAATACTTTTCTGTTAGCTATGTTTTTCTGTGAATTCAGTGTCATCAACTAGAGAGGTCTACACATTTTTATAGTTTTTGTATTTATTTATAGGCCTTATGAAACAATGCTTTTTCGAGATTATCTGAAAGTAAGCAATTCTACTTACACAGTATGGAGGTAAATTCTTTCCTGCCCTGTTTGGCAGGAAGGGGCCTCAGGAGGAGGGGAGGTTTACTACTCAGGGATTGGTGGCATATAGAAGGAGCTAAGATTTAGAGTATATGAAATCTTTTAATCAGAAAAATCCTAGTGCACATTTTTATGTCCCCAGAGTATGAAGCTTCCCAAGTGTTCATTCTCCCTCAGGGCTGCCTTCCCTATCTACTTCATCAAACTTATTTTAGTCATTTCTCTGCAGGGACTGGTATGATCGTTCCTTGAATTTGTATCCCAGTAAATGTTTGTTAAAAGTAAATTTGTGAGTAAAAAAATCCAAAACAAACCACTCACTCTATGTATATTCTTAGCCCTGCCTCCACACTACCCCATACCCAGCTGATAAATATATCAGCCTCCAGTATCTCCTGTGAATTTTGTGCATCTCTAACAAAACTTTCCATTTATTTTTCCTAAAAATGTCATTAATTGTTTATAAAGCATGTGAAGTATCTATCACATGCCAGGGTTTTGCGCTGTTAATGCAGGGAATAGAACTGAATCATTTTCCTCTCAAAGCTGAAAGTCCAGTGGAGAAATAGACATAAACACGATGACAACTGGGCATATTTATTGTGAAGGCATCGAAAGACAGATATTTATCCTGCAGGAGGGTCAGCACCAAGTTTGTCAGGAGCCGAGAAAGAACAGAGTACAGGAGAAAGAAAAGTGACTAGTAGCATATTCAGCATGCTTGGAGCCCTGGATGTAGGTGGGACAGCACTTGGCAAGTGAACCTAAACAGGGAGGCAGGACCCTGGTGCAAAAGACCTTGCAGGCACTCTAAAGCATTTGTATCTGAATAACGTAATAGAAATTGCTTGGTATGCAATCAAATCTTTCTCCTTTCCTAGAAAAACACATTTCTACACATCCTTGTGAAGTAACTGAAGATTTCAGGCATCTTATTTGAGGCTCGATAATATACTGCAGTTCCCTGCTTGGTGCAGTATCAACCTGAATGATAAGAATATATCATTTTTTCTCTAGGCCACAATCTCTCAGTTATACAGAAATGTCAACTTAGAAAACATTCTCAGACAGACCCTCAATTAGCTTATGAGGTCTCAGCAGAATATTTGATCACTTACTCTTCCAAATTTTGCATCAGATTAACCAGGTGATTATTTTTAGCATTACTCAGATAATCTCGAAAAAGCATTGTTTCATAAGGTCTATAAATAAGTACAAAAACTATAAAAATGTGTAGACCTCTCTAGTTGATGACACTGAATTCACAGAAAAACATAGCTAACAGAAAAGTATTTCCTGTAAGAAAAAAGAAAGACTATCCTAAGGAAATTTTCTGTGAATTGTGTCACTTTAAAAAGAAAACAAATTTGTATACTTTAAAATGGATTGTGTTACTTTACATATGACTATGGGCTTCCCTGGTGGCTCAGATGGTAAAGAATCTGCTTGCAATGCAAGAGATGTGGGTTCAATCCCTGGGTCAGGAAGATCCCCTGGAGAAGGGGATGGCTACCCACTTCAGTATTCTTGCCTGGAGAATTCCATGGACTGACTTGCTACAGTCCATGGGGCTGCAGAGTCAGACACGACTGAGCTGCTAACACAGCAACACACATGGCTATACTATACAACATTGTATACAGTTCACACATCTTGAGTCATCTTTCTTACTGCAAGTGAAAAGCAAGTGAAGTCGCTCAGTCATGTCCGACTCTTTGCGACCCCATGGACTGTTGCCCACTAGGCTCCTCTGTCCATGGAATTTTCTAGGCAAGAATATTGGAGTGGGTTGCCATTTCCTTCTCCAGGGAATCATCCCAACCCAGGGGTCGAGCCTGGGTACTACGGTGTATGTTAATTTCATGGGAACTTTCTTTAACACATTTATTTTAAAATACAATGAAAAATATGATTCTCTACCTTTAAATTCTCCATTTTCAATACTTTCACTGAGCATCCATGAAATTTGAATCATGATATTTCTGCTTTTATTGCTTACACTTGAATATGTGTTTGGTCTCTTCTGTTAAATAGTATATATTTAGGAACAGGATATAGGCCTAAGAGTTTCCTGGGTTAATGATTTTCCCTTTACTACATGTTCTTCCTATAGAAAGAGACCACCAACTATGAATCCTCTTATTATCTGGTACAATGATGTGCAAAGAGTATCATGCATAAGAAAAAACTGGTTAAAATATTATTTCAGTTTAGAGGTGTATAGTCAGACACAGAATGGACACAGAATATATTATGCTAAGTGAAATAAGTCAGATAAAGAAAAATACAATATAATTTCATTTACATGTGAAATCTAAAAAATTTTTTAAATGAGCAAACATAATGAAATAAAATTGATTCATAAATACAGAGAATAAATTGGCAATTGCCAGAGGGAGGGGGTTTGAGGGTCAGGGGAGTAGAGAAATAGAAGAAGGAGATTAAGAAATTGGTGAGGGAGATTTCAGATATAAGATAGATGAGTCACAGGTATGAAATATACATACCTGTGGGGAATATGCTGTTTTTCAGTTGTTCAGTCGTGTCTGACTCTGCATGAATCGCAGCATACCAGGTTTGTCTGTCCTTCAACCATCACCCAGAGCTTGCTCAAACTCATGTCCATTGAGTCAGTGATGCCATCCAACCATCTCGTCCTCTGTTGTCCCCTTCTCTTCCTGCATTCAATCTTTCCCAGAACCAGAGTCATTTCCAAAGAGTTGGCTCTTCACATCAGGTGGCCGAAGTAATGGAGCTTCAGCATCAGTGGGGAATATAGCCAATAATTATATAATATCTTCATATGGTGACAGACAGTAACTAGACTTATCATGGTGATTTTATGGAAATATCAAATCACTATGCTGTAGAACAGGAACTAACAGTGTTATAGGTCAATTCTATTTCAAAAACAAACACTCTGATAGAAAAAGAAAGCATTTTGGGGTCACCAGACATGGGGATTGGATGAAGGCAATCAAAAATATAAGCTTCCAGTTAGATGATAAAAAATACTAGGGATATAATGTACAACATGATATATATATAAAGTTAACACTTCTGAGTGTTATCTATGAAGTTGTTAGGAGAATAATTCTGAGTTCTCATCACAAGAGAAACATTTTCTTTAAATTTCTTATTGTTGTATCTATATGAGGTGTTATTGTTCACCAGACTTACTGTGGTAATCATTTCGTGGTATATGTAAGCTAGATTATTAAGATGTAAACATTAACCTTACACAGTGCTGTATGTCAATTACGTCTCTGTAAAACTGGGGGGAAAAAAATGAACCGTTTCAAATCAATCAGGGAAGAGAGGCCTAACTCGCTGTAACAAAAAGACTTTTTTAATGCCACCTGAAAGAAAGGGACAAAACAGCAATACCAGGAAAAAATAATAAAATGAAAATATATTTTAAAACTTAAAAAATCAAAAAGAGCAGGTGGATGTTTCAGTGAGAGAAAAATGATTAAAGACTATAGCTAAGGGTTAGGATTAATCATGGTGTTATTCATAAGTAAAAACCTCTTATAAAAGTGTTAACTGCAATATACGTGATATCCTATAGGTAGCTTGTTAAAATGCGAATTCTTGTACTCCATCCTAGGAGTGTCTAAGTACTTCTGTGGGTGAGAAGGGGAGTTGAGGAATCTGCACTTAATAAAAGAACTTCAAGTATTTTTGACGCCCCGATACTGGACCACACTGAGAGCAGTGAAGGAGGCAACAGAAATGGAAACAGCAAGTGAAGTCGCTCAGTCATGTCCGACTCTTTGCGACCCCATGGACTGTAGCCTGTAGCCCACCAGGCTCCTCCATCCATGGAATTTTCTAGGCAAGAGTACTGGAGTGGGTTGCCATTTCCTTCTCCAGGGGATCTTCCTGACCCAGGGATTGAACCCGGGTCTCCTGCATTGCGGGCAGATTCTTTACCCGCTGAGCCACCAGGGAATCCCATGGAAATGGAAAGTGGATGTCATATTCTAGATGTATCCAGTGGGCAGTATGAAGACAGACTGTGAAGACCCTTGGGAACAAAGAGCCTTTGGAAAGTGAAAAACAAACAATTGTATGTTTTTAGAAAGCTATTAAGTGGAAGTTGATCATTTTGCTATCTGTAGTTAAAAAATAGCAATGACAAAAACCTCATTATTGAACATGTTTAAAGTACAGGAAAGTAAAGAAAAAGTGTAACTAAACCGATATTCAATTATGAAAAAATAACTAACTTTAACATTTGGAACATATCTTTCCATACCTTTATACCAAATGTACTCTGTGTATGTATGTGTACACTTGCATATACTCAAATGAAATACACAAAACAGTGATAAGTACACTATATTTTAATCTTTTCTTTTAATATATATGTTTATCTATATCATTATCTTTTTTCATGATAGCTTATGTTTTGTTTTTCAGATATTTTGAAGCAGATGTTCAGTTTCTAAATTATCATATAAATTACAACATATAACAATGTGTTGAATCTCAACATATCATAACATTCTTGCCCACTTCCCCCCATTAGACATATATTTAGAAGATGAATCACTAGACATTATATATTTAAAGTGTTAAAGACTTTACCAAAGGGTCTGAAGAACTCTTTTAAGAATTAGAAAAGTACCATTTTAACTCATATTTCCTCTTGTTTATTGTGCTTATTCATTATCCTCTATTTGGGGAAATAGTAAGCATTTACAGTAACTGAGAATTGCTGAAAATTAGACTTTGCTACTGATCAAAATTTTTTTTTTATTAAACATTTTTTTTATTAGTTTTGCCAAACAATGACATGATATCACCATGGGTTCACATATGCTCCCCCTCCATAACCCCCCTCCCTCCTCCCTCCCCCCGGGAAATCTCGTTGCACCAGTCCCAAGCATCAATCCTGGGCCGGCTATTGCTTAGACATATGATAATTAACATGTTTCAATGCCATTCTCCCATATCATCCCACCCTTTCCCTCATCCATAGAGGCCCTGAGTCTATTCTATGCATCTGTGTTCCTTTTGCTGTCTCGCATGCTGGGTTCTCATTACCGTCTTCCTAAATTCCATATATATGCGTTAATATACTGTATTGTTGTTTTTGCTTCTGGCTTACTTCACTCTGGATAACAGGCTCCAGTTTCGTCCATCTGAGTAGAACTGATTCAAATGAATTTTTCCTTAATGCTGAGTAATATTCCATTGTGTATATGTACCACAGCTTTCTTATCCATTCATCAGTTGGTGGGCATCTAGGTTGGTTCCATGTCCTGGCTATTGTAAACAATGCAGCGATGAACATTGGGGTACACGTGTCTCTTTCAATTCTGGTTTCCTCGGTATATATGCCCAACAGTGGGATTGGTGGGTCATATGGCAGGACTATTTGCAGTTTTTTAAGGAACCTCCACACTGTTTTCCATAGAGGCTGTACTAGTTTGCAATCCCACCAACAGTGTAAGAGAGTTCCCTTTTCTCCACATCCTCTCCAGCATTTATTACTTGTGGATTTTTGGATTGCAGCCATTCTGAGTGGTGTAAAGTGATATCTCATTGTGGTTTTGATTTGCATTTCTCTGATAATGAGTGATGTTGAGCATCTTTTCATGTGTTTGTTAGCCATTTTTATGTCTTCTTTGGAGAAACGTCTGTTCAATTCTTTGGCCGTGTTCGTGGATTGGAAGAATCAATATAGTGAAAATGAGTATACTACCCAAAGCAATCTATAGATTCAATGCAATTCCTATCAAGCTACCAGAGGTCTTTTTTAGAGAATTAGAACAAATAATTTCACAATTTGTATGGAAATACAAAAAACCTCGTATAGCCAAAGCAATCTTGAGAAAGAAGAATGGAACTGGAGGAATCAACCTACCTGACTTTAAGCTATACTACAAATCCACAGTCATTAAGACAGTATGGTACTGGCACAAAGACAGAAATATAGATCAATGGAACAAAATAGATAGCCCAGAGATAAATCCACGCATCTATGGACACCTTATCTTTGACAAAGGAGGCAAGAATATACAATGGAGAAAAGACAACCTCTTTAACAAGTGGTGCTGGGAAAACTGGATAGCCACTTGTAAAAGAATGAAATTAGAACACTTTCTAACACCATACAAAAAGATAAATTCAAAATGGATCAAAGATCTAAGCATAAGAGCAGAAACTATAAAACTCCTAGAGGATAACATTGGGAAAACACTCCCTGACATCAACCAAAGCAGGATCCTACATGACCCACCTCCCAGAATATTGGAAATAAAAGCACGAATAAACAAATGGGACCTAATTAAAATTAAAAGCTTCTGCACTGCAAAGGAAACTATAAGCAAGGTGAAAAGACAGCCTTCAGAATGGGAGAAAATACTGATCAAAATTATATCAGACTTGCCTTGAAAGCTATATACACTAGAGGTGCTGAGACTGTTTTGACTCCAATTTATGGTTTATATTGGGGCTTCCCTGGTGGCTCAGATGGTAAAGAGTCTGCCTGCAGTGGGGGAGACCTGGGTTGGATCCCTGGGTCGGGAAGATCCCCTGGAGAATGAAATGAAAACCCACTCCAGTACTCTTGCCTGGAAAACCCCATGGATGGAGACGGCAGGCTACAGTCCACAGGGTCACAAAGAGTCGGACATGACTGAGGGACTTCACTTCACTCACTCATGGTTTAATTTGTCCTTTTACAGACATGTTTTAAGCATGATCGTATTCCATGCTAGGTGCTGTCTTATGAGAGGCTTACATCTACACAAGACATGCATCCTGTTCTCAAAGAATTCACTTTAGTACTCTGCATATAGTAAGTTACTGAATCATTAGAAGATTAAAGCATGTATAAACACATTTTAATGTATCATGGTAACTTACATTAGGGAATGATCAAACATCAGTCAGAGAAGACAATATAATGAAAGAATACACTGGAAATGGCTCTAAACTATTTTAGAAAGAACCATTTTGACCATGGCCTTCTGAATTTGCTTTGTCTTCACACTGTAGATTATGGGATTCATTACAGGAGGGATGAGCAGATAAATGTTGGCAATGAGAGTATGTACAAGGGGAGGGGCATGCTTCCCAAATCTATGTACGAGTGACAAGCTGATCATGGGGATGTAGAAGATGGCAACAGCACTTATGTGGGAAACACATGTTCCAAAGGCCTTTTTCCGCTCCTCTGAGGAGGCAATGCAGAGCACGGAGTGGATGATCAGGACATAGGAGAGGAGGATCAGGATAGAGTCCAAGGCAGCGGTAGAGATGACGATGGCCAGACCAAATGCACTGTTGATCTTGGTGTCTGTGCATGAAAGCTTCATCACATCAGGGTGGAAGCAAAATGAATGGTGCAGAACATGACTTCCACAGAAAGACAGACGCTTAAGGAGCAGGAGTAAAGGAACCAGAGCTGTTGTCCCCCTAATAACAATTGCAAATCCCACTTTGATGATCCTTGAATTGGTTAAGATTGTGGCATATCTCAGTGGATTACAGATGGCAATGTAGCGGTCAAAGGCCATTGCAAGGAGTACCGAGGACTCCATGAATGTGAAACCATGGATGAAGAACATTTGGCCAATGCAGGCATCAAAGCTGATTTCTCGAGTGTTGAACCAGAAAATACCCACCATGGTGACCAGTGTGGAAAGGCATAGTCCTAGGTCCGTAAAGGATAGCATCGAGAGGAAATAGTACATGGGTTCGTGAAGGCTTGACTCAGTGATGATGACAAACAAGATCACGCCATTCCCTGAGATGGCAATAACATAGAGACAACAGAATGGGATGAAGATCCAGGCATGGCAGGTTTCAAAACCAGGGATGCCAGTAAGAAAGAAGACTGTAGGGTGGAAAATGCTCTGATTGAAGTATGGCATGATGAGTGAAGGAGGCAAATTTCACTAGGAAAAAGGAGCAAGTCCTATAAAAACAGAAAAGAAAAATGATTTCATGCTTTCCACATATCATACAATTTAGGATCACTGATGAACTGTGTCTTGTTCTTAAGTGTAAGTGCAATATTGTTTATTCTTATTAGGTTTAGAGTTGATCTTCGTTGACTTAGGGGAAGAAACAGAGGACTAAATCCAGAACAGCTGAATTTTACCAGAGTCCCACTTGTTACCTCTAGGCTTCAATATATATCTATGTACATGGATATAAGAGGAGGTTAGATTAGATAATGGTAAGATATTTCCCACATCTATGATTCTATGGTCATGGGCAGATAGAGCATTTTTACACAAATCTAAGACAACACAAAAGGCAGTTCTTCCTACTTCTTCTTACTTTCCAAGACAGAAACCTTAAGAGGTCCATTAAAAGTTTTTGCATATCCAAAGAAAACAATATAGATAAGATACTGTTAAATATTTTAGAGAATAAAATACACAAGAAGTAATGATAAAAATTAAATACTAATAAAAGTCATTCAATCTGTACAAATAGACTACAGTGTATATAGTAGTAACTGTGTATATATTAAGTGTATAGAGTAGTAACTGTGAACCTGATAATGTCTAAGGAAAATTCTCCCTGAAGAAATAGGGCTTAAGTTAATCTTAACAAGAACAAATGAAGTCATTGTAAGCAGATAATAATTGGAGCAAAATTATCTAAGTGTGATTCTTAATATTACATTATTACAAAAGAGATACTGAAAATGAATTGAGGGGTTTGAAGGTAAGGCTGTGGACCCTCAGAAAGCCTCCTTTAGACAGGATGTATCTCCATTCAGATGGTGGATGATGACTCTGAACCATCTTCTCTGTTTGAGGATATGAGCATGTACTCAACTCAGATCAATAAATCTCTAGGATCAAAGAAGTTCCTCTAAGTGTGTCCTAAGTTTTCTGATACCCTATTTTTATCTGTGGAAAGAATGGTTGGTTTTTAAAGTATGTGTATATCCTCTCTCATTCATGAATGTGTTCCTTCAAAAAATATGTATTAATAAATAACTGACAAACCGAATTAGAATCAGAGCTAGCACTCCAACATGGTTGATACATGATTTGAGAAAAACAAATATCTCTGTGTAAGTTAATTCAATGAGTTTTTCCCAGCCGTAAATGAATAAGGAGTGGCTTCAACTTCAGTGGGAATAACTGGTGATAGAACTTGTGATGAAGAGAGCATTTGAGAAGAAGAGAGAAAAATGTTCCATATAGACTTACTAAAAAAATGACTAGAAAATTTGAATTAAGAGGAAATGCATAAAAAATTAAACTTCATGGATTTTGAGTTAGCCCTTGTATCTCAGCTGCAAGAAAGGCCTCAGTTTGCCTTGCAGGAATTAGAATATGTACTTACCTCTGCATTCTAAACAAAGTATTCCTGCCCTGACAATTGAGAGTTAAATTGACACCTGGGTTGAAGTCACAGGAACAGTGAAAAATATCTTAGAAAAATAAAATCTAAGTGGAAGGAGGCCTGAAAAAGGAGGCCTTGAGGAATAGCAGTATTTAAGGAAAAGACAGTAACACCTTCTATTGAGACAGCAGAGGCAGGGCTAGTAAGGCATAAATGAACCCCAGGAAAATGCAAGGACTTCATCAGTTTTTCTCAGACCTTTGATCTCAGAGCCAGGAAAAATAGTGTTTAAGAGTATCTATTGAATAATTGAATTGAATTGCATCTGATAATACTAATAGACCCTAGACACTTAATATCAGGCATTTTGTGATTCCTGATATAGAGCCCTTCGAATGAGAAGTAGAGTTCATGTAAACATCTGGTATATAGTAATGTAGGAGATAAACTAGCAATGTTCTTATTAATCTGATATTTATCTTTAATACTTGCTCAAATTTAGATATGATGTTAAAAACAAATTTTGCTGAAGTCGTTTTGTTATTGTTTAGTCGCTCAGTCGTATCCAACTCTTTGTGACCCCTTGGATGCAAAGGCCTCCTCGTCCTTCACTATCTCTTGGAATTTACTCAAACTCATATCTGTTGAGTCGGTGATGCCATCCAACCATCTCATCCTCTGTCATCTTCTTCTCCTCCTGCCCTCAATCTTCCCCAGCATCAGGGTCTTTTCCAATAAGCTGACTCTTCCCATCAGGTGGCCAAAAGACTGGAGCTTCAGCTTCAGTCCTTCCAGTGAATATTCATGGTTGATTTGCTTCAGGATTGACTGGTCTTATCTCCTTGCTGTCCAAAGGACTCTCAAGTCTTTTCCAGCACTATGATTCGAAAGCATCAGTTCTTCTGCACTCAGCCTACTTTATGGTCCAACTCTCACATCCATACATGGCTACTGGAAAAACCATAGCTTTGGCTATATGGACCTTTGTTGGCAAAGTGATGTCTCTGATTTTTAACATGCTTTCTAGGTTTGTCATAGATTTTCTTCCAAAGAGCAAGCGTTTTTGGTTGGTTGGTTGGTTGGTTGAATTTCAAGACTACAGTCGCTGTCCGCAGTGATTTTGGAGCCCAAGAAAATAAAGTCTCTCACTGTTTCCGTTTTCCCCATTATTTGCCATCAAGTGATGGGACTGGATGCCATGGTTTCAGTTTTTGAATGGTGAATTTTAAGCCAGCTTTTTCACTCCATTCTTTCACCTTCATCAAGAGGCTTTTTTGTTCCTCTTTGCTTTCTGCCATTAGAGTCACATTATCTAATGCACATTACCTGAGGGTTTTCTTTTCTTTCTTTTTTTTTTGTATAGATGTTAAACCCCCACCAAGTGGAACAAATTAACTACTTGATGACCAGGAGCAAGTTGCCCCAGACTTACTGGAACCTAAGCACTGATAGCCTTAACAACCTGTGACAATACTCTTTTCCCTCATCATCATCCAATCAGAGAATTGTGCACAAGCTGTTGACAGGCCGTGGGATACCTCTCCCTCACCTTGCCTTTTAAAATGCTTTTCTGAAACCCAGGTGATCCATGAGATTGAGTGTTTTGAGCACGAGCTGTCTTGAACTCCTTGCTTGTTGCTCAGCACTAAATGCTGCGCTTTTCCTCACCACAATCAGTAGATGAGCTTTATTGCAAAAAGGCAAGTGGACCAACGTTTGGTTCCATAGCAGAAGCAGGCTCTTGGGTTAATGTTCTTTTTACTATAGTAAATAAATTATGAGACTTCAATGGATTAGCCAAATATCCAAGCTAGTCTTCTCCTTAACAATAGTGACAATATTTCAATGCCTCCTACAGGCCAAACAGTTCACATCATTTTATCTCATTTTCTAAATCATTCTTTCCGCTCTTCTGTAAGCTTCTTATGGTATCTTTTTTTCAACTGATAAAATCAAAGGGAAACATAGTAAGGTCTATTCTAATTCAGAACTGTTAACTAAAATGCATGAGTAGGAATATCTTTCCCTTTTTAAAATTCTGATTCTTAAAGTACTCTTGTGTGTTCTTATACAAAAACTAATGAGCAACTAGAAAATAACTATTCTTGGAAAAATACATTTAAATATCTTTTTTCCCCCATGGGGAATTCTTTAAGGACTTTGACTTAAACATCCTGTAAACAGACCACCAAGAACCTGTAAATAGATTGGCCCATTACAAAGCTTCACATCTATTATTGTCACAACATGCATCCCATATTACTAGCTTTTTCACAGATAAGAACATTGAAGCTAAGATTATAAAACAAATGCTCAGCAAAGCCATGTTACTTTCTCACTTTTATCCATGTGGCAAATCTAAGAAGTGAACTCTGTTCTCTATGAATTCACTCTGTTCTTTTCACTTATTTTTAAAACAACTTAAAAATGTGGAATGAATGAATACATGTTCATGACTGCAGTAGATATTTCCATAACTATTTTAAACAATACAGCAATTATTTTCAATTGATATAATATATTGATATTTATGGGGGGCTTCCCTGGTGGCTCAGTGGTAAAGAACCTGCCTACAATGCAGGAGATGTGGGTCCAGTCCCTGGGTTGGGAAGATCCCTTGGAGAAGGAAATGGCAACCCACTCCAGTTTTTTCCTTGGGAAATCCCATGAACAGAGGAGCCTGGTGTGCTACAGTCTATGGAGTCACAAAAAGAGTTAGACTTAGTGACTACACAACAACTAATATATATATATATATATATATATATATATATAATATACAAACCTCTTTAATACATACTACTGAGTTCACTGCAATTCATGGGGTTGCAAAGAATTGGACATGACTGAGCGACTGAACTGAACTAAACTGAGTTCACCAGTTTCCTATGAACAGTTGGCTTTATAAACTGTATGAAGATTTATACAGTCCTTGATATATTAAGAAAAGACTTCACTGCACTGAAACATTGACCTCAAGCAAAGACTTTCTGGGTCTGGAAAAGGAGGTTTGATCCTTTGAAAGTCAGCCCAGGCATTAGAAAAGAGAATTATCTACATCTTGCAAACTTACAAGCAGAAATGTCTCTGTCCTAAGGCTAGGGAAATACTTCCTCATCAGCCCTGTCCCCTTAAGCCATCTCTAGAGAAGCTCTCTTTTTACCGGAAAACTCGTAGGGACTTTTCTGGAATGACCGAACTCTCAGACTTGAGAAAGAAAGACTTTATAAAGAGCCCAGGATCTGCTGGGTGAGAGCTGTTTACTCAGCAGAAAAACAATTCCTGTGAGAGAACTCCATACAGCTGTGTCCTGCTAACCCTTTATGCCCCAAACAACAACTGTGGAGAGCAGTTTCTTTTCAGACTAACTTCTCTTTTTTTTTCCCCCAAAAGATAATCCTGAAGATGGATTATGATTGTAGTTCTCATTGAAAAGCAATTTTACCTCTATACAACTTACAAGACAGCAACTCAACTAACAAGCATATGAAAACATACTCCACATCATAAGTCATCAGAGAAATGAAATTAGTAATAAAATATCACTGCATACCTGTTAAAATGCAAAACTTCTGAAACTGACATCAAATTCTGTTGAGGATTTGGAGCAACAATAACCCTCATTCATTACCGATGGAAATGCAAAATGGCATTGCCCCTTTAGAAGACAGTTTGATGGTTTCTTACAAAATTAAATGTACTCATATCATAAAACCAAGCATCTATACTCCTAACTATATACCCAAAAGAGTTAAAATCCTATGTCGGTAAACCAAAGATCACACATGGAGGTTTACAAGTTTTATTCATAATTGCCAAAATTTGGAAACAACCAAGATGCCCATCAGTAAGTGACTGGATAAACTGATATATTAAAAAAAATGGATTATTTGTAGTGCTAAAAAGGAATTAGCTGCTAAGTCATGAAAAAACATGAAGGAAACCTATTACAAGTCAGTCATAATGGCTATATATGACTTTCTGGAAAAGGCAAACTGTTGGGGATAATAAAAAGATCAGTGATAAACAGAATTTGGGGGGAGGGAGGAATTCACATGTGGAACATTGAGGATTTTTAGGACAGTGATAATACTCTATATGGTACTATAATGTTGGATATATGTCATTATAATTTGTCCATAACCACAGACTACACAACACCAAGTGTAAACCCTAATGTAAACTATGGAGTTTGGGTGATAATGATGTATTCATTAATGTAGGTTTATCAGTTGCAACCAACAAAACACTCTGCTGTGGGTGAGGGGAGGTCACTGTTGTTAATGAATGGAGAGCATACACATGTGTAGAGGCAAGAAATAGATGGGAAATCTCTGCACCTTCCCCTCAATTTGCTGTGAACCTAAAACTTTCTAAAGAGTAAAGCCTATTCTTTTTTTTAAAGGAAACAGCTAAAGATGATAACAAAACTTTATGTCCCTGGTGTGTCCCCTGCCAGCTTACAGAAGCAATAGGCTATTCTGCTGACTGACCTGAAACTGACACTAGTGTATTTATCCCCATGATGGAGACATCAACCATGTTTAACGGACAGTCTCTGTCAAAACTGTGGAAACACATAAGCAGCTTTCAGCCTTTGTCCGCTTAATAAAGTCTTTGACAATTTGAAGGTTGGTGAGTTTCAAGTCCAATAATTAATTAAACATGCTTCTTGGCATAGAAGACGATGCTAAGAGAACATTGCCTTGCAAAGGTCTGCTATATGGAAGAAGAGGATGAGGTAACTATACCACTAGAATTATTGCAGAGCAGAGACCTTACTTATCCTTTTTTTTTCCCCCTTCTGTCGCAAGATTCTAGATCCCCAGTGTAAGGAAAGAGCAATTTGTCAAGATGGCAGTGGTCAGGCTCTCTTGCTCCATGGCCTCTCACTCTCCCTCCACCTTTAGTAAATTCATGATTATGTAACAAATGAGATAATTTATAGCACTGCACACATGCAATGGCCTCTATCAGCACAACCTGAAAAGCTCTTGTAGTTGAGTTGCGCAGGCTGTGTCCACTGGGTCAACCCTGGGAGAGTTCAGCATGGCTGCCTTGCTGCTGTGCCAACCAGCAGAGAATAAACCTACAGTTCCTTGAGTCTTTTTCCAGCTTCCCCGCTTACGCTTTGCCTGCCCTGGGTTCAGTGAACAGCGAGACACCCAGGAAAGTCTGAAAAGATATGTTTGTTTCCAGGAGTTCATCAAGAACCTGATAAGATATGCTGCCATTTGGGGATATCTTCTGCATTAATATAAGCATTGCCTTCCCCAGAAAGCACTTCAGCAGATGGGGGAGACTTTTTGTTAAGCCCTGGATAAGTTTGCCAGGAAATATTTGAAACTCAGTGGAAAAAAATGCACAATTCAAATAAGTTTCCAAGATATAAAACCAAACAGAGATGCCCAAGCTGGTTTAGGGATATAAATATGAAAATCTTTCTGACTATGCTACAGATTCCCATTAGAACTGTGCTAGTCCATGAGCAGGGCTGCTGGAGAGGCTACACAGCAGAACCTCAGGCTTTCTCAGCACAAGCCCAAGGACTTTAAATTATTCATCAGCCCAGGAATAATAAGCAGTAGGTACACAGACAGAGGGGGAAATGATCACTGTTCCTTCAGAGAATATCTTGTCTAATTGACCTGTCCCAGGATTTGACCAGTTCAAATCCTTTCTCTGCACACACCTACCCAGCTAGAGTTCTATCCTGAAATGCTATCTTTCTGCTGTTACTGCTTCAGCGCTCCTGAACACATCTTCAAGTTCCTGAAAATGACATGCTTTTTTTTCCTCCTCTGAGCCTTGTCTCATTCTGTTCTCCAAGGTAATATTAAGGTGTTATTAAGGTGTTAAATTCTGCCTCAAATGCTAGCAGAAAAGAGATTTTATTTTTTATTGACATAAAATTTATGTTTGTATTAAAATAGTTTTTTTCCCCTATGTTCTGATTTCAAACTTAAGGATAAATTAACGACAGTGGAGTATTGTGAGTTTTTAAAAATTTTGTTTTGATTTTGTTTTGTTTGAAATTTGTATTTTAGTTCTCCACTTCATGATTTCCTAATTGTGCTCAATCTGCCTATAAGATAAAACACCACAGCTGCAGCTTGTGTCTGCAGCATTTCTTTAACCTGCTATTATCTCCTACCCTCTACTCTCCTGCCTTCATCCCTAACTCCCCATGGGAAAATTGTTTCCTAAAATCTCATTTTAGCAGTTACATTATGTTCACCCCTCTTGACTGTATGGGGCTAGGTTGTTCCAATACCTATGTGATCTATGTCAGTGCTTCTCAAATGTGAATGTCAATAAGTTTCTTAGGCATCTTACAAAAATGCATCTATTTTATTTAGTACATCTGATATTCTGCATTTCTTCTATTTTTAGATTTTTTTTAATTGGCGTATAGTTGCTCTACAATGTTGTTAGTTTCTCAGTTCAGTTCAGTCGCTCAGTCGTGTCCGACTCTTTGTGACCCCATAGACTGCAGCACGCCAAGCTTGCCTGTCCATCACCAACTCCCAGAGCTTACTCAAACTCAAGTCCATCAAGGCGGAGATGTCATCCAACCATCTCATCCTCCGTCGTCCCCTTCTCCTGCCTTCAATCTTTCCCAACATCAGGCTCTTTTCAAATGAGTCAGTTCTTCACATCAGGTGGCCAAAGTATTGGAGTTTCAGCATCAGTCCTTTCAATGAGTATTTAGGACCTATTTCCTTTAGGATGGACTCGTTGGATCTCCTCGCAGTCCAAGGGACTCTCAAGAGTCTTCTCCAACACTACAGTTCAAAAGCATCAATTCTTTAGCACTCAGCTTTCTTTATGGTCCAACTCTCACATCCATACATGACTCCTGGAAAAACCATAGCTTGACTAGAAGTACCTTTGTTGACAAAGTAATGTCTCTGCTTTTTAATATGCTGTCTAGGTTGGGCATAGCTTTTCTTCTAAGGAGCAAGCGTCTTTTAATTTCACGGCTGCAGTCACCATCTGCAGTGATTTTGGAGCCCTGAATATAAAGTCTCTCACTGTTTCCATTGTTTCCCCATCTATTTGCCATGAGGTGATGGGACTGGATGCCATGATCTTAGTTTTCTGAATGCTGAGTTTTTAAGCCAACTTTTTCACTCTCCTCTTTCACTTTCATCAAGAGGCTCTTTAGTTCTTCACTTTCTGCCAGAAGGGTGGTGTCATCTGTATATCTGAGGTTATTGATATTTCTCCTGCCAATCTTGATTCCAGCTTTGTCTGGCTCTAGGTGAGTGATCACACCATCGTGATTATCTGGGTCATGAAAATCTTTTTTGTATAGCTCTTCTGTGTATTCTTGAAACCTCTTCACAATATCTTCTGCTTCTGTTAGGTCCTTACTATTTTTGTCCTTTATTGAGCCCATCTTTGCATGAAATGTTCCCTTGGTATCTCTAATATTCTTGAAGAGATCTCTAGTCTTTCCCATTCTATTGTTTCCCTTTTTTTTTTTTTTTTTTGCATTTATCACTAAGGAAGGCTTTCTTATCTCTCCTTTCTGTTCTTTGGAACTCTGCATTCAAATGGGTATATCTTTCCTTTTCTTCTTTGCTTTAGCTTCTCTTCTTTTCTCAGCTATTTGTAAGGCCTCCTCAGACAACCATTTTGCCTTTTTGCATTTATTTTTCTTGAGGATGGTCTTTATCACTGCCTCCTGTACGATGTCACAAATCTCCATCCTTTGGGCACTCTATCAGATCTAATCCCTTGAATCTATATGTCACTTCCACTGTATAATCATAAGAGATTTGATTTAGGTCATACCTGAATGGTCTAGTGGTTTTCCCTACTTTCTTGAATTTAAGTCTGAATTTGGCAAGAAGGAATTCATGATCTGAACCATAGTCAGCTCCCAGTCTTGTTTTTGCTGACTGTATAGAGCTTCTCCATCTTTGGCTGGTAATCAATCTGATTTCAGTGTTGACCATCTGGTGATGTCCATGTGTAGAGTCGTCTCTTGTGTTGTTGGAAGAGGGTGTTTGCTATGACCAGTGTGTTCTCTTGGCAAAACTCTGTGTTAGTTTCTACAGCATAGCAAATAAATCCATCATGCATATAAATATATCCCCTCTTTTTAAAAATTTCCTTCATTTAGGTCATGACAGAGCATTGTGTAGAGGTCCCCATGCTGTACAGTGGGTTCTTATTAATTATCTGTTTTATATATAATATCAGTCCTAATCTTCCAATTTGTCCCATCCCCTCCTTTCCTCTTTGGTGTCCATATGTTCTCTACCTTTGTTTCTCTATTCCTGTTTTGTCAATAAGATCACCTACACTGATTTTTTTTCAGATTCCACATGTATGAGTTTTTCTCTTTCTGACTTACTTCACTGTGTGACAGTCTCTAGGTCCATCCATATTTCTACAAAGGACCCAATTTCATTCCTTTTTATGGCTAAGTAGCAATTCCATTGTATATATATACCACATCTTCTTTATCCATTCTTCTTTTGATGGACATTTGGGTTGTTTCCATGATTTCCTGATTTTCATAAATAGTGCTGCAGTGAACATAAGGGTGCATGTGTCTTTTTGAATTCTAGTTTTCTCTGGACATATACCCAGTAGTGGGATTGCTGGGTCACATGGTTGTTCTATTTTTAGGTTTTTAAGTAAGTTCCATACTATTCTCCTTAGTGACTATATCAGTTTACATTCCCACCAACAGTGCAAAAGGGTTCCCTGTCTTCACACCCTATTCTGCCTTTCTAACAAGCCTCCAGGGGATGCCAATACTATTGTTACTAGTCAGAATTCTCGAACTCTTTAATCCATAGAAACTGATAAGAGGCCAAATGAGAAATTCAGGAAAGGGTTTATTGGGACTTATGCTGCAGAACAAGAGACAGAAAGCAAGTAACACGTTTCATTGCTCACTCCCTAAGGATGGGTGAGCTGGCCCCTTAAATGGGATGAGGCTAGAGGCAAGTCCAGGGGTCAGGCCAGAAGGCTGGCATGGATGCTCTGCCTACCCTCTTGGTGGAGCTGTGTGCAGGGATCATGCACAGTGTCCTGCTTTTGCTCTTGACACTTTAGAAGTGGCAGCTGAAGTCTTTGGTCTTTTTGCACCTTGTTCACAATTTGCCACAACTGTACATGCATGTCAGTTATTTTTAACCTCTTATTGTTTCTTTGCATTCTGATGCTACAGGAGACATTTGTCCATTTGCAAACACTGAAGCAAAGGGTTGTAGGTCCCAGGACCCATCCCATCTCACTGTACTTCTTTAGTAGCAAAGATCTCAATTAATTCCCCTCTTTGAGTAATTATAATATGACATTATAATTTCCCATGTAATTATATCCTCCACTAGAGTCTGTGTACTTGGGCAATGTTACATCCTCAGATCTTTTTCAATAACATATATTGGGCATACAATACTTTTGTAAAGATGAATGAATAAAGAATTTTGATGGAAGCACAAAAAAGACATGGTGGAAGCAGAGAGGAATGAAATAAATAGGAAGAATAGGAATAGCTGGAAGAAGTTGATAAAGAGAAAATAGGAAGAGATACATTTCTTCATGGGCGTCCCTCGTGGCTCAGCAGTAAAGAATCCACCTGCAATGTAGGAGACATTGGGTTCAATCCCTGGGTTGGGAAAATCTTCTGGAGAAGGAAATGGAAATGTGCTCCAGTATTCTTACCTGGGAAATCCCATGGATAGAGGAGCCTGGCAGACTATAGTCCATGGCGTCACAAAAGAGTTGGATATTACTTTGCGACCAAACAACAGTAACACATTTCCTTGTCCACTAAAACCAAATGGTTAATGTTGGCCAAGTCAGCAAGGAAGGAGAAACTGCTGTTAACTTGACAAGACTGAATCAAACAGAAGAGGAGAAATTAGACTTTCACCAGATCACATAGGGCTGGTACACATTGTAGGACCTTAATATTTTTTGTGAATAGTGGCCCAAACACACCATTCATTGATGCAGCAACCAGGTTTTGCTGCTGTTATTATTGTTTGCTTACTTTTAAGTTTATTTCTACAATTTTGACACATTAGATTACCTGATTTGCCTCTGGCCTCTTGCTTCTGTCTCAGACTTTGTGTCTTTCAGAACCTATACTGTTTGCTGCCCTATAAAACCCTCAGCCCTGATTCCTGCTTTCCCATTTCCTGATTCAGGATGACCATCCACATCAGCTGTTATATGCATGAATTTTAAAGGTTCTATAACATCCTATGACTCAGTATAAATGCTTTATTTCTGCACCATTGAGAATTGTCTACATTTACTTCTGTGAATAATGCTGCAATAAATGTTCCCCTACATGAAATCTCTGGCATCTCTGATACTTATCCTTTAAATGAATTTCTAAAAATGAAATATTATGGGCATTTTGAAGCATTGATATACTGGAAGATTCAGTTCCATAAAGTTTATGTGTGTGTGCTCAGTCGTGTCCAACTCTTTGTGACCCCATGGACTATATCCTGCCTGGCTCCTCTATCCATGGAATTTCCCAGGCAGGAATCCTGGAGTGAGTTGCCATTTCTTATTCTGCTCATGAAGTTTATAAAACTATTGTAAAACAGTGCTTATTGTTGTTATTGCTGTGTAGTTGCTAAGTTGTGCCTGACTTTTTGTGATCCCGTGGACTCTGGCCTGTCAGGCTCCTCTGTCCATGGGACTTCCCAGGCAAGAATACTGGAGTAGGTTGCCATTTTCTTCTCCAGGGATCTTTCTGACCCAGAGATTGAACTTGTGTCTTCTGCATTAGCAGGTGGGTTCTTTACCACTGAGCCACCAGGGCAGCCAAAATAGTGCTTAGCACTATTCCCTGTAACAGGGACAGGGACGCAACACTGTACAGTATGTTTAAAAAATTTTGCTGATTTGTTAGGAAAGAGTTTTTACTGTTTACTGTAATAAAATGTTGATACTCAATAAGTAATATTTATTGCTGCTCCCTGTGGTGCAATTTTTTGTTTGTTTTTAGTTATTCTTTCTGTTTGGATTAACAAGTTTGGCACACATTAACATGGAGTTGAATGACATCACAGACTGTGGTGTGTTTCCCAGATTCAATGTTATTGATATTGACATTTTGATAACTGCATATGCCTGTTACAACTAATTTTATTGAGGGATGTTTTGCTCAGGTTTTTCCGAAGGTTGGATTGATATACCAGCTGCTCTCCCCCTAGGCTAGAGTGAGAGAAGAGCAGTGAGAAGGGCCGTATAATGAAAGCTGAGTGCCGAAGAATTGATGCTTTTGACCTGTGGTGTTGGAGAAGACTCTTGAGAGTCCCTTGGACTGCAAGGAGACCCAACCAGTCCATCCTAAAAGAAATCAGTCCTCAGTGTTCATTGGAAGGACTTATGCTGAAGGTGAAACTCCAGTACTTTGGCCACCTGATTTAAAGAACCGACTCATTGGAAAAGACCCTGATGGTGGGACAGATTGAAGGTGGGAGGATAAGGGGACGACAGAGGACAGATGGTTGGATGGCATCACCAACTTGATTGACATGAGTTTGAGCAAGCTCTGGGAGTTGAGGATAGACAGGGAAGCCTGGTGTGCTACAGTCCATGGGGTCACAAAAAGTCAGACACAACTGAGTGACTGGACTAACACCATACACAAAGATAAACTTAAAATGGATTAAAGACCTAAGTGTAAGACAAAATACTACAAAACTGTTAGAGGCAAAGAGAACACTCTTTGACATCAATCACAGCAAGATATTCTATGACCCACCTACTAGAGTAATGGAAATATAAACAAATGGGGTCTAAATAAACTTAAAAACTTTTGCACAGCAAAGGAAAAAATAAACAAGATGAAAAGACAACCTTCAGAATGGGAGAAAATAAAAGCAAAGGAAACAAATAACAAATAGTTAATTTCCAAAATATACAAGGAGCTCATACAAGTGAATACCAGAAAAACAATCCAATCTAAAAGTGGGAAAGACATAAACAGCCATTTCTTCAAAGAAGACATTCAGATGGCTAACAAAGACAGGAAAAGATGCTTGACGTTGCTCATTATTAGAGAAACGCAAATCCCAGAATTTGATCCCTGGGTTGGGAAGATCCCCTGGAGGAGGGCATGGCAACCCACTCCAATATTTCTGCCTGGAGAATCCCTGTGGACAGAGAAGCCTGGCAGGCTATAGTTCATAGGGTTGCAGGAGTCAAACATGACTGAAGCAACAGCATGGACTGGCTTTTGCATCATCTTTAACGATACTCTTAGATGTTGTTTTATCTCATTAAGAATTGCTTCTCAGTATCCTAAATAAAACTGCACACCCCCAAAAAAAAAAAAAAAAAAGAAAGTCTGTGCACCCACGTGTGGATCACTGTATCACCAGATCCGTGTGCACACGCAGGCTCTGTCACGGAATGCACACAATGCTACTGCAGTAATTCTACTGCTTTGAGAGAAAAGTAATGCTTTTGAGAAACATAACTCTGGTATTGTCAAGGAGTTTTTGAGATCTAGGGCAGCATTCACTGCCCTAGAATTTGCTCAGCCTGGTAGAGGAAATGTTTTCACAGGTCTTGAGTTCATTGTGAGGACACACAGCAGAACACAACTTCATATGCAAAAACATAAACATACACAGTGACAATATGTTAATATCCAATCTGGCATATAGGCATGAATGCATGCTATGGGTTTAGAACATTTTGAATTGGAATCAGTGGTAAATGGATGGTCACGTGAAATTCTCTAGAGAATGAGTTTTAAACATGAAAACTCTCCAATAGGCCATGCTCTGAATAGTGGTTGTGCCACTTATTAACTGAGAGATTGAAGTAAGCTACTTAAATCTTGGCAACAGCATATATCAAAGGACTACTAGATTCTTCTTCCAAATTTATTATCTTACAGTTGTGCAGATCACAAGTTTGACAAGAGTCTCACTGAACTAAAACTAAGGCATCAACAGGGCTATGTTATGTTCTTTCCAAGAAAGTCTAAGAGGGTCTAGGGAAGGATCAATACACTGCCTTTTCTCCTTCTGGAGGCTGCCCACTTTCCTTAGCTAGCCATCTCCTTCTGCCACCCTCAAAGCTACCCAACAGTGGTCGAGTCCTTCTCACGCTGCCATCTCTCTGGTTCTCCACCTTTCAGGACTCATATGATTAGATTGGACTTACCCTGATTATACAGGATAATCTCCCATCTCCAGGGCTTCAACTTCAATCACATCTTCAAAATCCCTTCTGTCATGTAAAGCTAACATATTTACAGGTTCCAGGATAATAACATATTTTTATCCAGGTCATCCCTGGGGGCCATTATCTTGCCTACCATAAACATTTGGCATAATAACTTGGGCACAGAATACATAATCAAATATTTCTATCATTGTTTTGTTACATTATAAAACATAAAATATTTCAGGCCAAGACATTTTCTGTGGTGAAACAGAGTTGGTGGTAGGGATAGAAGCAGGGAAAATGGTTAGGAAATTTCTGAACATATCCAACTGAGAGATAATTATGTTTTGGATAAGGGAGGCATTAGGGGAGGTGATTAAGAGTGATTGAATTCTTATTGTGTTTTCAAACATATTGGCATGATTTTCTAGTGGGGTTTGTATAAAGAGTGTAAGAGAAAAATCACAGATGACTCTAAGAGTGGTCCAGAAATGGTGGCAATATTTAAGGACATAAAGGTACCGTAAGTAGAGAAGATGGACCTCCCAAAGAAATCTGTGGGTACTAATTACCAAAGACTAAGGAAGATAATATTCACCTCCCATCAGACGTACTCAGATGTGCAATATAAGATCCTCCACATCTGAACACAAGTAGGCAGAACCCCACATTATCGCGATTAGTTTTCTTCCACCTAGTGGGCTGGGATTTTAAAACAGAAAATAGGTTGAGTTATGCAAAAGTTAAAAAACTTTATTTTCTGCACACCTCAGTGATAGCCTGAGATTTTATTTACTATATTCACCAACACTTGGTTCAGGCTCTATGGTAATCTTATCATTGTTTATCAGTATCAGAAATTATCAGTTAACCTGTTTTCTACACTAAACTAGGAGACCCTGAACAGTAAGAATTATTGTTATATTCTCTTTTTAAAATCTCTAGCACTTAGTTTGATGTTCGGAATTTAGGACACTTTTATTACTGAATATGTACAGATGGATAACATTTTTTGTAAGAGAGAGGCTACCTGTGGGTAGTTTAATAAAACAAGACTGCACTTAATGACAGATACTATGGGGTAGAGTATGATTTAAATTCACAATAGCTGGTGCATTTTAGCAGTTGGGTATAAAATTTCATTTTAAAAAAAAAACTTCTCTTTAGCGTGACTACAAATGAATATGAAGCTTCTTTTGTGGATGATGAACATTTTCTAAAATTAGACTGTGATGATGGTTGTTGCACAACTCTGTGAATTTACTAGAACTTTTTAAATTGTACACTATAAATGGTGGAATTCATGGTATGTGACTTATATATCCAAACTGTTCATATGCAAAATCCTTCAATAAAAGGGCACAGTACAAAAAATTACATCAGCCTATAAAGCACATAGCCACAAAATGCAGCTACATAATGGGAGGTATAAAAAGGCTATATGGGGCAAAAGAAGTCTTCTGGGAACCAGCATACTCTAGAGACATAGTGAGTGACAACACCACAGGGAACTGGCCGCTCAGCTCTGAGACTGTCTCCAGCCAGTCTGCCAATAAGTCTTCTCATAAGCTCACCCTCAGCAGGATCTAAAGCCTTCCCGGCATTGTGAGTCAGCCCAAGAGGGACAGGAAAACTGCTGTATGAGCTCTGTAAGTAACATTGTTTTGAAAAAGCTCAACTCTGGGCAAGCCGAACTTTCCTACCTTCCTACCCACAGATGAGAGTCTCCTCAACTGGAGCAGAATTAGCCTAGATAATGGGATGGTGGGCTGAGGTGGGGGGGTAGAATTTACGTAATTATTTATTCTCAGTAAATCTGTAGAAAGGGGGTGTTTTGTTCTGCCAGGTGTGGGTGGGATGTCCTGTTGTTCATTAGTCAAATAACTTAATCAGTTGTTAATACATTTATCCTAGTGAGTGGTTTGGTGCTCAAGAAAGCTAAAGAGGTTTTCAGGGGCTGAAAAGTCCAATGATTCTTACTAAAAATGAAAAAAATACCAATTTTGAACACTAATGCATGCCAGGTACTGTACTAGACATAGTGTGTGTTCAATCTCACAGAGAAGGATACCAAATGAAAGAAAGTTTACATTACTTGGAGGTTTCGGTGACAATAGTTTTTGAGAGCCTGAGCATTGAAATTAAAAAGAAATAGATTTAGAATCCCTACTCTGATGTTCACTAGTTGTATGTGATCCTGTATACATTTCATAACTTCTTTCATACTCAATTTCTTCATCAGAAAAGTGAATATAATACTGTTACATGGCATCATAGTAAAGATGAAAAGATGAAATGCCTATAGAGTACTTGGCAAAGTAATGTTCATAGAGCAGTAGCTGTTGTTATATTTTTGTCATTGTCACTATACAAGATCTCAAAACTAGTTGGTGTTTGAGCAAGGATCTAAACCCAGATCAGTCACACAATAGCCATATGCTGTTGGCAATGACTTGGACAATACTGATAATACTATATAGTCTAATTCAGCAGTTAAAGCCATCACCGCAAACTGCAGTTCATGGCAGTGCAATGGCAGAAGTGCGTCACTGTGTTCGAAGTGGACAAGAAAATTAGTAGAGAGACTGTAGCTTATTTCCCATAAGAGAAAATGAAGGCAGTGCAGGGACTCAGAGGATGGGTTGAACAGACCTTCTGGTGATGGCTGCACAAAATGTTCGTTTGAGGGAATTTTTGTGCTTCCTCCTAACCATATTCATTAGTCCTCCTTTATTCTTTAAGAACAGTTTCATGTTTTTGATTTAAGAAGATTGCAATGAAATACAACTGCAAGGTTCCACGAACAACCAGGCTGCTATTACTAAGCCTCCATATGTAATCCTCTTAAGGCTCCAGTTTTTGACATTTCATAAATAAAACCAATATGAACTTAATGACAACTTGTATATTGAGGCTAAGTGAGTGGATGGTGAGTATGTGTGGCATGTGTGTGCATGAGGGAGGCAGTTCTGAGCAGATGATCTGCTAGAGTTTGATACAATTTTCTGATAAATGAAGCAAAGAAAAGGGAGCCAGGTTTGGAATGGGAGAGCGGGTAGGGTCTTCTTGATTCTTACTGATTGAGCTGTCTGAGAATATATGAGTGGAGCTATCCCTCAGGTATAGATTAAATAGTTTATTGACATTTTATCCACTGGCCCTAAGCAGAGAGCTTTGATTTGTTCTCCAAACTACTGCCAGTTCTTTTCCTAAATCATCAATTTGATTTACTCATTCTACTTCCATGACCTAGTTGAAGCTTAGAAAGCTTTATAGCTTCAAAGATTCTATTAACTTTTAAAATGCAGAACTTTGGAGAAGGTGTAATTAGATCTCAAGTTTGTAAGTCATCAGTATATAAGTGCTATTTAAAGCCTTGGGAATAACTGCTATATCACAAGAAGAATATGTGGAGAGCAAAAACGAAGAGGAAATTCTTGGAAGAAAATGACAGTCTTCAGTTTAGTTCAGTTTCTCAGTCATGTCTGATTCTTTGTGACCCCATGGATTGCAGCACACCAGGCCTCTCTGTCCATCACCAACTCCCAGAGCCTACTCAAACTCATGTCCATCGTGTCAGTGATGCCATCCAACCATCTCATCCTCTGTTGTCCTCTTCTCCTCCTGCCTTCAATCTTTCCCAGCATCAGGGTCTTTTCAAATAAGCCGGTTCTTTGCATCAGGTGGCCAAAGTATTGGGAGTTTCAGCTTCAGCATCAGTCCTTCCAATGAATATTCAAGACTGATTTCCTTTAGGATGAACTGGTTGGATCTCCCTGCAGTCCAAGGGACTCTCAAGAGTCTTCTCCAATACCACAGTTCAAAAGGATCAGTTTTTTGGTGCTCAGCTTTCTTTATAGTCCAACCCTCACAATCCATACGTGACTACTGGAAAAACCATAGCTTTGACTAGATGGACCTTTGCTGGTAATGTCTCTGCTTTTTAATATGTTGTCTAGGTTGGCCATAGCTTTGCTGCCAAGGAGCAAGCGTCTTTTAATTTTGTGGCTGCAGTCACCATCTGCAGTGATTTTGAAGCCCAAAAAAGTCTTAAAGACAATCTTAAAAAACAGCACAAATACAAAACAGGAAACAAAAATATTGTTTGATCACCAAGGCATAAAATCTCATAGAATCACTATCTTTGACACTAATAAAGGAGACAATTTCAAAGAGGAGATAGTCAACACTGAGAAAATGTGTAATGAGGGAGAGGAAAATGAATGTGCAAATAAACTTTTGGACTTGGTATTTAGGAAGTCATTGGTGACAGTTGGAGAATGTTCTGAGAGTCATTAGAGAAATAATCTGGATTGTTACTGAGGGTAAAGGAATGATAAACAAAAGAATACTGCCTTTCAAAGAACATTTTTGTTACTATAAAATATGGCAGGAAACTGAGAGAAACAGTTTATGTTGTATTTCTCTTACTAGCTAAGCACAGTGGCTGGTTAAGAAAGATGCTCAATCTGTCTTGGTTGAATTGAATGTGTTGGAAAAAATCAATGTAAGTTTGTGCTGAGCTTTCATTAATAGATTGAGATAAAACTTGAGCATTTGTAGAGTGCAGAAAGGGAGTCAATGGTACTAAATAAGACACTAAAGAAGGAAAGGAATCTTGCTGGAGTTAAATTAGAGGAGATGAAGAATTATTTATTTAGTCTTTCATAAACTATTTGGAAATGCCTGGCTTCTGATGCTCTGGAAACAAAATCCAAATTCCTAATCTCTTCCATGGAATTCAAGATATTCGTGTCCTAGCCCCCCACCTTCTCTTACTTTATCTCCTATAGCACCCAGATTCACATTTAAGGCTCAGTAGTCTTCCAACAAATTGTATTATATCACTCAGCCTCTGCTTCCTTGTTATCTATGTCAAGACCATATCTTTGATTTCCATCCTTGTAAACTTACACCCAACAATCAAAACTTTACACAATTAAAATTTATTTCATCACTTAAGATTTCTTGGAACTAATTTTTCTTAGCACACAATCAAACACATTCAAGTATACTTGTATTCAGAATCTGTCATTCCACATTATTTTTGTCTTATCTGTCACTTTGAAGCATCTTACCTTCACATACTTTACAGTTCAGTTCAGTTCAGTCACTCACTCCTATCTATTGAACTCTTTGTGATCATATGGACTGCAGCACCCAATACTTCTCTGTCATCACCAACTCCCGGAGCTTGCTCAAACTCAGATCCATTGAGTCGGTGATGCCATCCAGCCATCTCATCCTCTGTCATCGCCTTCTCCTCCTGCCTTCAATCTTTCCCAGCATCAGGGTCTTTCCCATTGGTCCATTCTTTGCATCTGGTGGCCAGAATATTAGAGCTTCAGCTTTAGCATCAGTCCTTCCAATGAACATTCAGGACTGATTCCCTTTAGGATTGATTGGTTTGATCTCCTTGCACTCCAAAGGACTCTCAAGAGTCTTCTCCAACACTACAGTTCAGAATCATCAATTCTTTGGTGCTCAGCTTTATTTATGGTCCAAATCTCACATCCACACATGACTTACTAGAAAAAGCATAATTTTGACTAGATGAGCCTTTGTTGGCAAAGTAATATTTGTTTTTTAATATGCTGTCTAAGTTGGTCATAACTTTTCTTTCAAGGAGCAAGCGTCTTTTAATCTCATGGCTATAGTCACCACCTACAGTGATTTTGGAGCCCAAAGAAATAAAGTCTGTCACAATTTCCATCACTTCCACATCAACTTGCTATAAAGTGATGGGATTGGATGCCATGATCTTAGTTTTCTGAATGTTGAGCTTTAAGCCAACTTTTTCACTCTCCTCTTTCACTGTCAACAAGAGGCTCTTTAGTTCTTGGCTCTCTGCCATAAAGGTGGTGTCCTCTGCATATCTGAAGATATTGATATTTCTCCCAGCAATTTTGATTCCAGCTTGTGCTTCATCCAGCTCAGTGTTTCTCATGATGTGCTCTACATATAAGTTAAATATGCAAGGTAACAATATACAACCTTGATGTACTCCTTTCTCAATTTGGAACTAGTCTGTTGTTCCATATCCAGTTCTAACTGTTGCTTCCTGACCTGAATACAGATTTCTCAAGAGGCAAGTCAGGTGGTCTGGTAGTCCCATCCCTTTCAGAATTTTCCATAGTTTGTTGTGATCTACACAGTCAAAGGATTTGGTGTAGTCAGTAAAGCAGAAATAGATGTTTTTCTGGAACTCTCTTGCTTTTTCAGTGATCCAGCGAATGTTGGCAATTTGATCTCTGGTTCCTCTGCCTTTTCTAAATCCAACTTGAACATCTGGAAGTCCATGGTTCATGCATGTACTGTTGTGGAGGATTTTGAGCATTAATTTACTAGTGTGCAAGATGAGTGCAATTGTGCAGTAGTTTGAGTATTCTTTGGCATTGCCTGCCTTTGGGATTGGAATAAAACAACTTTTCCAGTCCTGTGGCTACTGCTGAGTTTTCCAAATTTGCTGGCATATTGAGTACAGCACTTTCACAGCATCATCTTTTAGGATTTGAAATAGCTCAACTGGAATTCCATCACCTCCACTACCTTTGTTCATAGTGATGCTTCCTAAGGCCCACTTGACTTTATATTCCAGGATGTCTGGTTCTAGGTTGGTGATCACACCATCATGGTTATCTGGGTCATGAAGATCTTTTTTGTATGGTTCTTCTGTGTATTCTTGCCACCTCTTTGTAATATCTTCTGCTTCTGTTAGATCCATACCATTTCTGTCCTTTATTGAGCCCATCTTTGCATGAAATGTTCCCTTGGTATCTCTAATTTTCTTAAAGAAATCTCAAGCCTTTCCCATTCTATTGTTTTCCTCTATTTCTTTGCATTGATCACTGAGGAAGGCTTTCTTATCTCTCCTTGCTATTCTTTGGAACTCTGCATTCAAATGCATATATCTTTCCTTTTCTCCTTTGCCTTTAGCTTCCCTTCTTTTTTCAGCTATTTATAAGGCCTCCTCAGACAATCATTTTGCCTTTTTGCATTTCTTTTTCTTGGGGATGGTCTTGACCACTGCCTCCTGTACAATGTCATGAACCTCTGTCCTTAGTTTTCAGGCACTCTGTCTATCAGATCTAATCCCTTGAATCTATTTGTCACTTCCACTGTATAATCATAAGGGATTTAATTTAGGTCATACCTGAATGGTCTAGCAGTTTTTCCTACTTTCTTCAATTTAAGAGCTCTACAACTAGTGGCATTTCTTTGTCTGTGATTCCTCTGATATGCACATGCCTAGTACACAGTGCCTGGCATGTGGTAGGTTTTTCAAACAGCTAATTTTCCTTTTTTTCATAAGTGTCACTGGGCTCTGATTAAAGATGAGCTTTTCTACCTCTCAATGATGACGTCCTGACATCTCTCTGGTTTTCTCAGGCACCAAACCTCTGTTATTTTCCTTGCTTTGTACCATTAGTGCTGACATAATCTGGTGAGCAGCCAGTTTGATGCTGAAACAAATAAGGTGTTTATGGTAGATGATCAAGAATTTAGGGGGAGTTGCTGGCTCTGAAAGGAATAAGGAAGCCCCTGTGTCTGAGCCCAGCATGGATGATGAGAGGGTGCAGGGAGTGTTGGTTTAGATCAATGGAAAAAAAGGTAATCAAGGAAGTTCTCTTCTGCCAAGCTCAGCACAGATCAGTTCAACCTGTACCATCTTCTGATCATGCAGAAAGAAAGGTAAGGGGGGAAAAATGACAAGAATGAAAACAAGCAGCACATACATTGAATCATAAAATGAGGGGAATCATGAAGACTTTAGGGTGATATAGTAATTTATTTTTTAACTGATCTCATAAAATTGTGTAGAGCTCAATGACAAAAGTTATACTTTATCATGTCAAATGTGAAAATCATGTGACAGGCAGAATTAGTTCACATATATGGAGGTCTTCTGTATTCTCATAACAATTTTTATTATTCATCATGATAAGCTGGATATTGAAATTATTTATAAGCAGCAACATTCACTCTCCCTTAATTATAAACTCTGTAAGAGGTGTTTTGTTTGTGTTATATATTAGCTTCTAACACAGCACTGTGCCCAGAGTAGGTGCTCAGGAAATGTCTCTGAGAGTGTAAGGCAAGAGCAAAGAAGCAATATTACAGGTTCATTCTAGCTCAACAGTTTCTGGTTTGGAATACTTTGTCTTGACATACACAAAATGTGGAATTATTTCAAGCACTGTTTTTCTTGGAAAGCCTTTGGCAAATACCCCAAAACTTTTGTACACAGAATTGAAGAGATCCCTTTTTCATAATTTCTCTACCTCCGAGTAACCTCAGAAAGTTGTTAACTTCAAAAACTGCATCCCTGGTTCTATGAAAATGATAAGAAATAGGTCAAAGACTTATGGAAAATGAGATGTGAACCCATTATTATAAATTATCATGAGTATCATTCATTTAATAGAGTTTTAGTTTATCTTCCTGATCAATACATACTTATTAAATGTAAAAGCTGTAAAAAAAATTTTCAGAAATCACTATAGCTATAATTAATTTCAAAAAGTGCTAATAGAACCTGTTAATCTTTCAAACTTTCACAGTTAACTGTGAAATACATGCCAGTTGTGTGAGACAGTATCTATTGATACTTCATTTATTTATTATTTATTTATTTTTGGCTGCTCTGGGTCTTTCTTGCTGCGTGTGATTTCTCTAGTTGCAGCAAGCAGGGGTTACTCTCTAGCATAGGCATGCACTTCTCATGGCAGTGGTTTCTCTTATTGCAGAGCACTGGTTCTAAGTACCCAGGCCTCAGAAGTTGAGGCACCTAACCTTATTTGCCCCAAGACATATAGGGATCTTCTCAGGCCAGGAATCAAGTCTGTGTCCCCTGCATTGGCAGGCAGATTTTTTTTTTTTAACCCCTGGACCACTAGAGAATCCTGATACTTCACTTCTATAAAATGATCAATTCCTTGGCACTCAATAAACAATCATTGGGAGTAATGTCCAGGAAAAAAATCCCTTTTTTTTTTTATTAGTTTTGCCATATAATGACATGATATCGCCATGGGTTTACATATGCACCCCCTCCAGAACCCCCCTCCCTCCTCCCTCCCTCCCTCCAAAAAATCCCTTTTTAAATAAATATTCCCTTTTTGTTAACTCTCATTTTCTTTATGAGATTTGCTAATATATTCTGACAGTAAGTTGATTGGTTCTCTGAGGACCGTCTCATTTTTCTCAACTGGAGACTATGAAGTCATAGTTCACTGATTTGACCAACTCATGTAACTTAACACTCTTTTTTCCTTGAATTTTCCATTAATCAAATTAAAAATTTCCTGTTAAAACAAAGAGATTTATTTAGGGAATTCTTGACCTTGCACTTTGGGTGAAACTGTGTGATCTGGAAATTCTTAGGTTCCCTTAAGGAACAGTGACCTTAACATTGGTTATAAGCTCATTCTGGCTCAACCCTCTTTCACATATGCCATTTTAAAAGCTGTTTTCCCCATACCCCTTCTTCCAACTCATACAGACCTATTTATCCCAGCTGCAATTGCTTACTCAATGAAAAATAAAGTTTTATGTTCCCCTCCAAAGCAAAGCAGTAAGATTCTATTAGGTGTCTCCTGAGAAGCATGTCTTAACAAAATGGAGAAAAATCTGTTCTTTGCTAATGGAGAAAAGCTAATCTTTAATGAAATTGAAGAAATATATTTGAAACTGACAGCATGTTATATCAAGTGGGGGCCAGAGGCCTCTGTAGGTAATAAGTCTGTCTTCTACCTCTCCATCTCTCTAATGCAATTCCAGATGCTGTAAGGGCCTGGACAAGGGTCAAATGACAAGGGTCATTTGAAAGGTTATATACTATTGTCACCTGCACTTGACTGCACTGATGCCTAAGTCATTTATTATCACTTAATGTATGTTATTTTGCATTATAAGTATCTCTTTCTCAATATGTTCTGGCTTCCAAAATTATCTGTAAGCTTCCCTGCTTTCTCTTCTCTTGACCAATGTAATACTGCTCCTCCAAAGCCTCAATCATTTGTCTCTGATGCCAACTATACAGCATATATTCCAAAGAGAATGGAATATGATCAGCCAGTCTTGGGTCAAGTGCCTTTACTTAGTTCTGTCATCTCTGGCTAGAGGAAAAGACCACATAATATAAACCTTGCTACCAGCAAAATGTTCCAGGGAAGAAAAATCATGAGCAGGAGCAAATACAAAGAAAAAAAAGGATTTTTAAAGCAGTTGAAATTTTGCAATTATTTTATAAATTTATATCAGCCATTCATATTTACATGGTATATAGACCTTCATCTCTGGTTAGTTTTTGGTTGAATAAAATTATTTGTAATTGGATTGCCTGTTTAAATGTAAGTTTTTTGGTTATTCCAGAATTTCACCTTGGAATTCTGTACTTTTTAGTTTATCATGTCAAACTTGCAAAATACCACATCCTCTTCAGTCGTTTTCCTGCTGACTGGTGTTCCCGGGCTGGAAGCCTTCCACACTTGGATCTCCATTCCCTTCTGTTTTCTCTATGCAACTGCTCTCTCAGGAAACAGCCTGGTTCTCTTTGCCATCGTCACTCAGCCCAGCCTCCACGAGCCCATGTATTATTTCCTCTCCATGCTGTCCATCACTGACCTTGGCTTGTCTGTATCCACTCTGTTCACCATGCTGGGTATATTCTGGTTCAATGCCAGGGAGATCAGCTTTAATGCCTGCTTGTCACAGATGTTCTTTATTAAACTCTTCACTGTCATGGAATCATCAGTGCTGTTGGCCATGGCTTTTGATCGTTTTGTGGCCATCTCTGACCTCCTAAGGTATGCCACTATTTTGACGGACTCCAGAATAACTCAAATTGGAGTGGCCATTGTCATCAGGGGGACGCTAACACTCACGCCAATGGTAGCACTTCTTACGAGACTGTCCTATTGCCGCAGCCACGTGCTCCACCACTCCTACTGTTTCCACCCTGACGTGATGAAGCTCTCGTGCACAGACACCAGGATCAACAATGCAGTGGGGCTGACTGCCATGATCTCTACTGTTGGTGTGGACTCAATCCTCATCCCCTTTTCTTATGTTTTGATCATTAAGACCATCCTCAGCATTGCATCCCCAGAAGAAAGGAAGAAAGCCTTCAGCACATGTATCTCTCATATTGGGGCTGTTGCCATTTTCTATATCCCATTGATCAGTCTGTCCTTTGTTCACAGATTTGGGAAATGGGCCCCAGCCTATGTACATACTATGATTGCTAACACCTACCTGCTAATCCCCCCTGTCATGAACCCCATCATCTACAGTGTGAAGACAAAACAGATACACAGAGCTGTGATAAAAATTCTCCATTCCAAAGACACATAGTATCATAGAAACAGTCTATGTCAGGTTGTTTTATCAATTGAAAAGTGAATCTGGTGACCGTTGATGCCAAATGTGCAAATATTTAAAATCAAAGATGAAATATATTTAGAAAATCAGCTTGACTGACCCATTTATTTTACAAATGAGATGAGACATTAGAATAGGAGGAACAAACAGCTCTACTGTCTAGAATTTCTCCTCCAATGACTGCTTATTCTAAACTGTTGTTTATCCTGCCAGTAGTCTGTCTCTTTTTACTTCGTCCACTTCTCAGCAGATAAGATGACACAGTATGAAAAAGTCACTCCTTTTTGAGAAATAGGTTGTATTTTCTAACTGTAATAATAATTTTAACTAATATTTATTATTTCCTTTGACCAGTCATTGTTCTGTTTTTTACACATATTAACACATTTTTATATTCAAAACAAAATTATAAGATAGTCACTTTTATTATTAATGAGAAAAACTGAAGCACAAAAAAGTAACATGCTTAAACAACTAGTAAGTAATGAAGCCATATTTCCTTTCCACCTGCAAACTGACTTCCTTCAAGGTCCTCCTACTCCTACTCTTAACTTTAATGGTGTATGGCATATAAACCATATATGTATTTATATATCTATGCTATATTTACATGTAATATAAACATGTATATACAATATAATACATAATTATACATGAATTGGATCCCCTAGAGGATCCAATACTGGCAGCCCACTCCAGTATTCTTGCCAGGAGAATTCCATGACAGAGGAGCCTGGCAAGCTACAGTCCACAGGGTCGCAGAGAATGGGGCACGACTTACCATCTGAGCAGCAGCATACATACATTAACTAACTTGTACTGGGGGGACACAATTTAGCCAAACAAACAAAAAAATAAAACTGAATTCTCTAGAAATTTTCAACCAATTAATCAAACAAAAGCCTAAAACAAAATCCTCAAACCTCACAAATGTATTTCTACCTGATGTCCTTTCCCAGCTAAGCATATTCCAGAATTTCTTTCTGACCTCCCTCAACTTTCTGCCTCAGCAGAAACTGAAAAATGACTCGAATTGCAAAGGAATTACAAGTTGTGTTATTAGAATTGTTTTAATTTGTAGCATTTATTTCATGTATGGCTTAATCCAGAAAGTTAGTTATTTTTTCCAACCTGGGTATATCCAATAATTCTCAAAAATTTTAAGTGCATGTTTCAATGATACATTGGTATCACTCAGTAATGGTGGGCCCCATAGCTGGTATCAGATCCAACAAGGAAGTAGAAGTAGTCATTCATAGCTACAGGGAATTTATTCACAGAACCAGCTACTTTATGGTTAGGATGATATCAAAATCCTCAACATGTTTGACAATAGTATTTTCAGAGTCAATTACTGTTAATCTTCATCTTCGTTATCACTGTATATTGAAATGTCCCAGAACTTCGTTCTCAGACCTGTCTTATTCTTTGTTATATTCTCATTTCTGGTCATCTAATTTAACATCATGTCTTTACATACCATCTATATGGTTGCAAATCCCAAATAAATATTTATAATATAGTCCAGACTCATATCTAATTGCCTGTGCATCAGTATCTTCATTTGGGCATCTAAAAATCACCTTAGACTCATCATATCCAAAACCATATCCTGGTATTCACATCAAGGAAAAACATTCTCAATCCTAGTTTTCTATAACCCAGAAACTGCCCTTCAAGATGCTGAGAGAAGACTTGGAGTTATTTCTGGCACATGTCTGTCTCTCCCATTCTACATCCAATCTTCAGCAAATGCTGACAACTCTCTATTCCAGGTACTCCAGATGTTGATATCTGGAGTACAACTACTTTCTACTACTTCTACTGCTACCACAATATTCCAAGCCATCATCATTTTGAACCTGGTTTTGCTTTATAGTACAGTCTATTTCCCCCACGGTAGTTAAAAGGATTATCTTAATACACAAGACAAATCATGTCACATCCTCTGTACCACATGTTCCAGAGGCCTCCTGCTTTACCCAAGAAACATTAACAGTCATTATAATACCTTACAAGGATTTATGTGCTCTGACTCGTCTTCATCAGCTCAGCTTCATCTGCTACTACTCTCCTCCTTACTCACTCTACTACACCCACACTAACCTCCAAACATTCCCTTAAACACACTGAGCATGCTTCATCCTCAGACTTTGCACTTGCAGATCTCCTTACTTGGGATGTTCTTCCTCCTGATGTGTGATTTGCTGCCTGTCACTATGCAGTCTCTGCTCATGTGCCCCCTTATTACAGGGCCCTTTATACTACAAAAAATAATAATGATAACAACACCTCTTCCTCAATTCCTGCCTACATTCACTCTCTTCCTTACCTACCTTGTTTTAACTTCCAGCACTTTCACACCCTCTGTAATGCATTACATATCTGTTTATTTCTTTTCTAGCTTCCCCATTAAAAGGTAAGGTCTTTGAGAATAAGGACTTTGTTTCATTGAAGCTCTCTTCCTGCCAAATAGAAAAATAAAAAATCATAAAATCTGTGTGGCCTGGCTCTATTTACTGCTCAGTCTTTGCTTGCCCTCCACCCAGTGCTCCAGGCACAACAAACAACTTGCATTTCCTTAGCCTTGATTGCTCTCACTTTCAAGCCTTTGCACAGGCTCCTCCACTTACAGCACCCTCAATCTCTTCCCTCCAACCAAGTAGAAGTGGCTTTCCTTCAGAGATGTTTTCATGATGTCCCAAGTCTGTCTGGTGCCCTTTTCTTGTTCTCCTGCATCATTTTGTGCTTCTTCTTCATGGCACCCTTTTTCAGACTCTACTGTAAGCATTTTCCCCACAAAAGACTCTGCTTACTTCTTGAGATCAAGGACCATGTCTCAGCCACCATTAGAAATAAGAGAAAATGCACACATGATGTGGGTTCACAGACTCAATTTTTGTTTGATGTTTCCACACATGACATGAGATAGGACAGGGAAATAGGGGAGAGAGACAAAGAGGTGCTTGGGCTAGAGAAGATGTGTGGGGGTACCCCGAGTCCTAAACATGGGAGGAGATGGAGCTTCAGTCTTAAGAACTAGACAGCCAGGAAGCTCTCACTGCTTCTGCAGATGTTTCTCCCCCATCAGCACCCTCCCGCAGGACCAACCCTAACATGTGAAAAGCCCCACTGTGCAACCATCCAAGCAACTTGTAAGCTTCCATTCCTAGGGAGTGCATAATGTAGACGTTAAGAGAAATGGGGGTGGAGTGCAGAGCAAATGTCATCTCTGACCCAAGGGACAAGCTCACAATGAATTGGAGATTTTCCGAAAGGCCAGAGCAGTGGTAGACATGTGGCCACTATTTCACTTGGACTCCTTAATGAACATCCTTAAATGTTCTGTAAGTCCTAGGAGGCCCTATATGATCCAATTGCCCATTACTTCTCTGATTGTATCTCCCTACTACTCTTGCCCTGGTTCCCCCTGCTAGGCACAGTGGCCTTCTTGGTATTCTAAACCCCCAGATACATGCTCTTCTCAGAAACTTTATTTGTGGTTTATTTTCCTTCTTCCTGGAATAGTCTTCTTCAAATACCTCCACGAATATATTTCTCACTCTGTCAGGCTTCTCCTCAAATGCTTTCATTCTGTATGGTCTTCGTAATGTTGTGCAATAAGCATTTAAAATTTCTCCTATCCCTTTGAGATGTATTTATTTCCTTCTTCCTTTTATTTTTTTCTCCTGAAGCCTACCTAACATGCTCTTTCATTTTTTTATAGCAACTCCAATTATTGTCTGTACCCCTAACCAGAATACTTCATGAGGCTGGAGATTTGTATGTGTGGCATCTGTTTTTCTTATTACATTGCTGTTGTTGTTCAGTTGCTAGGTCATGTCCAGCTCTTTATGACCCCATGAACTGCAGCTTGCCAGGCTTGATAAATTTTTGTTGAATGTGAATAAATAAAGAATCCAAATCTTTGATTCTCTGACCATATTATAACTCATGAACCATATGACCTAAGCAAAGAGACTTTAGGTCATGTATATGCTTTATCTGTGACGTGGATGCAATGAAAATTGGCTTCCTCACCTGAAAGTCCGTTTCATCAACTGAAAGAAAAGCTGGGGCTGAGAAAAGAGAAATTTAAGAGGTGCATGGCCTCATTTGGAATTATGGGACTGCATTTTTGTATGCCTATCTCAATAAAGAGGATTTGAACTCCTAGAGCTCAAGAACCTGATGACATACATTGGCAGCTGTGTCTAGTAAAGTGGCTAACTAGAGTTTGAGTCACTTGGAGGAGCATATCTAGATTGTGTAGAGCCCTGTATGTGTAAGTGTGGGAGTGATGGCAGAGGCAGTGGGCCCCTGGTAATCTTCGCCCATCCACACCTACCAGACTGAAACGGTGGGAAGCCTGAGGGAATGACATGCAAGTGGCCATGGAGGTGTTGCTCCCTGCCTGCCCAGCCCCCAGGCCCTCAGTCCGTATTCCCATAGCCTATCCCCATGGGATTCTAGGCAGAGTTATAAATAAATCCGTGCCTGAAAAGGAGAGCCAGCTTTAGCTGCCTCTCATCAGGACTGTATCATATTCAAGTGAGTGCATCCTCACTGGGGTCAGGCAGCCCATGGTCCCTGGCATCCTAAGGAGCCCTGAAGACCCCACAAACTGTCTCATGGCAGGGTAAGGAAAAGCCCTTGTATCTCACCCGCATCTTCATGGATGAGGAAGAAGTGCTCCAGAGCGTTAGCTGCCACCCAGAAAGGCAAGTGAGAAAAAATATGCTACAGCCACAGTCAGGCCCAAAGAGAAGCTGAAACTGGGTCTGGCTAGACGTTGCTTTAGGCAGAAGGCCAGACCACATGAGAGGAAAACCTGAGGTCTTTTGGGATAGGTAACTGGGAAATGAAACAATGGCCCCAAGTCTTAGGCTGCTACCAGCAAAGCTGAAAAGGTGCCTGCAGAGAGAAGAGTCAGGCAGGTATCTGATTCTGAGGCCACCAGAGTCCCTTCTGTCTGCCCATGTGGATGCTGTCATCCGAGGCACTGAAAAGGGGAAATGCACTACTGAGCTCCCCTTGCTACCCTCCACGCTTGTGAGCACCTGCCTCTGAAAAACGCTTTTCATTCTCTGATAGCAGCCGAGGGGGACAACGCTGGGATCAGATATTTGTCAGTGAAGGTAGCTGTAATACCTTGGCACATGCTTTAGAATGGAGAAGAACAAATAGTCATCAGAGGAGAGATTTTCTGGCCTTTGAACCTGGATCTGTTCTTTCTTGCTTATCCAAGATGAGGATAATCTAAGTCAAAAATTTTAGTTTTCATTTTATCATATTGTGTTTTTAGATACCTGGTCACTCTCCTCTCCAAACCCTCTCCACTAAGGCTGAATAGAAGAGCATGTCTCAGCAGCAGAAAGGACACAGGTTAGGAGTGAAGAGGAATCCTGGTGGGGTGGGGGTACTGGGGAGGATGAACAGTTTAATCCCAATATCACTGATGAAGTCACCTGCAGAGTGTATTCTAAAGATTCAGAACCTCTTTTGAAAAGCCAAGCCTTTAGCTCTTTAGAAACAATTAGCTCTATATATCAGGGTACCTAGGGAGACTTTCAGGAAAGAGTTTGATGAGGTCAGAAATATAGAATGAGGCAGAGCAACACTGAGTTTCCTAAGAAAGCAAAGACTCACCTAATATAAATAACTCATGGCCAGAGGTTCCAAGAAAGATAAAGCTCTAGGACTATCAAGACTCAACTCAAGCTCTCTTTGTAGCAGTGAGAGTGGCCTTAGAGACAACTTTTAAAAGTAGCGGGACCCATCAGCCAGGAACAGAAAGCCTTCACAGGGACCATGCCTGGCAGCTAGGATCCTACCAGCACCTTCATCTCCAGGGAGTTCATTGGTGGGAGCTACTACCTTTCATTTGATGACCCCAGATAAGTTTCCTTGTTACCTTAAGATGTTGACTTTGCCCTTTTTCCCTTAATTTTTATTTTGTGGATTTTGTTTGCTTGCTTGCTTTTATATTTTTGTTACAGTTGTATCTTTCCTCTCTTGCTGACCTTAAACCTGGGGACCTGGAATCCTGAAAAATTGCAAGCAAGCAAAGCAAAGCCAAAACAAAATAAAAAACCTCCCTCTCCCCACTATTTGCTCTACTTTATTCCTTTCTCTGTCTTTTTAATTTCTATTCAATATTTCAAGACTGAACAGAAGGATCATCTAGTTTCAGAGAGTTTCCTCTGATGATGCCTTTCCCATCCTATGCATTAAACAAGATTCTAATATTTTCATCACTTATCTATCTTTCACTCTAGGCAAGGTATCTGAAAGACAAATGATGTGTCACAGCATCTGAAAGGCAAAAATATGCTTTTTTGTCTCTGTATTTTCAGCATCTAGCAAATATCCTTGATATCTAGTAAGTCTTATAAGTAAATGCTTATAGAACAGAAAAATGATTCCCAGGGAACTTGAGAAGCACAGATTTGGGGGATGAGCATTGTTCTCTACAGGTTCCCTTTTACAAATGTAAATGGACTTCCAGAGTAGTGACTGATAAGTGAATTTGAGCTATCACTTTCCCCTTTGGCAGGAGGCTTCAGACAGCCTTTTTTATGAAAAAACCAAATGACTTGGAGAAGTGAGAGAAGAGAGAAGGGGAAGGAGAGCTAAGGTGTATTCAGTCCCCAGGTCTCTGGGGTCAGCCTCTCTGATTGTGCTCCCTGTCCTAGCAGGCTAGCCGGCTGCCAGTGTGACCTCACCTTCTCAGTGCCAGCTATGAGTACCTGCAACTTCACACATGCCACTTTTGTACTTATTGGTATCCCAGGACTAGAAGCAGCTCAATTCTGGATTGGCTTCCCCCTGCTTTCTATGTATGCTGTGGCATTGTTTGGAAACTGCATCGTGGTCTTCATTGTAAGGATGGAGCGCAGCCTCCACGCTCCCATGTACCTCTTTCTCTGCATGCTGGCAGCCATCGACCTGGCCTTGTCCACATCCACCATGCCCAAGATCCTCGCCCTCTTCTGGTTCGACTCCCGGGAGATCACCTTTGATGCCTGTATGACCCAGATGTTCTTTATTCACGCTCTCTCAGCCATCGAGTCCACCATCCTACTGGCCATGGCTTTTGACCGTTACGTAGCAATCTGCCACCCGCTGCGCCATGCCGCAGTGCTCAACAACACAGTGACAGCCCAGATTGGCCTGGTGGCTGTGGCCCGCGGATCCCTCTTCTTCATCCCACTGCCTCTGCTCATCAAACGGCTAGCCTTCTGCCAATCCAACGTGCTCTCGCATTCCTATTGTGTACACCAGGATGTAATGAAGTTGGCCTATGCAGACACATTGCCCAATGTGGTCTATGGTCTTACTGCCATTCTGCTGGTCATGGGTGTGGATGCCCTGTTCATCTCTTTGTCCTATTTTCTGATTATACGAACAGTTCTACAACTGCCTTCCAAGTCGGAGCGGGCCAAGGCCTTTGGAACCTGTGTGTCACACATTGGTGTGGTGCTGGCCTTCTATGTACCTCTCATCGGCCTCTCAGTGGTGCATCGCTTTGGGAACAGCCTTCATCCCATTGTGCATGTTCTCATGGGTGACTTCTACCTACTTCTGCCTCCTGTCATCAATCCCATCATTTATGGTGTTAAGACCAAACAGATCAGAACTCGGGTGCTAGCTATGTTTAAGATCAGCTTTGACAGGGAGTTTCAGCCTGTGGGAGGCAAGTGATCCTTACCACTGCACTTATTCTTACCTTTAATGGCTTGATATAATGATTTCCTAATGCTAGCTTGATCTCAGTAGCCCATAAACACATCAGTAATTTTCTCAGGTTTGGCCTCTAAATACTTCCTCTGCTTGGGGTGAAATATTTGAGGCTGCCATAATTCTTTTCTGGGCTTCCCAGGTGGGTGCAAGTGTTAAAGAACCTATCTGCCAATGCAGGAGATGTAAGAGACATGGGTTCAACCCCTGGGTCAGGAAGATCTGCTGGAAGAGGGTGAGGCATCCCACTCCAGTATTCTTGCCTGGAGAATCCCATGGACAGGGGAGCCTGGCAGGCTACAGTCCTTAAGGTTGCAAAGAGTCAGACATGGCTGAAGTGACTTAGCACAGCATAATTCTTTTCCACAGGTAAAAATGCTATTCAGTACTACTGATCTGCCTGACGAATTCCGTGGACTGAGGAGTCTGATGGGCTACAGCCCCTGAGGTCTCAAAGAGTCAGACACAACTGAGTGACTAACACTACCACCACTACTACTATCCTTGTTATATAAAAAGCTGATATTAGAAAACAAACAGCAAAAGAACATAAAGAAGAGTGCCAAAAGTACAATTTGACTTTTAAACAAGGGAAAAATTGCTTTGACTAGTAGTCCAAGAAACCTACATTAACACAATAATTAGGCAACATATTTGCTTATTTAATTAGCAGTTTCTATTAATGAAAATTCACAATGAAAAAGGAGTTTGTGTTGAAACATATATGCTTTAGCATCACAGCTGATGGTGCAACTGGCAAAATGTAGCAAGAGCTTTTTAAAAGTTATGAGTGTTAATGCTGTAATCTTTCTTTGGAAAATTTATTCTAATACAATATCCCTAAGCACAGAAAACAAGTTTCTTATAAAATATATCAGTCATACCATTATTTATAGAAATCATGTATTTGACATCCAAGGTTTGATTTATAAAAATAAAGAATAGTAAACTCAAGTATGGGCTTCCTTGGTGACTCATACATGGTCTTTTCACTTAATGGGATAGTATGTGAAATATTCCATATTAAGGAAATATTATGTGACCTTTAAAGACTCTGCTATAAAATGAAACATGCATATAATGTTAAGAAAAATAGAGGATACATGATTGAAACTAACTTATAAAACAATCTATGACTTGAAAGAAATGTGCTCAAATTACTAGTGACTTCTGTTTCTATCTTCTAATTCCTTTTCTATGGAGATCTTGTATACCTTTTATAATTTGTACAAGTTAGCATATACAACTTTTAAAATGGAAAAACTGAAACTGATCATTTGTGTACACCAGGACTTGTCAAAGACTCACTGTTACCTGGGAAGTTCAGCTGTAAATAGTAATGCCAATGAATATATCTTGAGTGGTTGCAATGTTCCAGAAATCTAAGTGCTTTATAGGTTTTATCTTCTCTTCACACCAAGTTTATAGCGTAGGGACTATTTTTGTCCTCTATTACCAGTTCAAGAAATAAGTTTGCATTGAGAAAACTAAGGCACACAGTTTTGTAGGTGCTGTGCCATGATTCCAAATTAAATTTCGTAACCAAATACAGTTATTTAATGTTCATGCTGCATTGTTTCCGGTTTAACATCTGCCATTTATTTCCTCCGCCTGTGTAAATCCTGTTTTCCTCCTGCTGTATGCCTTATGAGATAAATGATTATTTGTGTTGAGAGGTAACCCTGCCCTTGTTGTGAGCAACAAATCTAGGTTACTCTTCATGGTTTTGTTTGTTTGTTTCTTTTTTAGCTTTTAAGAACCTTCTTTTTTTAATTAATTTATTTTTTTAATTTTCTTTACATTATCATGTTGGTTTTGCCATACATTGACATGAATCTGCCATAGGTATACATGTGTTCCCCTTCCAGAACCCCCCTCCCTCCTCCCTCCTGATTCCCTCTCTCTGGGTCATCCCAGTGCACCAGCCCTGAGCACCCTGGATCAAGCATCAAACCTGGGCTGGTGATTGATTTCACATATGATAGTTTACATGTTTCAATGCCATTCTCCTGTATCATCCCACCCTTGCCCTCTCCCATAGAGTCCAAAAGACTGTTCTAAACAGCGTTTCTTTTGCTGTCTCACATACAGCGTTATCGTTCATGTTTAACAGCCAGCCTTCATGTTGTACAGCCTGCTTTTTTCTTGATTAAGGGAGAATATTTTTGTCTATTTATCCCATCTTCTCAATCATGTCTCCCTTTTTTAAAGTGTTTTCTGTATCTGTCAAACATATCCAAAGTCTGAGTTTTAACTTAGGTCTGAGACATTATCAATTTTATTTCAAATTTTGCTAAGTGTTATACCTACTGCTTTCACATTCATAGAATCCTATGTGAGAGGTTCCCTGGTCTTCTTTCTCACCAGTGCAGAAAGCTAAATGCATCTTTTCGAAATGGACTGTACCCACTGTATGGTTGAGCAGGTCTGATGAGATGCTAAAATCTGAGGACAGTCACTGGGCCTGTGTGTTCCCTCAGAAGCTTCACTGAACAAATCTTTTGTGGGTGACTAGGGTGGATAAACCATGGGGGAGACTTCAGCCTGTAGGCTCTTGCTAAGAAGGAGGGAACCTCAGACTCTTAGCCTTTCTCCTGAAGAATTGTCCTCCTAGCATATGATGTATCAGTGAGCATCCAATTCTGATCACCTGCCCAGAGGCTGTGAAAGAGCCTCCAAAGTCTTGCAGTTCATCAGTGTACATAGACCAGATCTGAGAGAGAGAGAATGGAAGAGATGGATGACTCCCTTAAAAAAAACAAAGGAGCGCTTATGCTCTGCAAAAGGGGAAATTTGAGTATTGGGCCTCACCCGAATAACGAGGTCAGGAGCCTCATTTGATGAAATTAACTATGTCTCTTCCCACAGCTTCCATTCTCTTCTATTATCCTGTGCATTTCTCTACCTCAAATCATACCCTCCTGACTATTTCCATATGCCTAAGAGAATAACCAGATTAACAACTTAATAAAGTGTGCCATCTCTCACCCCCAAATCTCTCACTGTTCACTGCTGTCCAATTTATTCATATTCCGTTTCTGTCTCCCCTACATCTCCCTCTGCCCCAGGATTTTAACTTTTTTTAAAAATTGGTCCAAAGACTTATATTCATAGTAACACTATTCCCAATAGCCAAAATGTGGAAACAACCCAGGTATTCTTCAACACATGAATGGATAAAGAATACTGGTTATATACATACAATAGAATATTATTCAGCCATAAAAAGGAACAAAATATGATACTTTCTACAACATGAATTAATCTTGAGAACATGATGTTAACTGAAATAAGCTAGACACGAAAGGACAAATATTGTAGGATTCCAATTATACAAGATACTAAAAATTCATTGAACTGGAAAGTAGAATTCATCAAAATAGAAAGTAGAGGTTGCCAGGGACTGGGGGCAGGGGAGAATGAAAGTTATTGTTTAATGGGTAACAAAATTTCAGTTTGGAATGATGAAAAAGTTCTAGAAATGTATAGCGATGATGGTTGCACAACAATGTGGATATACTTAATCCCACTGAATTGCACACCTAAAAATGTTAGTGTGGTAAATTTTATGTGTTTTACTATGATAATTATTTTAAAAATGTAATCACCATCAATTTTATAACAAGAACATGTTGAAATGATTGCATCTAGGTTAAAGAAAGTATATTAAGGTTTTGTTGTTGTTGTTGTTTAAGTATCCCAAAGAAGAACATATTTGATCACCATATTGAGAGGAGGGCAGAGTCCTGGGATGAGATTTAGGCACTCAGAACTCCAGTTGTTTCACTAAGCCTTGTGACCTTGTCTTAATCACATTATCTCTTTGAAGTCTGTAAACATGGTGATTAAATTATGTAAAGTCTAAAAAATCTAAATCCCATTTCCAATGTTTTTTTTTTTTGGTTACTTTTTGGCTGCCCTGTGTGGCATGTGAGATATTATTTCCCTAAGGGTTCAAACCCCCTCCCTCCCTACAGTAGAAGCTTAAAGTCTTAACTGCTGGACCACCAGGAAAGTTATATGATGTGAAAGTCGCTCAGTTGTGTCTGACTCTTTGTGACCCCATGGACTATATACAGTCCGTGGAATTCTCTAGTCCAGTATACTGCAGTAGATAGCCTTTTCCTTCTCTGGGGGATCTTCCCAACCCAGGGATTGAACCCAGGTCTCCATCATTGCAGGCAGATCCTTTACCACATGAGCCACAAGTGAAGCCCTATCATTAAGAAGCCAGGAACAATTCTAAAGGTTCTGCAAGGCTGAATCTCTCCAGGGACTCCTTGGGACCTGCTTTCTGACCCACATAAGAAAACCAGTCCCCTTCCCTGAGGCCACACCTACTGTTTGCCCAAACACTGTATTTATCAATTTGACCTCCTACTTCCTGATTCTACCAATTATAGCTCTCTCCAAAAATCAAACCTTCTCTCAAAGATGGGAGAATTTCCACCCAGTAGATATGCACAGGCTCCCTGAAAGGAAGCCCAGTCCAGCAGAGAGAGCAAACCATTCTGATCATCAAGTCAGTTCACTCTCTGTGAGGCTTGTTTTCCTCATTAGTTTATTAGGGGCAATAATTGTGTCTGCCCCTCAGTGCATTTGTGAGCATTATGTGCAATTACCCATGCACAATGCTTAGTGCAGTGTTTAATACATAGTATGAACTCAATAAATACTTATTATTATTATTATCATTGAGGAGATAGATAATAATCTCTGCCTTACAGGGATAATGAGGGGATAGAAATGTGGGTTTCTGCCTATGGCAAACAAGACACACAGGTTGTTTTAAAACACTGATTGGATCACATTAGCCTAGGAGCTTGGAGTTTAAGACCTGGACCTGGACTTTGTTCCTCCCCCACCCCTCTAACTCACATACATACACCAGCAGGACTAAGATTGGAAAGTGAGATGAAGGAAGGGAGTGTAGTGGATGGGGGAAGTGGGACTTAAATGGGATTCAATTTGGATTGAAATGACTGATTATATGCACTAGAGGACAAAGATCAACAGAAAGACCATAGTTTTCAAAACTGTACCAGAAAAATGTGATTGCATTCTAGAAGGTGGCAAACTAAAAACGGGTTATGGCCATTACGTATTCCTTGTTCATACAGACCAGGGTCCTGGGAGAGTATTTGCCTTTTGTTTCCCAACATCCTGGAAGGACTTCAAGGAGGGCCTCTGGGTGCCTGGGGAGCTGAGTCAACTGAGAGAGGTGGTCCCAGGCAGCCCCTGCCGTGAGAGGCCTCTGGGTCTCAGGCAAGTGCTCGCTGTAGTGAGAATCTCTTTCCCAGTGAACAAGGGTCTCTGGGGACCAAGGACCATAAAAGCTTTGCCCTGTTCCCAGCCATGTTTATGTTGGCCTGGACAGTGGAGGGCACCAGTTTAGGTACCCAGTTCCCCATGAGAGCCACAGTGTCTGAGGTTGCTCTGTAAGCAAGACAACTCCCATCCCCCCAATAATTACATTTAGCCCCCACCTCTGAGCAGGGCATTTTTTACCCAACCCTGGATTGACAAGAAATAAGAACACCACATAAGTTTGTTTTCAGAGATAAAGATTTCCCCAGGCTTTAAAAATTATTATTAGAAGAAAAGATTTACTCTCAATACGTATTTATGACCAGAGATTACCAGCATCACATATCTGAGATTCTTTCCAAAGATGATCACCACCAATTCTCCCAGCTGGTGCTGGAATTCATACCCAATGTCCATGTTTAAATGTCATTTAACTTTAAATATTCAAGCATAATTTACAACATTCTAGGCCCTGTAATAAATGAAGAGAATATTGTTTATTGTTGAAAACAAACAACAGTGGATGTGAAAGTGAATGTCAGATATTACCCAAAAGGAAAGAGAAAACAAGTGTTGGCAAGGATGTAGTGAAAAAGGAACATATGTGCACAGTTAGTGGGACAGTGAATTGGTACAGGCATTAGTAAAAATAGTATGAAGCTTATTCTAGAAATTAAAAATAAAAATACCATAAGCAATCATTACCTCAAAGAGATATATGCAATCTCATATCAGCATCATTTACAATAACCAATGTATGGAAACAGCCTAAGCATCTATCAGTGGATGAATGGATAGAGAAAATAGGATATACATATATATTACAAATATATATATATACACACAATATATATATGGATATTATTCAGCCTTTTAAAAGAAGGAAACTCTGACATTTGTTACAGGATAGATAAAACTGAAGGGCATTATTCTAAGTGAAACATGCCAGATAGAGATAGACAAATAGTTCATATTCTCCCTTATATGTGGAATCAAGAAGGAAAAAAACATCAAACTCAAAGAAACAGAGCAGAATGTTTTTTGTCAGAGGCTTGGAGTTGGGGGCAGTGAATAGGAAAATGTTGATGAAAAAAATATAAACTCTTAGTTATAAGTAAGTTCTAAGGATCTAGCATGTAATATGATGACTATAGTTAATAATACTATCTTGTATAACTGAAATGTGCTAAGAGAGTACAACTTCAGTGTTCTCAGCAAAAACTAAGTATTTGAGGTGATAGATTTTTGTTAATTAACTGAATGGTGGGGATCCAATCCTTTCACAATATATGTGTATATATAATTACCACATTTTACCTTTTAAGTATATTGCAATTTTATTTGTTAATTGTACCTCAATACATACATAAATTAACTCAAAGTCAATCACTGACCTGAATTTAAAATTTTTTTAGATGTAAGTATAAATCTATAAAACTCTTAGAAAAGTATAAGAGAAAATCTTCAGTATTTAAAGCAAAGCTTTTCTTAGTCTTGACATCAAAAACATGATTCATTTAAGGAAAATTGATAAATTAAGCTTCACTAAAATTAAAAATTGCAGCTGTATCAAAGACTCAGCTTAAAGGATAAAGACAACATACAGAGTGTGAGAATATGTGTGCCAATTATATATCCAACAGGAGCCTAGTATCTAAAATATAAAAAGGACTTTGAAAATTTAGAAAAAAAAATCTAAAGATTGGCAAAAATCGTAAAGTGATATTTCATGGAAAAATATACATAGATGCAAATAAATACATGAGAAGATGTTCAAAATTATTAGCCCAGTAGAAAATGAAAATTAAAACCATGGTGAGATATCAATATATAAGAATAGCTATAAATTTTTTGTTTTAACAAATATGAAAACATCAAATGCTAGCAAGGATGTGGGGAAACTGGATGCTTAATGCACTGCTGAGGTAATGTGAAATGGCATAGCTAGTTACTCTGAAAAACATTTTGGTAGTTTCTAAAAACTGAACATGCAACAAACATATGACTGAGCATCTGCACTCTGGTATTGATCTCAGAGAAATAAAGAAATATGTGTACCAAAAGCTTGTACACAAATGTTTGTAGTAACTTTAAAATAATAACCCCAAACAGGAAACAAGACATAATGTTCTTCAACAGGTGAATTGTTAAAAAAAAAAAAAAGTGGTAATAACCATACCCTACAATATTGCTCAGCATTTAAAAAGAATAAACTGTTGAAGATGGTGAAATAGGAAGACCCTGAGCACACTTCCTCCCATAGGTACATAAAATTACAACTGTTTACAGAGGTGGTTCAGATGGTAAAGAATCCGCATGCTGTGCGGGAGACCTGGGTTCGATCCCTGAGTTGGGAAAATACCCTGGAGAAGGAAAAAGTTTCCCACCCAAGTATTATGGCCTGGAGAATTCCACGGACAGAGGAGCCTGGTGGGCTATAGTCTATGGGGTCACAAAGAGTCAGACAAGATTGAACAAGTTTCACATACATACATACAGAGCACATACAGAGCAACTATATATGAGACAGTTTTCCACAACTAAAGATGCACAGAAGAAATCACAATGAATGGGTAGGAGTTGCAGAGACACAATGTAGTAAAAATTCACAAACCTAGGAAGGCAACACACAAATTGGTGGATAATCACAATAGTGGAGATTCTCTCCAAGGCACAAAGGGCCCAAACACTACATCAGGCTCTCTGATTCAGGGGTCTTGCATCAGAAAGATGAACCTCCAGAGCATCTGACTTTGAAGACCAGCAGGGTTTGCATATGGGAGAGGTAGAGGGCTGTAGCGAAACCCCCCATGCTCTGAATTCCAATAGAAATTAAGGAAATAGTCCCACTCACAATTACATCAGAAAGAATTTGAAAAAACCTAGGAATAAATCTAGCTAAGGAAGTAAAAGACTTGAACGTGGAAAACTATAAAATTGATGAAAGAAATTGAAGATGAAAAACAGATAGAAATACATATCATTTCAGATTCCTGAAATTAACACAATATTGTAACTCAATTTTATTTCAATTTTAAAAAGGCACAAGCTATTAATAAATGGAATAAGCTGGATAAATCTCCAGGTAGTCATGCTGAGTGGAAAAAACACAGTCCCCCAAAATTATGTTCTATACCATTTCATCTGTAAAGCAGTCTTGCATTGACAAAAGTATAAAAATAGTAACACTAGTGATTGCCAGGGATGAAAAAGGGTGTGGGAAACAGGGGAGTGGGAGTAGACAGAAAAGAAGAAAAAAAAAAAAATGAGAGAGCCTTCTGGTGATGGAAATGTTTAGTATCATGACTGTAGCAATGCCAGTATTCCTATTTTGGTATTGTACTGTTGTTTCACAAGATGTTAACTTTGGGAGAATTGAGTGAAGGATATATGGTATCTCTGTGTTGTCTTGCAGCTGCATATGAATCTACAACTGTCTCAAAAAGAGTTTTAAAAAACAAAGTGTCTCAGTTTCTGCTTTGCCATTCCAAAATTTCTTGTTGTTGTTGTAAGTAATGGACAGCCAACAAAGAAGTGGTTAAAAGCTTGGAGATGGGGTTGATATGAAACACACATACCTTAGAATGGTCCCTCTAGTATGGTATAGATGTAGGAGTGGAAGCAAGTAAGAGAGCAGACGGACTAGGCAAGACTCAGAGAGGGCACATTTGATGGCCTTTGTTTCTCATTGTGAAGCTGGGAGCAGTAACATATGAGCTACTGAGAGTAAGATGGAAGATTGGACAAAGAGCTTGAGAAGAATGGTGACAATTTAAAAACCAAAAGGAAAATGGAGTACTGCTAAAGTCTCAGCTCAGATAAATGAACATGAATTTATTTTGATATAAGATTTGAAAGTTGAGTAATTTTTCCTAAGTTTATTTATCACCTATGGAGGAGAAAGGGAGATAGACTGGGCCCAGTTCAGCTGGGAGTGCCGTGCTAAGTCGATTCAGTCGTGTGTGACTCTGCATGACCCTATGTACTATAGCCAGCCAGCCTCTTCTGTCCATGGGGATTCTCTAGGCAAGAATACCGGAGTGGGTTGCCATGCCTTCCTCTGAGGGATCTTCGCAACCCAGGAATCAAACCCAAATCTCTTACATCTCCTGCTGCTGAGTTCTTTGCCATCCTGAGTTCTTTACCGCTAGTGCCACCTGGGAAGCCCTCAGCTGGGAGAGTGCAGCCAAAATCAAAGAGGAGAAAAGTCAAATGTGTTCTTTGAAAGCAGCTCCAAGTGAGTGACATTAGTCCAAACTGATTTAGGAAAAAGCTGAGGTCAGAGCTATTTTGGAGTATAACTCTCAAGAAAGGGAGAAAGAAGGGACATAGAACTTGTATGTGGGAAGAAACAGCAAGAAATGGAGAAGGATTTGAACTGAGTTTTGAATGGCTCTGTAGTTCATATTGTTTCTACTAAGTTTCCTCCTTTTGACCTAGACTCAAAAGGTCAGCCCCAGGCTAGGCAAGTGGGCAGAATCTGTGCCAGCTGCATTCTGGCGCTACAAGCCTGAAGTCTTGGAGTCTGTCCCAGAATGAGAGCTGAGAGTTCAGAACAGGATCTGTAGGTCTTTTAGAAGTCTGAGCTCTCTCCACTTCCTCTAGGAAGCCTTCCCTGATGCCCTCTGGCTGGGGGAGGCCAACACTACTAGGCCCCCAACACATCACTCCACCCTCCACAAAAATGGGCTGTTCCTGTAGTATTCATCTTGGGATCTGGCCAAGAGAGGGCTGGCTTGAAGAACATTGTCTTGGAAAGATTTCAAATGCAATTGAAGTGGATAGTCTTTGAAGATAATTTAAACTTGCTGGGCTATTATAGAATCTATGAATCTGTCTCCTTTGCTCCATTATGGTTTAATTGCTCCAACCACTTCCCCATTCCAAGAGCTAGCCACAAATTGTTCAGTCCTCAGGGACCTGAGTGGAGTGGCTCCTCTGGCTCAGGCCTGGCCTTCCCTGGAGATGGCACTGCAGCTAAAGCATCTCAAAGACATCCTGGGCTCTTGCAGAGTGTGGAGTAGCAGAACAGCTGCAGACAACAAGCAGCCAGGGTGAGTAACCTGGGCTCTCAACACACCTTCTTCTCTGCTTCCAGGATAAGTGACCACTAGTGCCTCTGTCTCAGATGGAGGTAACAGTGGGAAAGGTCTGGAAGTCAGGCAGAACAAAGAGAAATAACCATTCTTGGACTATAGGAGATGGCTGTGCCTTCTTGAGAAGGGAGTCTGAAGAAGGCTGCCTTTCTGAGGATTAGGGAGTTTACAGCTTAGAGAAGAAATGGAATCCAAGACCACACTTCCAGGGAGAGGTGTCCCTCATAGCCTCTGCACAAAGGAAGTATATGAGGGGAATTGTCAAGTTCTCATCACATCTAGCATTCATTTTCCTTAATTTATCACTGACCCATTTTTATATCACAATATCAAGAAATTAATTTGGTTCATGATTTCTTTAACTTCTTTACTTGGAAAATATTTATACAGAATTTTCTCTATCTCTTGAATAATTCCTTATCTCAAAGAGAAGGGGACGACAGAGGATGAGATGGTTGGATGGCATCACTGACTCAATGACATGAGTTTGGGTGGACTCCGGGACTTAGTGATGGACAGGGAGGCCTGGCACGCTGCAGTCATGCTGCGGTCGCCAAGAGTTGGCCACAACTGAGCGACTGAACTGAACTAAACTGAAGTTGTTTGAACCTGTTTAATTTTTACACAATGTGTCTGTACAGGCTCTGTTTGTTACTTGGGTTTGAATGGAGTGAATTCCGTCAGGTTTTGATATTTGCTCACAATGTCTGAGAGAGATTGGACGGAGGGCTCCAGAACTGAAACTTCACTGTTTCCTTAAAAAAGTGTCTACCAAAATATGCACAATCTTCTGTTCCAGAAAACCAATGCTTGTCACCTACCTAAGAAATAAAGGAATAAAAAAAAAAAAAGTCAGTCCTACCTTTAGGGTGAGTTGATGATGTTGACTAGATATGACATAACTGTAGACCCCAGGGTTCAGATTAAAGCCCCTTGTAGCTCTCAGACATACTTTTGGTGGAATTTTCTACTCTGTTAAAAGATACTTGTGCAACTGTTCCTCTTACATTCTTTTATTGACCTACCTTTAAAGAGTTTCTGTTTCCTTACTTACTTGTTAATACTTTTTTGTATTGAGATTTAAAGGAAAATCCCAGGAAAACAATGAGAGTAAGCCCAGGTGATCAACCTCTAAGTTTCCACAGTATATCTGCAATTTATTTCCATGAAGCCATTGTTTCTTGTTTAAACTAGAACTTTTTAAATTGGACCCTTTATGATCATCTCACATATTTTTAAAGAAAGTACCACTCTCTTCAATAAGTAAAAAGATCAGTATTTCACAGTATATCATTTCAAAAATGATACTACAAAAGTATTCAAATTACAGTTAAATATATTATATATCAATATATTTAGACATTCAATATTTAAATATATCAATATATTTAAACTATTTATCTCTTCTTGCTTTCAGATGGAGATGGAATACATCTTCAATCTCCTTCACATTTCATATATGTTATTGTGTGTGAACTCATGTTACCTAGTATCAGAACTGCTATTTTTCTCATGATTTTATCATGTCTTATTCTTCTGTCCAGATTGAAAAGGTCCCATCTTGGTAGAGATCTCATCTGTAAACTAAGGATGTTCTCATCCTGGTCCTTTGCCAACATCTCCTTCTTCCAGCCACCTGCTTTCCTGATGACTGGCATCCCAGGCCTAGAGGCTGTTCATGGCTGGATCTCCATCCTCTTCTCCTCCATGTACACTGCAGCTCTCACTGGAAACTGCTTGATCCTTTTGGCTGTGAGGAGGACCCCCAGCCTGCACCAGCCCATGTACTACTTCCTGTCCATGCTGGCCCTCACTGACATGGGCCTCACCTTGTCCACAATGCCCACCACACTGGCTGTGCTCTGGTTTGACCATTGGCTCATCGGCTTCAATGCCTGTCTGGTCCAGATGTTCTTCCTCCACTTCTTCTCCGTGGTGGAGTCCTCGGTGCTCCTGGCCATGTCGTTTGATCGCTTTGTGGCCATCTCCAGCCCCCTGCGCTATGCCTCTGTCCTCACAAACAATGTCATCATCAGGATTGGGCTGGCCCTTGTGGCTCGTGCCACCGTGTCCCTCTTTCCATTGCCCTTCTTACTAAAGAGACTGAACTTTTGCCCTGGTAAGATCCTTCTGTCCCACTCATTCTGTTTCCATGCAGATGTCATGAAACGAGCCTGTGCTGACATTACTGTCAATATCATCTATGGGCTGTATGTGGTTCTGTCCACAGTGGGAATAGACTCCTTGCTTATTGTGCTGTCTTATACTCTTATTCTTCATACAGTGATGGCTCTGGCCTCTCCCAGGGAGCGTATCCGGGCCCTCAACACTTGTGTTTCTCATATTTTAGCTGTTCTGGTTTTCTTCATCCCAGTCATAGGTGTGTCCATGATCCACCGTTTTGGGAGATACCTTCCCCCCATAGTACACGCCCTTGTTGCCTACGTGTACCTGGTGGTGCCCCCTGTGCTCAACCCCATCATCTACAGTGTCAAGTCCAGGCCCATCAGGGAGGCCATGCTCAGGGTGCTGAGGGAGAAGAGGAAAGGCTGATGAAGTCAAGAAAGAACCTCAAAACTGAGGGAAAACACGGCCGAACAGTTATAACCTATGTCCGGAAAGCCCATATACTGAGCCCTGACCCAGAGACATTATCAAGAGAATGACAAGCAAATGCAGATCCTCAGAATCAGCCCTGATTCTTTACTTCACTCACTAGCCTCAGCTTTTTTATTCAGAGTTTACTTGTGCAAGAGTCTGTGGTTGTTATGAGATAACATTAGATGAACCATAGTCTCTTCCCTCCACTGAAGAATAGAAGTTTCTAAATACACAATTACAACACGTGTAATAAGAGAGTAAAAGGTCCAAACAAAGAGCTACAGGAACCTAGAAGAGGGCTTACTTCTTTGACAGGAAAAAATGAGAAAGGAGTCAGGGAATAAGGACGCTGAAAAGTGAGTAAGAGCTTGTCAGGCAGAAAGTGAGGGCAAGTAGTGCTCAGCTGCTCAGCTGTGTCCCACTCTTTGCAACCCCAGGGCCTGTAGCCCACCAGGTTCCTCTGTCCATGGGATTTCCCAGGCAACAATACTGGACTGGGTGGCCATGTCCTCCTCCAGGGGATCTTCCTGACCCAGGAATCAAACCCACATCTCCTATGACTCTGGCACAGGCAGATTCTTTACACATTGAGCCATTGGAGAAGCCCCAGGCAAGCAGAGAAGAATGGAAAAGAATGGAAAAACAAATGTGGAGTTCTCTGGTTGCTTGTGAGAAGTGAGTGTTCAGATTCGCCTCAGCATAATGTGTGTGTTGGAGGCAAGGAGAGTTGTAGTTACGGCTCTTCACAGCTGTGGGTCCAAGGGACATCCTTTGCTCCAAAGTGTAGCTCCTTGCTCAAGAATGACCTTCCTCCAGCCAGAGATCATAATACTAGAGCCTCTAGTTTAGTTACACATCACTCTCTCTGCCTCACCTCTTAAAATTCCATGGGCCTGTGACAGAAATACCTTCATTCTAAAGTCATCCCAAAGAGGCCACTCAGGTAGGCATTTTCTTCACTGGCAGCTGCATTGGCAGAAAATCAGAGAGTTGGTAAATTTAAGCAGGATTTAGAGGCCAATGTTTTAAAACATAAATGTTCTCTTAAGATGCTCCTGCACATATATTTTAGATCCTGATATCAATTTTTGAGCTATATATTCAGAAGTCATACTGCTAAATGATACAGTAGATCCATATTTAATTTTTTAAGGAACTCCCAGACTATTTTTCATACTGGCTCTGGGAGAGTGCATTATCACCAACGATGTTCAGGGTTTCAATTGCTCCACATACTCACCAATGCTTGTTGTCTTTTTGTTAATGATAGTTATGAGGTGATTGCTCATTTTGGTTTTGATTCATTTATTTTCTAATAATTAGCCAGGTTGAGAAACTTTTCATATCCCTATTGGTATATCTTTGGAGATGTGTCTGTTCAATTCCTTTGCCCAGTTTTTTCATCATGCTATTTCTTTTCCTTTTTTTTTTTTTTTGCTTTGCATGACAGGAGTCCCTTACATATAGTTTAAATCAGTCCTTTATCAAGTGTGCGGTTTGCAAATATTTTCTTCTTTATATAGGTTTTCTCTTCACTCCATTGCTTGTTTCTCCTCTTCCATACATTAACTTTTTAGTTTGATGTATCCCCACATGTCTAATTATGCTTTTGTTGCTTGGGATTTTAGTTTCATATTCAATAAGTCATTGTCAAGTTCAATTACGTGAAGTTTTTCCCCTAAGTTCTCTTCTAGGTGTTTAATACTTCCAGGTATTAGGTTCAAATAGTTAATCTATTTTCAGTTAATTTTTGCATGTGATGTGCGATCAGGTCCAATTTTACTCTTTTGCATGGGAGCATCCAGTTTTCCCAATGCCACTGGTCAGAGAGACTGGTCTTTTCCCTATGGTCTATTTTTTGGATCCACATTAAAAATCAGTCGACTCTATATGAGTGGGTTTGGATCCCCATTTTTTATACCAGTACCATACTGTTTTGAATTGCTTTATATTTGTAATACATTTTGAAATCAGAAAGTATGTGATGCCTCCAGCTCTGTTCTTCTAGTTTAAGATTGCTTTGACCTTTCTGGGTCTTTTGTGATTCCATATGAAGTTTAATATTGTTGCCACTTCTATAAAAAACATCATTGAGATTTTTATATAAATGTCATTGCCTTCGCAGATCACTGGGGGTAATAGGCACACATTGACAATAATGAGTCTTCCAATCCATGAATATGCAATGTAATTTTATTTATTTGTGTCCTCTTTAATTCTTTTTTCAGTTATTAACAGTTTTCAGTGTACCGGTATTTCACCTCCTTGGTTAAGTTTATTCCTAAGCATTTTATTTTCTTTGATACTGCTGTAAAAGGGATTATTTTCAAAATTTCCATTTTGGATAGTTCATTTTTAGTGTTACAAAAAACAAAACTGATTTTTCTGTATTCTTTGTAACCTGCACTTTAATAGCTTTTTATGGAATTTGAGGGTTCCAAAGATCATATTGTCAGCAAACAGAGAAAATTTTACTTCTTTTCCAATTTGAATTACTTTGTTTCTTTTTCTTATCTCACTGCTTTGGCCAGGACTTTTAGTACTATGTTGAATAGAAGTGGAAAAACTAAGTATCCTTTCCTTGTTCCTGATCCTTATTTTTAAGAACTACCATATTAATTTCAGCATTATTCACAATAGCCAAGATAGTAAAACAACCCAAATATTCATCAACAGATGAATGGATAAAGAAAATGTGGTATACGCATAAAGTAGAATATTACTTACCCTTTAAAAAGAAGAGAATACTGCCATCTGCAACAAGGAAATATTTGGAGGTGATGGATATGCCTGTCACCTTGATTGTGATGAGTGATTTTATAGATGTATGCTCCTGCTGTTAAGTCGCTTCAGTTGTGTCCAACTCTGCGACCCCATAGACGGCAGCCAACCAGGCTCCACCATCCCTGGGATTTTCCAAGCAAGAACACTGGAGTAGATTGCCATTTCCTTCTCCAATGCATGAAAGTGAAAAGTGAAAGTGAAGTCACTCAGTCGGTTCTGACTCTTCGTGACTCCATGGACTGCAGCCTCCTCCGTCCATGGGATTTTCCAGGCAAGAGTACTGGAGTGGGTTGCCATTGCCTTCTCCTTACAGATGTATAGATATGTCCAAATGAATCAAATTGTATACATTAAAGGAATTCAGTTTTTTGTACATCAGGTATACCTCAATAAAGCTATTATGCACACACACACACACAGATGCTTCTGCATGTTGGCTCTGGGGCCTCTTCATGCTTTCAGTATTGTTTTCATTCTAATAGAAGTAAAGGAAGTCCCTGGGGATTGAGCAAGATGGCAAGGACAATATTCTGGGTTGGAAGGCATGCTGCATCTCTAACACACAGGGCCAGAGACATGGATAAGCTCCCATGTCTACCTCCAGTCACCTCTCCGTGTTTGAGGCCATTTATTCCTCATCTATCTTCCCAGGTTACTTGATCCATAGTTGCTATGGAACATGATGGGGCTTTCACAAAATCGCAGGAAAAACAGAAACAGAAGTGAATCTGCTTAGCCTGTAAGAACAACCCTAGGGACCAAGGAGAGAGTGCAGAGAAAGAGGCATAACTCACCTGAGTGTCTGTAAGGCTCTCTTGGAGAGACCAGGAAGTGTTCTGTGTGACTCCAGATAATAGATCTGATATCAATGGAAGACACAGTGAAAAAAAGGATTGATGTGCCAGAAGAATTTCCTACAAATGTAGTGGAGTGGATGAACCTAGATAGGATATTGATCCTAGCACTCTCCTCCACAGTGGTGTGTCTGCTTCTCTCCACTCTCTTGTTGGTCCCTAGGGTTGTTCTTGCGGGTTAAGCAGCTTCACTTTTGTCTCAGTTTTTCCTGTGATTTTGTAAAGCCCCATCATGTTCCATAGTTTCAGAGTTGCTCAGATCCACAGCTTTCCAACCAAACACATGTTTTGCACATTTTCCATTTCCCAGGGAAGGCTAAGCAGAGATTATCCTCTGTGGTCTGTGGCCAGGATGTCCCTGGGGAGCAGCAACTCACTAAGGCACCTAGTCAGTGGTATAAAGTAGCATCTAAGTTGCAGAGTTTTTCTAGGCTCTTCAGAATGACGGGCAATAGAGAAGGCTGTAATGACAGGCAGGGTGAGTAACTTGGGTTAAAAGCCTTTTTACACTATTAAGAAGAGTGGGGACCTGGTCAGTGAGTCTGTCAGCTGCTGTCACATGGAGGAACCAGTGGGAGGATGAGCAGATGCCAGAAGCAGGAAGAAAAGGATTCCAGAGCTTTATGAATGCTAGGTCCACATCACCAAATAAGAGAGAGGAAGTGAAAGGCTACTTTCCTGAAGCACAGATATTGTCTGGTTCAGATAATTATGCAGAAACCCAGACTCTGTATCCAAGCAGATTAATACCTTTTTATTTCTCTAAGAAAGGCATCAGTGTAAGGGTATCTTAAAAAGCCCACTCCAGAGAGCATCCTGTGGGTGATCTGAATGTTTGCTTGGTTTCTACTCTCACTCTGAGATTGTCCATTCCATCTTTCTGAGTAAAACGAGCCTTTTAGAAAAGAACTTGGCTTAAATATTGCGAAATGACTACAACATAGTATTAGATAGCACCTCCATTATATCACATAATTACAAGATTTCTTTCTTTCTTTTGTAAAAAAAGAAAACAACTTGGCTTTGAGGTCACTTGAAGAGTGTATGTTGGATTCAGCCTTTTGTTTCTCAGCTGTTTGACTTTCCAAGACACACAGAGTCACAAGATAACACAGTCCTAGAGTGCTAAAGTGGAAAGGATGGAATTCCTCAGGGGAGAGCTATAATTTAAAATATCTTTTACGTTTTAGTGTGCTGGAGATAATAATAGAAGACTAAACCTGATTGGATTCCAGGTTAAAGTGATTTATTACAAAATCCTGAGCTACATGGGAAGCAAGAAACATATCAATCCAACTTGGCTACTAAAATAGGCTTTTTAGTAAAAGAACAGGGAGAAAACAAGCCCTTCCTTTCTTTTAACACAAAGAATCTTTCCCAATGTTCAGTTCAGTTCAGTTCAGTCACTCAGTTGTGTCCAAATCTTTGTGACCCTATGGGCTGCAGCACACCAGGCTTCCCTGTCCATCACCAACTCCTGGAGTTTACTCAAACTCATGTCCATTGATGCCATCCAACCATCTCATCCTCTGACATCCCCTTCTCCTCCTGCCTTCAATCTTTCCCAGCATCAGAAGAAGTGAAGTGAAGTGAAGATGCTCAGTTGTGTCCTACTCTTTGCAAGCCCGTGGACTGTAGCCTACCAGGCTCCTCCACCCATGGGATTCTCAGGGTCTTTTCAAATGAGTCAGTTCTTCGCATCAGGTGGCCAAAGTATTGGAGTTTCAGTTTCAGCATCAGTCCTTCCAATGAATAGTTGGGACTGATTTCCTTTAGGATGGACTGACTGGATCTCCTTGTTGTCCAAGGGACTCTCAAGAGTCTTCTCCAACACCACAGTTCAAAAGCATCAATATTAGACTCCTCATAACACTGTAATATATATTAACAAAATAAAGGTAGAAAGGTCATTATCTGGATGTAATGGAGAAATCGGCTTGGCTGTACAAGAGTTGCTTATAATTTTTGGCAATATGCCTTAGGTGCTATACTATAATTTTAACCCCTTAAGCTCTGAACTTCTTGTAATGTTCAGCTTAAGTTACCATTTGGATCCTGCTACCACAGCCAAGAGTAATAGATCACATAAATGCCTACAGTTGCATGGGACCTGCATATCAACTATGGAAAAAGTCAAGTTCTAAAATAGGGATTTGAGAGTAATTCAATAATAGATCAAGCAATGCAGGATGAAAGAAAGAGAACTGTGACATTAATCCCAGATAAAATTAATCCTCAGATTCCTTCAAATTAAATGGAGAGCTGACACATTCTATTTTGATTTATGCTGCCAATGACAAAGAGTATTTCCTGGGTTGATCCTAAGCAAATCCAAATAAAATTGGATAATAATAAATATTAACTGAAGAAACCACTGATCTTTATACGAAGTATATAGTTTAAGTTGCGAACATATGGACCTATGAGGTTCTATGTTAAGGGTTGAGATGAAGGGGAACTAGAAAATGAAATTAAGGTATTTTCATTCAATTATTTATTTTCTTGCTCATTAACTGATTATCCCTGAAAAAGAGAGGATAGAAAGTTATGAAATCATCAAAATCAGAACAGTAAGATTGGAATGAGAGCTGAAGAAATATGTCTGGGATTAGTGAAAAGAAAAGCAGGAACAAGGAGATAATTAGCACAATAAAAGGCAAATGGCTTTATAAGAAAGACACACAAGGTAAAAGTGAGAATTAAGATTTTTGGAGAAACAGGAAGGGGCTTCATTTGCAGAAACTTCAGTCTTATTAACATGGAACATCAGAAGAGAACAATCTCTTCTTGATAATTTGATCCTGCCAGCCCCACACTTAACACACCTCCAGTATTTAGTACAGCCCATGGCCAGTACAGGAGGTTTAAGACTGTTGAAAGCATATAAGCCAAGTAGACCTGAATTTGAATTTGGTCTCCTTCCTGGCACAGCCTAGGCAAACTCTCTAAGCCTCTTCCTTCCTGTTTAATGTATTTTTTTCCGGTTTTTTTTTTTTTTTTTTTGGTGTGTATCATTTTTAAAGTCTTTATTAAATTTGTTGCAATATTGTTTCTGTTTTATGTATTGCTTCTTTGGCCACGAAGCATGCCGGATTTTAGCTCCCAAGTAGGGATAGAATCAGTACCCTCTGTGGATGGTAAAGTCTTAACCACTGGATCACCAGTGGTCTCTATAGTTTTTATTATTTGTTAAAAAGATACAGCAACAGTTACTTTATTTATTTTTTTTCTTTTGAGACAGAGAGATATTATTCACAAACAAGTAAGAAAGTTGGGAGCCTAATATCTAGAACACAAGAGCTTCAATAATTGTTAAATTAGGAAGTTAATTTGCTCAGCATTGTTTTTTGTTGTTGAGTCACTCAGTCATGTTTAACTCTTTTGCAACCCCATGGATTGTAGACCACCAGGCTCTTCTGCCTGTGGGATATTCCAGGAAAGAATACTGGAGCAGGTTTCCATTTGCTTCTCCAGGGGATCTTCCCAACCCAGGGATTGAACCCATGTCTCTTGCACATGTCTCCTGCATTGCAGGTGGATTCTTTACTGGTGAGCCACCAGCTCAAGATCAGATGCTAAAACTTTGTGACACTACTAGGACAGATTCCACTGAACCCTTAAAGAACCTAAATTTATGTCTCTGATTTATGTCTTCAGTTGGCGTCTGTGGAAATTCTAACTTGGAGAAGAGAACCTTAGGTCTCATCCTCCTGCAGCTGTGGTCCTCCCAGCTAGGGCTGAGGTCAATAATCATAGATTACAGGGAGGCCACTCAAGGATAAATGAGTGGGCTAAGAGGCTGACCAAAGGTTTAGCTGATATTCTAAACACTATGGCAAATGTTCAACGAATGGAGTGAGAGAATGATTTCTGTTTAGCAACTTGTAGCCTGGATTACAAGGGCACCCAATGACCCAGACAGCTATTTTCTGGGCAAGGCAGAGCTGGATCCCAAATTCCTAAATGTTCTCAGGGGCCTGGTGAGAATCAAGTGTCTCTTCATTTACCAAAGTTTCTTAGTACTTAATATAATTTTCGACATAGGTATTTATCATTACTGGATCTTGATTAGAAGAGTAGGATTTGTACTCAGACACTCCAAACACAAGAAAATCTCAAGTTCTAATAATTCAGGAAAATACTGCAGTTTTCTCTTCCTTTTTTGGACTTCAGAATTTCTCTTTTCACTTTAGGTAAAATATTTCACTTCTCTATCAGCAAAGTAATTATGAGAGAACATGTGATAATTATGTGAAATCGGGCTTCCCTGATGGCTCAGTTGATAAAGAATCCACCTGCAATGCAGGAGACCCCTGTTCTATTCCTTGATCGGGAAGATCCCCTGCAGAAGGAATAGGCTACACACTCCAGTATTCTTGGGCTTCCCGTTTGGCCAGCTGGTAAAGAAATCACCTGCAATGCAGGAGACCTATGTTCAATCCCTGGGTTGGTAAGATCCCCTGAGGGAAAGGCTTAATCACTTAAAATATAACATCATTGAATATATAACAAAATTCATTCTATATGGAATAAGAATAGCAACCAGGACACAGGGAGGAGGATGACAATGATCATGAGCATTTTGAATGTGCTGTACCTATTAAAGAGTGCTAACACACATCAATTCATTTAAAGAAAACATTGGATGGAAGGATATAAATTGTATAAAATTTACATTTAGTAAAAACTAAATCCACTTTCAGTCATCTATTTTCTGTAATAGAAAATTTACACAGTCTCCAACATGCCACATTTGTTTTGATGACACATTGGCTACTGAATGTACATTCCTAGAACAGTTAATAATATAAAGTAAAAGCTGAGGGAGGGAGGGAGGAGGGAGGGGGGTTCTGGAGGGGGAGCA